>OY748295.1:2874945-3255324 GCA_963556515.1 Nudaria mundana | reverse complement strand
TGCATCCATAAAACTCCATTGTAATAACAACACCTTAAAAACTATGTTATTTTGTACATCAACTATAGATTTTACTAAAGAAGGTACATTTGGAAGTTTATTGGGATTTAAAAAACAGATCTTAGAAGCAAATAAATATCATGTATCAGAGTTTCCAGTTAACATTTTACCTACGACTGTCATAAGGATTGAATGTGACATAGTTAGCGGTTCCTATATAAACGGTCAATCCAGTCACATCTTACACGAATTTGCACTTAATGTTCCACCTGGATACAGGATTATAGAAATGCCTAAAAACGCAATCTACTTTCCAATAAACCAAACCAATATAAGCTGCATACAGATAAGGCTGTTAGATATAAATAATAACTTAATAAATTTGCGAGGTGAAGAAGTGCAGTTGTATCTACATATCAGAAGAAAACATGATAGATTATAATAAATATGTGGTTCATTCAACTAAACATAACAGTCCTACTCAAACTATCAAACCAATAAGAGCTCGATCCAAAAAGGTCATAAAATTGAATAACAATAATAAAGCTTTTCTTAAAGCGATTGGTTTGTTAAAATGAATATACTAGATGTTTTATCCGCTCCTGCATACAACAACTCTGTGGAAGGAATTGAATTTCACTCTTACAAGCCTTACGTAACAAGTTTCAATAGAAGCGATGAAATCAGGATACCTATTAATCAACAAGAATTGTATATATTACCATCAGCAAGCACTTTGTTTTTGGAAGGAACTATTGTTGTAAACAAGGCTGAAAATTCTAAAGAGAGAGTCAGTAGCGTTCATTTCACAAACAATAGTTTACTTTACTTGTTTCAAGATATAAGGTATGAGATAAATGGAGTGGAAATAGATAAAATAAAAAACGCTGGTATAACTACCACAATGAAATCATTAATATCAATGAACGAAAACGAGGCTAAAGTATCTAATGCTTGGGGTTGGAATATCGATGGTATAAATAGTACAAATGGGGGTAGCTTTTCTGCTTCCATACCCCTCTGTAACATTCTTGGTTTTGCAGAAGATTTCAAGAAAGTAGTGATAAACAGCAAACATGAATTAATATTGTTACGAAGTAATACTAATCTGAACGCCCTAAAACTTAGCGCTGGTGAAACGGTAGAAGATATTATTATAAACAAAATAATATGGCGAGTACCACATGTCAAAGTATCCGAGAGAAATCGAAGGAAATTATTAAAATATTAAATGACATTCAAAGTGATTTCGCAATAATTATACAAATATAACAATTTGACGTCCTTTGAATATTGGAATTGTTTAGAATTGAAATTGTTTGAATTGAGCTTCCAATAAAAGTGTTAAAAATAAGTTATACACGCTTACGCTTAATGAAATATTTTTATCCTTTATTATTTATTCCTTTAAAAATATTCATTTAGCAATACTTATTTTGTTCATACACCTCTTTCTATCACAGTCGGCTAACAACGTTACAAAGCTAAGGTAATGTCAGCAGTTTGTTCTGGTGTGTGTTACTTGTGTATAATAGACATGTATCATCGTCCCCATACTCGAAGAACGTCTCACATTCTATTCCCACGACATGCTGCACGTGCATTTTGTGGACATACAGTATACCTACTAAGTACTCTATCTATCCTTGGATTTTAAAATAAGACAGAAAATAAGAAGCAATGTCATGTAAGTAACTAATAATTATGATAAATAATTTTCTAGTCTATTACACACCTATTTCACACCTATGTCTGAAATTTTATAAAAAAAAGATTTATATTGTGCATAAAAACACTTTATTTAAGTTTTACGTGAATATCCAGTGATACTTTAGTTATTTTATGTATTAGTAACATAAGTTCTAACATAAAGTTTTAACGTATAAATTATCTATCTTAAAAATGTGATCTTAACGTGTTCATTTTAACAAACATGCATCGGGTTAGTTTGCTGTATGAAAGCAATCATCTAGCAAGTGAAATTGGTTAACCATTCCTAGGATGATATTGGGCATTCTGTCCCACCGTAGTGACCGAGGGCTGTGCCCGAGGGAGGTGGGACAGAATGCCCAATATCTCCCTACTAACAATCGTGAACCGCAAAGTTCGTGTCCACGACCGCACAGATATTTTTAAGTTTGCACTAGAAGGAAACGCAGAGAATCAACCACTTGCGATTGATTTCGTGAAGCAGAACTTCGCTGAAATCAGGAATACGTATGTCTAATATTACCATATCTTTATGTTTGCGAGAAGTATGATAATTGATACTTATATTTATAATACCTGGTTGGTACTAATATACTTGGTTCCCAGTAAACTATGAGTCAATTAGCCCACATAAACAATGAAAATTCTGTTGCATTAATGGTATTTCTGTTTGTAATAAAATAATGGTTGACTTTTCCTGTTTTCCAGATACGGTCGTGCTGATAGTTTAAACTTAGTGATCAGTAGTTTAACAGAATTTATGACAAATTTCACTGTTATTGAAGAGGTTCGTACGGATTTTGAATTTTTTTTATATTTTTGCAATCCTTGATTTAATTCGAAAAAAAACTCAACTCATGGATTTCAACCGTTTAAGAGTAGAGTAGAGAACCTATAGGGAGTGCGACGCGGGGCGACTAGTGCAATTTAATCCGTACTTTGGGTACCTAGTCTGAGCTTTGGGTGGCTCGAAACTTATTAATACATTACACAAATTGTTAACACTTTGTGTATTAATAAATAAATAAAATAATTAAGATTACTTTAGTTTTGAATTCCAAGATATATTGCCAAGGTAACAAAGTTGCAACTTTTGTTCTGTTCCAGTTCCATACATGGGTCTACGCAAATCAAGTGGCCTTGAATGATTCGTTTAATTCAAGTGTTAGTGGTATCAACAGTTCTAAGGCTAACCTTGAATGGAGTAACGCAAATGCACCAGAAATATACCGGTACCTTCTTGCCAGAAGTTCATCTACGACAATTGTTGCTTCGACTACATTGATGTCTTATATGTCAAAATGTCAATAAAGATATAAAAATAAAAATAAAGAAAAATTAAACACGTTCATTAACACATTAAAAATCTTTTTATTTAGTGAAAGCTATTACAGTGTTTTATTATTATTACTTAGATGACAAAAACATAATTATAAAACAACTAGAATAATCCAATTATAGTATAATAAATTAAATATTAGTGAATAATTCTAGGCTGACTTGGAATAAAAAATAAAAATAAAAATTTGTTGGATACTGGGTCTTGATATATGAATAAGAACTCCAGAAATAGGTATAACACTTAATATCTATACCTACTTGTAATAAATCTGTAGAAGTGAAAATTCTGTACATTGAAAATATCAAAAAAATAAATGGCAGGGGGTGTTACTAGACCGACACCAAACCCAAATATGTGATTAAAAAAATTTTTGTCTGTCTGTCTGTCTGTTCAGGCATCACGCAAAAACTACCGGTTCGATTACGATGAAACTTGGTATAATTATTCTTTAATATCCTGGGCACCACGCTGGGTACTTTTTATCCCGGAAAAGTATATACAATAAAAAACAAACTTAATTTAGCGGTTTGATCCCTTGACCCGAGTACTGTATCAACCGCAAATAATAAGTTTGTCGTAGGTTTTAGGTGATTTTTTTTTAAATTTCGTATTTTCTTAACTTAAGATGAATTTTATGGTATAATAGAAAATATAATAGATAAACTGGTGTAGGGGGGCTATATAAACGCAATAAAACCCAAAATAATGGTTTTTAGAACTTTTGTCTGTTTGTCTGAATGTTTGAACACGCTAATCTCAGAAATGATTTGATTTTTTGATTTGAATTTGCGGTTTGGTTTTCAATCGCTTCATAAATAAAAAAGTTATGTAGATCTAAAGTAACACGCAGGCGGAGCTGCGGGCAACAGCTTGTAATGAATATAACTTATTAGGTATTACAATATTAGAAAGATCTAGGCTACGGCTGTAAGTAAGTGGGGCCCATCGTCCGACGACCGGTTTGGTAACTACTCGCAACGATAGCGTACATCCGGCGCGAATAAAATTAATTATTTGTATATTTTAATATATGATAAAATATATTTATATTTAATGATAGTATATTATAGTATTTATATTTAATTTATTAGTATTTGTATTTAATGTTTTTTGCACGATAGATAGAAATTTATTATTTTTTGCACGATAACACAACTCTCATATTTATTCTATTTTCAAAATTATTTCTCTATTCTTTCGGCCTAAGTGGGTTTGGAGGGCGGTCTTGTGCATGAATAAATACGAGAGTTGGGTAATTTGCATGTGGCGGAATATTGCAAAGTAGTTAGATTTATTTAATTTAACTATGGACTTCCGAAAAGTAACGCCTGATAGTATTAACTTAGTATGTATGCTTGCTAGTTACTAATATTGTGAAACAAAATGACATAGGGTGTTTGGTTTGAATAGACATAAGTAAATCATTTTTCTCATAACCAGGATATTTATGTTTGTATAGGATAATGAATAAATGAAATAAGACTGTGCAATTATTAGACATTTTTAGTGAATACATTGTTTTCATCAAATAGATATTAGTGTTTATATTGTGTAATTTGTGAGTTTAGTAAAGACATATATTATAATGACATTAGGAATTAATTAGGTGTGACAAAATTGATATGACTTCTGTATAGTTTTAATTATAAGGACATTTAGGTATGTTTGACTTGTTAATTGGTGACATCCAAAAATTTTTAGTTTATAATTTTTCATAAATGCACGAAAAATACTACCTAATAATCAAAGAAAAATGTAATATAATCCATAATATAAATAATAATATCCTATCCTACAGAAACCAAAAATGAAATATAATTATGTGATATAAATAAATAACTATATGCATCTAGCAAGTAAAATTTCTCCTCGCTACA
The DNA here is from genome assembly GCA_963556515.1 of Nudaria mundana. Classification (NCBI taxonomy): domain Eukaryota; kingdom Metazoa; phylum Arthropoda; class Insecta; order Lepidoptera; family Erebidae; genus Nudaria; species Nudaria mundana. The sequence goes on along the minus strand of OY748295.1, from coordinate 3,250,395 downwards.
GACAAACATTGTGCTGTACCCGACAGGGTGGAACCAGCTTAATTCCCATTCGATCACTATACTAAAGTTAGAGTGGAAATTGGTTTGTTTCCAGTACAATGATCATTGAAATAGCTTATTTTGGCGGCGAATAAAAATGTCAAATATATAACGCGATAACGATTTGCAACCCTTTTTCAAGATGGCAGAAAACCCATAAGGGTTGGGACCCCACAAACCTAGATTTAGCTTTATACTACCCTCTTCTTGATATCTAAAAAATAAAATAGCGTCCTCTGAGTCTGACTTTTGCACACCCAAATGTAACATTTCAATGGACTAATGGGAACACGCGAATCCGGCGCTGTGACGCGTAAGACAGCGTGGTGAATGACCAGTGTGTTCGTTACTACACAAATTGTATAGACCAGATCCTGTTCAGATGTCATAATGCGTGGTGTACGTCGCATGTGAAGGATGAGTTTGCCCGTCCCTTTAGAGTTCTATTCTAATCTCGAATAGAAATTTCTTTTATTTGTAGCACTCGTAGCGATCTTTGTGATTGATGTCATCAGTTCTGTCAATACTTTGTGAGGTAATTTCAAGTGTTTAGATGTTGTTTAAACATTCAAATCTGTAACGAAAGAATAATATCAAAATAGACTTCTTACTTATAACCAAGACGGTCTCCATATTTCTAGATTTAAACAACAAATGAATTTCTTTACTGAATGGATTTGAAATCTGTTGACTACTAGAGATAACTTACCTACTAATGTTATTAGTTTGGTATACAATTGATATGAATCAATCACAGAACTAAGTAGTATCAATGTGACAATTAAAATTAAATTTTATCATAAGATTTGATGTTGTAATTATTTCACCATTTTATTTGCCAGCATAAGCTAAGATATTTGTTTACAGCAAGAGATAACTCTTGCTGTAAACAAATATCTTACGACATTTAAATAATGTGGTAACTATGAAGAGCTTGTGCTGGACTTAAATCTTACTCTTCATCACTGTGGGTACTACCAGAATGACGACAGTGTCAATTTGAATGGCACTGGCGGCCAGGGCGCTGCAGACTCATCTACGCCCAAGACCATTGACCTTCATGATCTGGAAATACCTTCTGCGTGTGAGCCAGAGACGCCTGGCAACGGACGGGGGAGTGACCGCGGCCTTGGGCCGTGGAATTAAAAAAGAAGTGTATCTCCTACATCACAAGGTCTCTCTCACTCTAATCCCGGTAAACGCAGGGATTTATCAGGTAGTGTCAAACACAGAACCGCTTTCGCCGCATATTATTGTATAGAATACCTGGGACGTCCAGGCAAAATATGAAATATTATGAATATTATTGTCCATTACATACTTTACCTACGTAATATATGTAATGCCTAGGGATTGTCTAGAATACCTGCTGCTCTACTGGCAAAGTATAAAATTAACACCGCCGCGCCACATGCAAACAACCTTTTTTTCTTTGATAAATTAAGTAAATACATTAAGTAAAATAAAACTAGGTAAGTATGCAATGCATGCTGCTAATTGCAAATGTTGAGCGGAGCAAATGTTTTCATTACATATCAGAATCAGAATCGAACACTTAAATTAATTAATCGAATGAAAAAAAACTATTTTCATTGTTGACGCACGTGTTTCCATGGCAACCATTTAATCATCTGGTTTTTCGGTGATGTCCAGGACATTTTCGGTGATTATTCCTCTATTTTCATGATTTCAGATATATGTATGATGTCGACCAGCATGCCAAATTTGGTCAAAATCGGTCGAGCCGTTTCGGAGGAGCGATTTACACTTGTCGCCTAAGATTGAGCTCCGCTTTGCTCCGCTCAATAAACTAGGTACCTATGCAATGCATACTAATTGCAAATGTTGAGCGGAGCAAATTTTCTTAATTTTTTTTATGCTCTATTTTCATGATTTGAAAGATATGTACTCCCTGGTATAATGTCGACCAGCATGCCAAATTTGGTCAAAATCGATAGAGCCGTTTCGGAGGAGTTGGCACACAAACGATTTACACTTGTCGTCTAAGATAGAGCTTCGCTTCGCTCCGCTCAATAATATTGCAAACATTACCAACACGTTTTAAATATACTGTACATTACCTAGGCATTGTACTCGTATAGAATACCGGATTACAAAGATTGCCGGTAACATTATCATTATACGTATACCTATGAAATATAGACAGAATATAATATAATAATATATGTATGATAACTACTACAATAAAGATTAGAAAACATAATAAATATTTAATTTTATTATCATTAATGATAAGAAAAATGAACTTACCTATTTATAATAGTTAATACGAGTATGTACATGTTTCATGTATACTAATCCTTAAGTCCTTTAATAGCCGATATATTTATGGATGCGTTCGAGACCACATAGTTGGGAACATTCATATTTTATATTATTTTAGATACGTGGATGACATTATCATCTGCTGGACAGGTACAAAGCGACAACTTAATGTCCTGGTCTCGAACCTGAACTCAGTACACCCTAGAATTGATTTCTCGTTAGAGGTGGAATCAGATTATACCCTTAACTTTTTAGACCTATCAATTACTAGGAGGAGTGGGGTTCATGAGTTTAGTATCTATAGGAAACCAACATGTACAGATACAGTTATCCCTTACTCTTCCAATCACCCATGGCAACACAAGATGGCAGCTTTCCACAGCTTGTTGAGTAGGCTATTAGCAGTACCGTTGAATCCACAGGCATTTAATGAGGAATTAGCTATTATTTGTCATATAGCGCACAGTAATGGCTATAACGTGGGAATGGTTTACTCATTATTAAATAAGAAACGCAGAAATGCTAGTTTTCGTTTATTACATCCAACTCAGGATCCACCTAGGAAGTACACTGCGTGTTTGTCGTTCGTGGGTTCCATTTCGTTGAGTATAGCTAAGATCATGAGGGAAAACAACATATTTACAGCTTTTAGAACCCAGAACACCTTGAGGGAGTTGTGTAATGGCAAGGATTTAGTGTCGGTTTCACGCAAATCAGGAGTTTATTTGTTGAGTTGCGATGGTTGCGATATGCAGTATGTAGGGCAGACTGGCAGGTCCTTTCAGGTCAGATACAGAGAGCATTTATCAGCGTTCCGCAACGGTTGTCCAGAGAGGTCCCATTTCGCGAAGCATCTCCTTGACACCGGTCATTCCTTGAACAATAATAACACCTTTAAAGTTTATTTATTTATTTATTTCTTACATGCAACAGTCATTACAGAAAAAATCCAATGCGACAGTGCAGCAACATTAATAGATACATTGCAAAATATCACACAGGCAAGTACTACAAACAATCATTTGAAACAATAATCTGAATTATTCCCAATACTACTCCAGCAAAACAATACCTCTTAATCCAAATTAACGATTGAATAACAACATAAACGTAATGAAAATAATAATCAAGTTAGTAAAAAATAATAATTCAATTAAATCTCATACATAAAAAATCCAATAAAGTCCAATAAAATTAAAACAAAAATTAAAAGTCAATAAAATAACAATTCATCATTTAAAAATAATAATTTGCAATAAATACTCAATTGTCATAACAAATGGAATGTAGGGCAACCTTTACGAATTCGCTCAGGGAACACAAGAACACATCTACTTTTTCTGAAATAATATTAAGGGTGGTGATAGCACGCGTAAGGGGAGTATTGTCCAACAGTTTCGTTCTACCACGCTGCACTGCAAATAAGTTTGGCCGTCTACGACGATGTACATACCTATCCGGTACGCATAAACCTATACACTGCAATATACCCGGATTCGTCGTGTATCCACGGAACACTTTAACAATATATGTTACCGTCTCCAAGTCCCTTCTAACTTCCAGCTTGTTGTATCCGACCATACCCAACACAAATAAGGTCGGATACATCAATGGGTAGAAAGGGTAGACTCCATACAGTCTTAAGTATAGGTATCTGGTAAATTTATTTTGAATGCGCTCTACCATAAGACTGTACTTGATCTCATGCGGAGCCCAAACCATACCGTCAAATTCCAACTGGGTCCTTATAAGAGAGTTATAAAGTGCTATAATAGCTTTTACATTTGAAAATGTCCCTGCCCTACGAAGTACAAATCCAAGCCGTGTGTACGCTTTTTTGCAGATATCAGTCATGTGCTCACGGAATGTCAGCTGACTGTCCATACAAACGCCCAAATCCCTCACTGATTTAACCCTTTCCATTACCACGCCCTCCATGTCATAACTGTAATGGATAGGTGCACTTGCACGGCTAAATGTCAGTATTAAACATTTTGTAGTATTAAAATGAAGCCTGTTAGTATAACTCCACTCCACCACACGATCCACATCCTGCTGGAGGCGTTTGCAGTCATCCTCACTCTCAATAGTCAAGAGCAGTTTAAGGTCATCCGCGAAAAGCAAACACTTGGCGTCCCTAACAACTCCTGGCAAGTCATTTATCATTATCAGGAACTCCAGTGGCCCTAAATTTGAACCTTGACTTACTCCTGACCTTGTAAAATAAGGCTCAGATCGATATCCACCGAACTCCATATACTGCTGTCTGTCCCGCATATAACTGGCAAAAAACTTGAGCAGTTTTGGTGTGCAACCGACTTGAGCCAGCTTCGAAAGTAGGATGTCGTTATCCACCAAATCGAAAGCTTTCTTAAAATCAAAGTAGGCAACATCGACTTGTAACCCTGCATCCACATTCGGGACCAGATACACCATACTATTCAATAGATTACTAGCCGTACTACGCGCAGGTCGAAAACCATGTTGAGCATCTGACAGTTGCGGTGTGACTTGCTGCAGGAAACTTTGCTGAACGGCTGACTGGAACACCTTTGCTGGGGTCGACAAAATGGCAATGGGTCTATAAGACTCCACCGACGATCCGCTTCCCCCTTTCGGTATAGGTACAACCCGGGTTACTTTCCATGCTTCTGGGAAATACGATTTACTTAAGCATATATTATATAGATGTGTAAGCGGCTCCGCCAACACACAACGACAATCTCGCATAACGAAAACCGGTATACCATCCGGGCCCGCCGATCGTTTTGGCTTAAGACGAGTGAGAGCAGCCCTTACCTGGACCGTAGTTAACTGCGGGATGTGAATGCGCGCGCTATCCACGCCACCAGACGCCATAGCCTCATCCACATCGAGACGCGCCCGCTGTGTGTTGTACACAGAATAAAAATACTCCGCAAATTCTGACGCGCATTCTGATACCGGTAAAACCGCCCCCCCCTTTAGGATTGTCTTACTATTGTTTGAAGAATTTTTTGACCTAATGAAATTCCAAAATTAATTCGCGCCCTACATGCCTTAAAAGCGTCATAATCACTACGTAATTTAGTAATTTTATACTTCTTATGTAGCTTCGCTTTTAGTTTTATATCGGATATTATTTCTTTTGTGTACCATTCTGGGTACATGTACCTTGAGTTTACTGGTGTGGACTGTTTTTTAGGTACGCACTCCGTAAAAATGCTATTTATAATGTTATAAAAATATGCAAGTGCTTCATCTGGATCCCGTAATTCAAAGATTGGTTCCCAGTTGGCCGACGCAAGTAAACAATACAATAAATTAAAGTTTGTTTTATTAAAATTCCATTGAGGCTCTAATTTTATACCGTGCGGGCTATAATTTATCGACCCATCTGCCAACCCCGTACATGCGCTAGCGTTAAGTCGTATGTTCACGGCGAGCGGTGGGTGGTGGCGGTCCACCGGTACAGCGGCCTCGTCCGCTATGGATACGCACACGTCATAACGCGAACACATACCCGACGAGCACAACACTAAATCCAACTGTCTGTCGTTACAATTAGGTATTTCATTCAACTGAGCAAATTCGCAAAATGTCATAAAATAATCAAAGCTACTCTTGGTATTATCATTACTCGAATACAAGTTAAAATCTCCCATAACAATAAAATGTTTATATTTCACACTCAACTGTTCAATTATTCTAAACAAGATCAAATACTCTGATTCATTCGTATTTGGAGGAATGTAAACAACACAACATAAAAATAAATATCTACCTTTAACATACACCGTCGCACAAACCAGTTCAAATGAGCAGTTATCTATGTTAACATCACCCGGTACATTTAAGCGACGCAGCTCTAATCTGTGTGTGGCCACGAAAAACGCACCGCCCTGCTTGCGACCGTCCATACGGTCGCATCTTAATAACTGGTAGCCAGGAGGAACAATCTCTGCATCCATAATGAAATCATTACAACCTGTTTCCGTGATTGCTATAATGTTAGCACTCAGTGACTCCATATTTCTACTGAAAGTGCTCAATTTGGTCCGAAGACCTCCGGTATTTTGGTAATAAAAATCATAACTAGTATGATTTTGAGGTTTGGCCTGATTTTCGAAACCAAATCCATTCACAAAACTCTGCATTTATGGGCCACACTTCCGGCTGGCACAGGATATCATACTTAGATTCCGGTATAGTAATAACAAAAGACGCATATCCTCTTTCTGTTTTGTGCTTGATCTTTTCAACTTTTACTGGAACAGTTGGCCCACATACGTCCTTAACATGTGAAATTAGTTTTTCGTTTGCGGTTTCAGAGGCAAGTCGCCAAACGTGAAGATGTTTCATTTTTTCAGTTGCCTGAATTCCAACCACACCCATATTACTTCCTTTCTTTACATTTTTATTTTGTAATCTAACGTTTTTTCTTCTTCTAACTTCGCTCCACTCATTTTGTCCTTCATCTTCCGCTTCCTTTAGCACAGACGTTCTTTTTATGGCCCCGTTAGTCTTGTTTACATTTGTGCGGGTATGTAAATTTTTTTCTTTGGTGCTTCCTATACACTCGGCCCGAGTTACCTCTGCGAATGTTAAAGGCGGGATATCGATTGAAATAAGATCTTGTTCTCCCGGTTTGACACTTTCAGGTGCACTATTGGTAGAAGCAACTACCTGACCACTATCACAACCGTTTCGATGTACCCCGATACAAGTCTTCAGTTCTTCCAATTCTGTTTTTGTGGAAGAACATATTTCCTGAAGATGTTCAATAATCTGAGTTTGCATGTCCAATCGCTTCAAAACTTCTAGTTTAAACTCTCTAAACTCATTTATTGAAATACCGAAACTATCTATGTCAACAGTGGCCGCACTAGTAGTTTTACAGCGGCTTCCTCTGAGAGTGTTAATGTTCGCACTGGGTGTATGTGCTTTCAGCTCGAGCGTATTCCTGACCGGAGTATCCGGGTCATTTCGCTTAGGCCTAGAACAAACACACTCCGGGCATAACCACTCGTTTCTGTCAGAGAACCCAGCAAAATCATCAGCTGACCAACCAAGGCACTTGATGTCGTACACTTGCTGGCACTTTTCACTTGCACACTTCATGAACAATCCATCTGGCACTTTTGCACCACAGGCTAGGCAATTCATAGTTCTGTAAGTTTTTTTGCAATTTTTCCGCAATAAATAATATAATTTACTCGAAAACACGTCCGTACTTTGTTACTACCCACACAAAAAGTTTTACGTTTATGTGAGAAAGGATTCAAGTTGAGTGTCTGGGAGAGGTTAGAAATAGTTAAGAGGGATGAGGATACCCTACTCAATGAACAAATGGATTTTCACACATCTCCTTTACTTAATTTGTTTGTGAACAGACAGACACAGTAGTTGTTTGTTGGTTTGTGTGTGTCACTTTGCGTTTCTATGTAAAAAGTAATAATAAAAAAGTTAATGTCTTGTATCGGTGAATACCTATTTTGAATTTCGTTAGCATGACTTGCGGTTTCTACCCGCGTTAGTTATTGTGACAAATCCTACATCGCGCTAGCGATATTTGCACACTCCTACTTATAAGCAAATATGTTCTGGCTACAAATTTTGCTGTTCTCTCTGAGACAGTCTTGATAATGCCTCGTTTAGAGGCGAAACAATTGGCGACGTTTGTTTGTCCTTTTTAATTTTGCGAAAAATTAATGCTATTATATTTTGAAAGTTTTTAACATCTTACTTACCATTACTTTGTCATGGATTTACGCCAAGTAACGCCTGCTTCAATCCAATATTTACATGTTTCATGTTTAACTGTTTATTACTTTTACAAGCTTTTATTTACTTTCACTGGTCCCGATGTCAGTGTGTAATCAAATTTTGCAAGTTAAATTTTGCACGCCCATGTAAATCGCATGATAAAAATTAAAAATAATCGATGGAAAATGTTTTTAACTATTTTTTATTATACTGAATATTATAATAAATTAAGTTATAATATAATAATATTAAATGAATCATAAAAAAAACTACTTTGTGTGCGGTTAAAAATTGTCTAGTTGTGATTATCATACAATCAAGATTACTAAAGTGAGTAGCATTTCAGATCTTACTGGTTTAACATAAAACACATATTTCTAAAAAATGTAGAACGTATTATTATCATTGTAATATTAAAAGTACGAAATATCTAATACATAGTTTAGATATCAGAAAGTAATTTCTGATAAACATTTTCATTGATATGACAACGTGAATAATATTTTCATTCGCTCTACTGCTCGTGGTGTAGCTGCTAGCACACGGTGCGGCTCCGGCCAATACTCAAAGTGCCCAAGAACGGTAACAGTTTGTGAAAAAGTGACAAATATAACTGGACTAGAAAGACGTAACTTAGTGTGATTTTGTAAACGTTATCTAAGTAGGTAATTTTTTTTTTTAAAACATGAAGCAAATAATAGATTTGAAGAATTCATTGTGGGTTTAAGCTAGCTTTATACGTTAGCAGATGCGTAAGCAGGCGGCATCTGCGGATGCACGTCTGTCAACGTGTAGAGGAGAGTATTTGCTGTAGTAGATATTATGCCCGCTTTAACACGTTGGCATACGTATCCGGAGATGCCGTCTGCTGACGTGTGGAGCTAGTTTAAGGCTTACTATTCTTTGAGACTTTGTTAGGAGGGTTCAAGAAAGATCTTGGCCAAACGTCCAAATGATACGTTTATTGCGCCATGTACCACATGAAACGTTATTGACTAACAGTAATAAGATCACCTCTAAGTAATAGAAGACGAGAATTATCAACATTCCAGGGATGATCAAATAACTAACGAGATTATATAAATCAACATTTTAGTGACATTTGTTATATTCTATCATTACCAAAAGTCAAGTCCATGCTTTTCTCAGTTATAAATATATAATATTAATATTTGAAAATTTTAATGGCTACTTCACCTTGCAGATATCAACATGCTGTTTTTAACAGTGTTCTGTATTCTCTTTGGGTTCACCGTGGCTGGTCTTCGAGAAGTGCATGAACCAAATTTGGACCACTATCACTCCAATATTGGTGAGACGGCGTATCAATTAAAGAATTCAGTATACCCTCACATGATTCGTGTAGATTTGGATGTTAATTTGAATGAAAGTTATTTCAATGGAACAGTCAGCTTGGATGTTGAAGTGAGTATTTTTAAACGTATATACCACCAGCTGAAATCCTCTGCATCATTGCTGACTGGGAAGGTTCCGAGAAGGATGGCGGAGTATAATATACAGCAATTTTTAGACAAATGCATTAACAACTTATGACACTACGGATAATTAATCAGACATTCGCATTTTATTACACTAATGCAATGTTTTATTTTCAGGTAAGAGAATCGAATCTGACACGAATTGCCTTCCATCAGAAAGTTGAATCAATACGTAGCATTACAATAACCTCTCCTGACAATAGTTCATTAAATACTGCTTCATTTGACGCATACGCCACTGAGAGTCATTATGAACTCATAATTATTAACTCAGCTCAAGTTATTGCTATCGGCAACTATACAATCACCATTCAGTACGTTGGGAAAATTAATGACAACCCGTATGATGGGGGTTTATATAGAGGGTACTATTTTAACAACAGCCAAGAGATGTAAGTATAAATCAGTGCTTCGTTGCGAGCCTGTACTGAAGGAATCTCGGGTTGGATCTCCGACTGGATCAATTTGTATGCATTGGAAATATTTGTACCTGAATTCAGCTGCTATGTCAGCTTATTGCCATTTTAGAAACTTCACAGTTTTGTCTTTATAGATACCTATATGTGTAAAGGCCTCAGGGCTTGAATTTCGCTATTTAGTTTCGGAGTTTGAGTAATGGAATCACAATCATTCCAAATTAACGTTTTTAATATTAGATTTATGTCTTTCAGAACTTACGCCACCACACAATTTGCCCCTTACTTTGCAAGAAGAGCATTTCCTTGTTTTGACGAGCCTCAGTTCAAATCTCGGTTTGTGATTTCCATAACACGTGATAGTAGCCTACAACCATCGTACTCAAATATGCCCATTGCTGATACTATGCCGTAAGTATATTTGAAAAATGTGACCATTATTTATTTCAACAAGAGGCATCAGTGCTTCGTGCATGCAATGCACTGTTTTCTTTTTGAATACAGTGTTAATGACTCCAAGGCAATGATATCAAAATTACACACACACACACACGTATTTTATTGTTATTTTTATATAAGAATCTAAAATATAAGTTATAATAAAGTTACTTAAAGGGAAGATGTCATAATATTATATTAGCTTGTAAGCCATAGCCTAGTTTAGTCTATGCTTAGATTATATCAATATTGTCTTGTCTATGTTCACTTCCTTCTTTCTTCACTTTGTAACATGGCCGACTGAAATACACGACACGTATTATTACGAGCTCCTGTCTTTTATTCCAAAAACCAACAAACACTGTATAGTAAAAGTGCGAAACTTTTATTATAATTTATTTATTTTTGGACAGTATCGGCAACAACAGAGTTCGTGAAATTTTTCATCCTACTCCTGAAATGGCCGCATATCTAGTTGCGATACTCATAAGTGATTTTGAAGCAACTAATCTGACCAGTACTGCAGCAAGAAATTTTAGAATAATATCCCGTCGTGGGTTGCGTAACTGGCACGACTGGGCAGCAAATATTGGTGTTAGAGCTACGAATGTATTAGATGATTTCTTTGGTATCATATACCATGAAATGGGACAAGGTGTCGTAATGAAGAATGACCACATCGCTATTCCCGACTTCACGTTTAGTGCTATGGAAAATTGGGGAATGGTGACCTACCGGTAAGTTGAGAATCTAATGAAATATTAAATTGTAGTGTCCGGCCGAATGTTCGGTTTCGGTTTCGGTCGAGTTTCGGCAAAAAAACGAGTTTCGGTTATGTTTCGGTTTCGGCAGCAAACCTGCCAAAACTACGACCGAAACCGAAACTGTATTCGGGAGTTTCCGCGCTGTGCTCGGGTGTGTTCGGCGCGGTAAATGACATCCAAGCGACGATGACATTTGGCCGCGTCCACGTGCGTAATCATGTCGTGTGAATTCAAAACATATCACACTTTTCGTGTGATATGCTGATATGTTTTGAATTCGGTAAGTTTTATCATGATATAATATGAGTAAAGGAGTACCTCGAAAAGTTATTTAATATAACAAGGGAGTACCTAGATTATAGTAGAATCAAGTTTACCATAAAAATCTAAACACTTTGTGGTTAATTTAACTCTTTCGCTAATGCTATATGTAAACAAACAATAGTTAGGTACATGGTATATACTATAGTGTAATATTAAGGATTAAAGAGGTTCGCGTTCAATTTAATAATTATTAAGTAAGTACCAATATAATAATTGTTTTTTTTTTACAAATTAACACTTATAATTAAACGAGTAGATACCTACCTGGTTATCCGTATAAAATTAACACTTATACTTATTTTATTTTATTCCTGTATGGACTTTCATGTTTGGCCGTAAAAGCGACGGATGAAAGACAATTGCATGTAGCGGAGATGCGAATGTTAAGATGGATGTGTGGTGTGACAAGAATGGATAGGGTAAGGAACGAGTATATTAGAGGAAGTTTGAAAGTTACACCAGTGAATGAAAAATTGAGAAGCGAGCGGATGTCGGAGGATAGCAATGTCGTTAGAAAGGTGCAAAGTATGACTGTAGAGGGTTTAAGAAGTAGATGTAGGCCAAAGAAAAGATGGATGGAATGTGTGAAAGAGGATATGACAAGGAGAGGAGTGACTGAAGAGATGTCGTCTGACAGGGATGTGTGGAAGAGAAAGATTTGTAGCGCCGACCCCATATAATTGGGATAAGGGCAGGTAGATGATGATGATGATTTTATTTCTGTATTTCAATTTAACACCTTATATATAATAGTTCACGAACATAAATAAATAATTTAAAATACATTGAGTACCTACTGATTAAACCTAATAGAGAACCTTTCTTTTTAAATAGATTTTATAGATTATAATACATTTTCTTTATTTTTCTCTGAAAACATGATCCTTATAAGAAAGTTTCGGTTTCGGTTTCGGCCGAAACTGAGACCGTTGCCGAAATTCGGTTTCGTTTTCGGTCGTAAAAACCATTTTCGGTCGGACACTATTAAATTGTAAAAGATATCTACAAATGTCATTATGTCGGAACAATGATTATTTTATCTTTTAGAGAGGGACTCCTAATGTATGATCCATATAACAACAACCTTCAAAACAAAATCTCTATTGCTACACTCATGACTCATGAAATGACACACAAATGGTTTGGCAATCTTGTTACCACATTTTGGTGGAGCAACGTTTGGATCAACGAGGCTTTCGCCAGTTATTTTGGCTATTTTGGTGCTCATTGGGTAAGGTTTTTGTTCAGTTTTTGAGTAAATTCTTGCTCAGTTATATTAATTTACATCTCCACTTTTCACGGTCTGTATAATTTAAATTGAAAGTTGAAAGAATATTCCTGTTTAGTTTTAATAGCAGTAAGATTAACAGCAGTTATTACCTTAAGTTTTGGAGTCTATTTAACTGTACCACTAAAATAATCTGAAAGTCAAAGAGCAATTAAATTAGAAAGCTCGTGTACACGAGCTAGCAATGTTCAAATGTAACGTGTGTAATATTTACTTTTAGGCTGAACCTTCTTTTGAATTGGATAGTCAGTTCGTTACGAACTATGTGCATAACGCTCTCGCCAGTGATTCTCAAGCTAGTGCTACTCCTATGAACTGGGAAGGTGTTGGCACTACAGCTTCAATCTTGTCTCATTTTTCAACTACAAGCTATGACAAGGGCGCTTCAGTTCTCAGAATGATGGAGCATTTCGTAGGATCTAGAAATTTTAAGGTTGCTCTCCGATATTATCTTAGAGATAAGTAAGTGCAAAAGTTACTATCATAATAAAAATAACTATGGGTAATGCGTTGAGATATATTTTTTGTTTATTTGTTAATCAGTGCTTACAAATCGGGTACTCCTGAAGCCGTATATGCAGCTTTTAGGCGAGCGGTATCTGAAGATTTCGAGTTTATTCATCGATATGGTAACGTAGATGTTGGAACTATATTTGATAGTTGGGTGCAGAATCCTGGCTCACCAGTCGTTCATGTTGAGGTCAACACTGCGTCTGGGGATATCAATGTATCTCAGGTTCGTACTAGAATTAGTTTTATGAATGTCAAACATACTTAATAAATTATAATAATTATGGAATGGTCTTCCAATAATAAATATAAATAAATATGTTAGGACAATTCACACAACGCCATCTAGTCTCAAAATAAGCAGAGCAAGTAAGTAAGTAAGCTTGCGATATGAGTACTAGAAAATTGATATAAATACTTAAATGCATTTTTTTTTTTGTAAATACATACATATTATACATAGGAAAGACCCAGACTTCGGTACAAACGTATGTGTCATCACACAAAGTTTGTCCCGACCGTGAATCGAACCCGAGACTCCGGCGTCGAGAGCGGATGCAATACCGACCACGCCACCGAAGCAGTCTGAAGCCATGGGCGTTTTCACATTGCATGATAACGATATCGTCACGATATAGGGAAGGTATTGCATTGGGCATGTGTTGTTAAACAATTTAAGAAATGTTTCAATTGTCATTATGCAGATGGGTACTGCAGTACCTACCTCATCAGGTCAGGGGTCCAAGTCGCGTAAATGAACGTAAAACGCCATGCTACTACTTTACTACTACGTTGCAACTGCAATTGGTCAAAAATCGGTAGTCTGCTAAACTCACAAGCAACGCGCCAGGATGGCGCCAGAAAGACACCAAACCGAATGACTGCAGAGTACAATTATCATTAGGTTAAGTTGAATTTAGTTACTCCCGACATGACTTCTTAACTTCCCAGCCCCTATATCCCGGGAACCAAGCTTCCCACCTAAATTCTGTTCCATTTGCCTGCAAAAAAAATCCCGGGAATTCTTTTCCCGCAAAATTACCCAAGATTCCCAGTACCCCATATCTAGAAAACTAAGCATCCCAGGTCAATTTCACCCTCATTATTCCGGTCCCATAGTATCTACCCTAAGTAAGTATTTGAACCCCATCTTCCCACAAATTTTTCTTCCCAATTCTCATCCCACTTTCCACAAAACTTGAAGCCCCTATATTCCGGTAACGGAGCTTCCCAGCTCAATTCTGAGCAATTTTTTGGTCCCCTGCACCCTGACCGAGACCTATTCTATTAGCCTGCAAAAAAAAATCCCGGGAATTCCCATCCCTCAAAAATAACCAAGATTCCCAGTACCTGATATCTCGGAAAGTAAGCATCTCAGGTCAATTTTGACTTCTTTTTCGGACCCCCTTTGAATCCGCCACAAGTAATAAAACTACATCTCTTCCCATAACAAAAAAATCCCAATTCCCATCCCACTTCCCAAAAACTTTGATATTACCGGTGGGTGACAGTTGGATGTGTTTCTATGTTCCCCTACATATCTAGGTACTATGAGTAGGTCTGGGGGCTATATCCTGGTAATACAACATCAATCATCCCCCCCCACATGTTGCAGTTTAAATATTAAAAAAATATTAGTAACGAATCATATGACTCCTTGTGTAGTCACGATATCGTCACGATATCGCCACGCTAAAGTGGAAGATATCGTCACTTACGTATCGTCGACAACCTATCGTCATTTATGCAAATTAGGCCACTGACCTGATGAGGTAGGTACTGCAGTACCCATCTGCATAATGACAATTGAAACATTTTTTTAAATTGCTTAACAACACATGCCCAATGCACCCTTACCTCCCCTATATCGTCACGATATCGCCACGATAAAATGCACGATATCGTGGCAGTGTGTGAAAGCACCCATGTTCTTATTAGGTTCTTAGTAGGTTTATCTTACACACCTATAAACTTAAGTCAATCTGAACTAGAATGATTATAAAAAAGTCAGATTTATTTACAATAAGAATTATATATACAAAATATACATAATTATAGACTAAAATATTTACATTACAAAATATAGTTTAAAACATCCTCCGCGTCATTGCCGACTGGGAACGTTCCCAGAATGGCTGTGTTGCCACGTTGAACTAGATAAGTACAGAAGTTTTCTGATGTAGAATGGTAAATCTTGTGGTAGTCAGTCACTCAATACTACATACTAAAGAAAGTTTATTTAATGAGCGTTCAAAACCTGTTTTAACGAATATCTTTTCTACACAATATGTACATTGTCAACATTTTTCGAAACCGTTCGAAGGAAACTTTTTCTTCGGGTTGACACAGTCAGTAGATGCGCGGTCGGAAACGGTCGCGCCTCGCTAATGCACTTTCGTAATTAATTAATTATTAATTAATACGCGACACGCGGCGCTTGTGCCGCAGTCATACGCTCGCCGAGATGGCTACTAACAAGGTGATCATCGTGAACGAGCTACTAGCGTTCATCCAGAATGCAATGGACACCATGGATGAGATCAGCATCATGCAGATATGTAAATCCAATTTCAAGGAGGAGGATATCTGCAGTGGGAAGGCATTGCTGTTCCAGTCAACTGGAAAAACTGCCCAGATGCCATCCCGCAGGAGGGATGAAGGGGAAAGAAGTGTGCAGGATATCATTACCCTGCTGAAGCAAACTGACCCGGACGACGTGCCAGATTTCGTCGCCAAGGAGCTCTATAAGCTCCCTCCGGTAGGATTCGACCACATCGACGTCACAAGACTGCTCAAGGACATCGCGTACCTGAAGTCCAGCCTTGCAGATGTGTTGACAAAATTAGAGGCCTCGGATAAAACTATCGGTGGCTTACAAGCGGAATTATTGTTACTTCGTAGCAGTAATTCGGTTAGTAGGTCGCCGAACGTGGCCTCTAATATTGTCAATGCACGTAGAGGTGCGCATGCAAATGCGTCAGTGTGCAGTTTTGAGACAGCGGAATTTAACTCGCCCGAGTGTTCAGTGGTGGTGGCGTGTGTCTCGAACATGAGTACGCGCCCCGTCGCCCCCGCCGCCGCCTCTTCCCCCGCGAAGACGCCGACTACGGTTACATTGCTCGCTCTTCGGCCACGTGACTACGCAGCTGCAACGGCCAGCACCCCTACAGCCGCTAATACAAAGAGGAGTAAGCAGAGCAGGGTCCCTCAACGGAGCACTGCACCCGTTAAGGCTCCAATGAAGGAGCCTTGTGACTCAGAGGGGTTCACTGTAGTGGTAAAGAAGAAGAGGAAGCCCTCCTGCAAGAACCAGAGTGGTACTACTTCAAGAACCATCGAGCAGCACTTCCGCACAGAGGCCCCAACCACGATGGTCTACTTATCTCGTGTTCACCATACCACGAAGGTCGCAGACGTCGTGAACTACCTCCAGAAGAAAACCGGGTTGGGTTTGAGGGTGGAGAAGCTGGACTCTCGTCACAACGTGAGCTTCAACTCTTTTGTGGTGAGGGTTCCAACACACCGCATCGACACTGTCATGACTCCCGAGTTCAGGCCGAATGCGGTGAAGTTCCGGCGCTTCAGGGGATACTTGCCGATACGCGCACCCCCGACCCGCAACACGTCAATGTCATTACGTGCTCATTAGGTTAAGATATATTTATATATATTCTTATAATGAGGTATTTTTTTGTAATATTTATATGTATTTTTAAGTTTAAGGTATATATCTATGGGCCGTAGAATAAGTTAATACTTAGGTCACCCTATAAGTTTTGCGTAACTTAAAGAAACAACATGTTAAAACCAAAATATTATGTTTATTGCTTTTCAAAATACTCTCCTTTACATTTTAAACATGTTTTCATGCGATCGAACCATTTTTTAAGACAGAAGGACCACAGAGATCTGAAGGTATGTTTTCTACGTGCTGATTGAACGGTATCACTGCCTCTTCGGAGTTGGTAAAAGTGAAACCTCTCATCAAATCTTTGATTTTGGAGAAAATACAGAAATCACAGGGTTCTAGGTCGGGGCTATGCGCAGTGTGGGAGACGAGTTGTACTTTTTCGGAAGCTAAAAATCACTTTGTTTTGTTGGCCGTGTGTGAAGGAGCGTTGTCATGTCGTTCAAAACAATAATTCCACGTTTCGTCTCCTGTGACAATGTCATAAACAGCATTAGAATGTCCGTGGTCGTACTTCAGTAGCATCTGTGAGTACCATTCCACGCGAGCCCGCTTCTGCTCCGCTTACAGTTCATGAGGGATCCAACGACAACAAAGTTTCCGAACTTTAAATTTTTCGTGTAAAATTTTCTGGATTTGACTCATACCAATCCCCAATAGTCCTCCAATTGTCTCATAGGTAAGCCGCGGTTTTTCTTCAATTAACCGCTTAACAGTAGCCACATTATTTTCGTTGACGGCAGTTGAAGGCCACCCTTCACGAAATTCGTCATGTAAAGAAACTTGACCTCTCTCAAATTCAGCAAACCATCGCCTCACGGTGCTCGAACAAGGTGCTTCTCTTCCAAAAGCATTTTGAAGACGAGCGGCACAGTCTTGCGGAGAGAGAGCACTTTTAAAATCATAAAAAATCATCGCTCTAAAATCTTTTCGACTTAATTCCATTTTCGTTGCATACGTAGAACTTAGATGTGTAATAAAAAACAATTGACAAATTATTTCCCGCCAATTGTTTTTTTTTATTAACAAGAAGGTTGTAACGTTTAAAAACATATAACATTAGAAATTCAAATAGTTTCGATTAGCTAGAAGTGCAAAACTTTTAGTGTGCCCCATGTATAACATCTTGTAACTGTTCTCATGTAGCCTGAAATAAATGATAAATAAATAAATAAATAAATAAGAAAAATAAGTCGAGAAAAGTTGATTGCTTACTATTACATTATTATGTTAACATTACTCAAATAATTTTACAGTAATTAATTTCATGCGTTTGAAAATTAATGTTTTTTTTTATTTTGCTAGTTTTTTATATAATTAAATTTATAAATTATTATTCTGGTTTTTTTTTTTACAGAAACGCTATGTAATCTCTGGTATTAGGCCAAATGCCACCTGGTATATACCTCTGACGTGGACTAATGAGGCTGCCCTTAATTTTGATGACACAAGACCAACAACTATTTTTTCTCGAAACTCAACTATTCTTAGGACCAATCCTGGACCAAACTGGGTTATATTTAACATTGCTCAATCTGGTACGTAAATAAAATTAAGTATTGGAAACTTAAGTAGGTAACCCAGGTTTGTATAATATGAATTCTATAAAGGGAATACAAAAAGGTATAAAAGGAATGTATAAAATAATATCTTTCTTAAATTATTATTTACTAGTCGCACGTGGCTTCACCAGCTCGGCAAATTATATACTAAAACCATACCCTTAAATCTCTCTATCTTAAAGATCTAAGTATAAGTACATAGAGTAAAAACAGACAGCGGGGAACCACAAATACTATGTTAAAATGTACGAGTATATTGTATGTATGCGTAGTCGCTACTGAATACGCCTATATAAAAATAGTGCATAATATTAGTGTATAGTAATAGTGCATTCGACTGCAGATTCCATACTCGTTTTAAAACCACATTTGTGCGATTCTTTGTGTAGGTTTTTTACGTGTGCATATTCGTATAAACTATTAATAATATTATTATATTAAATATGTTGTATCATTTATTTAGTTTTTTTGGCACAAGTATATTATTATGTTTATTAATTTTTGTTTTGTGATTTTGGTTTATGTGAGTTTCAGGTCTTTATCGTGTTAGCTATAACGAAGCTACTTGGTACAGAATTGGTAGGTTCCTGACGAGTTCCAATAGGACAAAAGTACACAGACTGAACAGAGCCCAGGTAAAATATCTTGAACTTACAATAAAGTTTCTAGGTACTTATGTACCTACCCTAGCTGCCTCGGGCCAGCGCGGCGAGATGTGTCGTGCGGTGTTCCTCAGGGGTCGGTCCTAGGAACTCTCCTGTGGATCATCGGACACGACTAGGTGTTGCGGGGTGCGTTGCCTGAGGGCGTCAGCGTAACTTGTTACGCGGTCGATACCCTCGTCACGGCGCGGGGAGCAACGTACCAGGAGGCAACACTCAAGGTCACGACTGGGGTTGCTGAAGTCGTGGGTCGGATACGGCTGGGACTGGACGAGGCACAGAATAAGTCCAAGGCTCTGTGTTTTCACGGACCTCGGCGTGGGCCACCTCCAGGATCCAGCATAAATGTAGGGAGCGTGAGCATCGGCATCGAGCTCTCCATGAAGTATCTGGGGCTCGTGCTCGATGGCCGGTGGAACTTTGGATCACATTTCCGAAGTTTGGTCCCCAAAGTGACGGGGGCAGCAGTCGCGCTTTCGCGACTGATGCCCAACTTAAAGGGACCCAACGCTTCCTGCAGGAGACTGTACCTGGGGATCGTGCGGAGTATGGCCGTGTACGGGGCTCCCGTATGGGCGCCGAGACTGACGGGCAACAACACCGCTGTTTTGCACGATCTCCCTAGAGGCTGCATGTCTCCTAGCCGTGACCCCTCCATGGGACCTGGAAGCGAGAGCCCTTGCGTCATTGTTCCAATGGCACAAGGAGGCGCTGGAGCGGGACCACAGGCCTGCGTCTCGAGAAATCAAGACTCAGCGGTCCCAACTCCGCCAGGATCTCATGGAGACATGGAAGGTGCGACTTCAGCAACCAAAGAGGGGAACCACCACCATCGCGGCGGTGAGACCGATCATGGAGGAGTGGCTGTAGAGGCAGCACGGTGGCCTCACGTATCGTGCGACACAGATCATCACCGGGCACGGAAACTACGGTGAGTATCTGTTTCGCATGCATCGTGAGGTCACACCCGCGTGTCAACATTGCGAGGCTTCCGGCCTAGACACGGCATTCCACACGTTGGTGGAATGCTCAGCCTGGGCATCAGCGCCGGGACCTCGTTGTGGGCCTGGGCGTAGATACTCTCTCGCTGGAGACCATGCTACGAGCCATAGTCTCTAGCGAGAGCCAGTGGAACGCAGCCGTTTCCTTCTGCTAGCAGATTATACTCCTCAAGGAGGCGGTCGGTAGGGTGAGGAAGCGTATCCTCCCCGCTGAGTTCCGAAGTCTGCGGCGAGGGCGCTGCAGGCGTGACTACGCCCAGGACCATCGACCTCCATGATCGGGGCCTAAGGACGATGGATTAGCAACCCACCGTCCTTACAGAAGCAGGCTAGAAGGGCTGCGTGATGTGGGGCTGCACCCCACGCACACCTTCACTCACCGATGCGGGATAAAACCCGACCCCAAAGATGCGGGGTAACACCCGACCACCACGCAGGTGGCCAAGGTCCGCCGGGTGCCACTGGGAATTCTCTCAGTCACTACCAGAGGCGCTCGGCAATGGACGTAGGTGCTGCCGCGACCTCGGACCGCTGATTTAAAAAAAAAGAAGGGAAAAAAAGGCTTTACTGTTTGTGTTTTATATACATACATACCACTTACGATCATGCTTTTTCCATCTGTCGGAAGTAAATTATACATCCATACTTTGCCAATAATATAATAAATAATTAGGTAGGTACTATAATGACCGATGTTCATACTTACCTATAATCTCTGCAATCCGGGCATTTCTTTTTATATTTTATCAATCATCCCAAGTTCTATTGTTTTACTATACATAGATATCACCTCTATGTTAAAATAAACTACCTATTATAACAAAACTTTTTTTCTTAGATTGCCAACGATCTTTTGTACTTCGTCCGTTCTAGAGATGCAAATACAACAATGGCGTTTACTGTATTGGAATTCCTGAAAGATGAGACTGATTATTATGTATGGAATGCGGCAATCGCTCAGCTTGAACTCATTTTAAGGCGCTTTGAGCACTTGCCTGACGCATACAACGAGTTTAGGGTGAGTACTTGCTAAACCTATAGTCGTGTTTACTACGTAAACAAGAAATTGCGTTTTAATAAGATTACGCGAATAGTTTAACGTGAATTTTGAGACAATTAAATATTAATAACTAGTACGGTGTCTTGGCGGATGCCAAGATTTTGGCTAAGGTTTTGGCCTATAACTTTTGACCCCTTAGGGCTAGGTCAAATTTTCTATTTTTTGGCTTGCTTCCAGATCGAGGGCTATCCCTAGAGGAGTCAACCATCATTTTAGCATAAGCAGTTCTCGAGAGCTAAGGGGGTGTAATTCTCCATTTATATATAGCAACTAGTGGTCCCGGCGAACTTCGTACCGCCTGAAATTTGCTTATGAACCTTCCTTGAACCAAGACCCAAATTAGCCAAATCGGTCCTGCCGTTCACGCGTGATGTCGTGACCAAGGGAAATAGGGATTCTTTTTTATATACAGAGATATGGAGACAAGCATAAAGTTTTCTTTGTGTTAATATTTAGCTACTTTTTAAATGAATTTTACCACTGGGCGACTACTAAAATCTTATTAAATCAATTTTGGAAAATATTGAATGAGTAAAGAAGAGCCTATAATTATAATTTCGTATTAATTATTAGTAAATGAAAAGATAAAACTGAAATTAGATTCCGTGAAATCTTTTACTTTACTGTTTAAATATCGTTGAAGGTAAATTGGTCTCTTTACATGGTGTATTCTTTTGTACCTACCTATTGCTAATTTGTTTTTTTTTCTTTTCACTGTGATTCATTATCTAAGTTATAAAGTCTATTATATTTACTACGACGAGAAAACTATTCCTTTATGTCTTCAGCGAGTAATCTTTAATCGCTTTTTATCTGTTATATTTTGCAGAAATACCTTTTAAATATTTTAGAGAATGTCATTGAATATCTTGGCTATGAAGATCGTATTTCAGACTCAACTTCTGATACCCTTAATAGGATGCAAATTATGAATTTGGCATGCAACCTTGGACACACAGGATGTGTTAAGGACTCACTTGAAAAATGGAAAGCATATCAAGCTGACGAGGTAGATTTGTAAGTATTAACATACTTCTGTCAGAAAGCAATGAGTTTGCTTCTACTATTCTTTAGGATTTATAAATCGCAATAACGAATGTCATCGTCATCGAGGGGGACCTACTCGCTCTAACAAACACATAATAATCGAAATCAATTCACAAACGATGAAAAAATAAATACTTATGAAGGAAAATCGATTGATATATCTTTTCATCTCTTTTCACAGTGTACGTCCAAATTACCGTCGCTATGTGTACTGTGTGGGACTTCGTGAGGGAAATGCTTCAGATTATCAGATCTTGTTTGACAAGTTTGAGTCATCTGAACATGCTGCTGATATGACTGTGATGCTACGCGCTCTCGGTTGTACCAGAGACAGTTCTTCATTCCAACAGTTCGTATCCTTAAGTTTTATTATAAAGCCTGTATCCTAACTTTTTTCCTCTCTCATATTTTTGTTAGAATTTGCATTATTGCAAATTCTTCTACACCAAAATGAGCACTCAATTTGAATACTTTACATATTTTATACTAATACTAAGAAAATAGGAAGTAAAATATATGAGAATGTTTGGTATAACCTCCAAAACTATTATATATAAACTTTATACTGGAAAATGCAAAAAAATAATATTACACCAAAAATAATGTGTGTTAACTTTTTTTTATTCTTGTTTCAGTTTTCTGCAACAAACAATCGTGAACCGGAAAATACGTGTCCACGACCGCACAAATGTTTTTAATTTTGCACTCCAAGGAAACGCGGAGAATCAACCACTTGTAATTGATTTCGTGAAGCAGAACTTCACTGAAATCAGAAATACGTATGTCTAATATTACCATATCTTTATGTTTGCGTTATGACGAAGCATTGAGTCAATTAACGAAAAAAAAAAAATCTGTTGCATGATGGTATTTCTGTTTGTAATAAAATAATGGTTGACTTTTCCTGTTTTCCAGATACGGTCGTGCTGAGAGTTTAAACTTGGTGATCAGTAGTTTAACAGGATTTATGACAAATTTCACTGTTATTGAAGAGGTTCGTACCGAATTTGACTTTATATTTTTTTGCAATCCTTGATTTAATTGGAAAAGAAACTCATGGGTTTGAACCGTTTAGAGTAGAGTAGAGAACCTATAGGGAGTGCGATGTGGGGCGACTTGTGCAATTTATGCCGTACTTTAAGTACCTATTCTGTGCTTAGGGTGGCTCGAAACTTATTTATACATCATACTGATTTTGAACACTCCCCTTGTACATATAATAAATAAGAATTACGATCACTTTAGTTATGAATTCTAATTTGTTATGAATTCTTTGCAATCTCGTTCTGTTCCAGTTCCATACATGGGTCTACGCAAATCAAGTGGCCTTGAATGATTCGTTTAATTCAAGTGTTAGTGGTATCAACAGTTCTAAGGCTAACCTTGAATGGGGTAACGCAAATGCACCAGAAATATACCGGTACCTTCTTGCCAGAAGTTCATCTACGACAATTGTTGCTTCGACTATATTATTATTGATAGCTTTATTCACTCAATTTTAACAATAGTAATTTTTGTGAATATTCTTTATTCAAGAAAAATTCTGCTTCAAATTTGCAATATTTTATTTATAAATTTAGATGAACATGAAAACCATATCTTTAATTACGCTACAAAATAAAGGTATTTTTTTGTAAAAAATTAATAAAAAATAAAATAAAGAATTTTGAATTCAACTATGTTTAAAAGTTACTTAATTTCGATAAAATGCAGTCTTTTATTGCTTTGTTAATTTATAATGCCTAAGGTTTTTTATTCATATCTTTCGCTGACCTTCTGTTCTTGGCATATAAAGACCTATTTACATACATGGAACCATCTCAATTCCCATTCGATCACTACACTAAATTAGAGTGGAAATTGGTCTGTTTCCAGTACAATGATCATTGAAATAGTTTATTTTGGCGGCAAATAAAAAATCATTAATTTGGGCAGGAAATTATTATATAATATCTTGTTTTTTTATTATTTTACCAGTTTAATTTAACAAACAATATTTGTATTTAACTAAGTCACTTCTTGTTATTTTATTACTTTGATGGTAATAAAATAAAAGAAAGTACTTATTGAATGTAATGTTAAATACAAAAATCCGTAATTTTCTGCCCGATATACACCTCATGAAAAAATCAAGTCTTTAATATGATAAGAGTAATTATACCTGTAATCATGTCAATCAGAAAGCACGCGATTATAAGATATTAAAGATTTTATTATTATTTACTTCAACTAAAGCCACATTAACTCTGAATCATACTTTAGTTTTGTATCTACTCGTAATTTATTTATCGCGAATTAAGAAGTCTGGTTTGACATTATTTTCACCTAGTGCAATAAAAAAGAGCTACGTACAGTTTGCACGACTAGCACAGGCAGTTTCAACTTCAGTGACCAATGATAATGCAGAAAAAACATGTGTTCATTTGGCCACGTAATTGAAATTTTCTGCTAATGATTGAATTATGTAGATAGACTTCAATCAAGACAGCCATGCTCCTGTGGGCGGCTGTGCAAGCTACGCTTTTTAGAAGTCTATTCTAATCTCGAATAGAAATTTCTATTATTTGTAGCACTCGTAGCGATCTTTGTGATTCATGTCATCAGTTCGGTCAATACTTTGTGATGCTATTTCAATTGTTTATGTGTGGATTGAACATTCGAAAGAATACTCGTAATATCAAAATAGACTTCTTACTTATTACCAAGACGGTCTTAATATAGTTATATTTCTAGGTATAAACAACAAATGAATTTGAAAATATCCATTCTTGCAAATTATGCATTTGAAATCTGTTGACTACTAGAGATAACTTACTAATGTTATTAGTTTGGTATACAATTGATATGAAATCGTAGAACTAAGTAGTAATATCTATGTGACAATTAAAATTCTATTTTATTATAAGATTTGATACCTATTGTAATTATTTCACCATTTTATTTGCTAGCATAAGCTAAGATATTGGTTACAGCAAGAGATAACTCTTGCTGTAAACAACTATCTTAGAACATTTAAATAATATGGCCACTATGAAGAGCTTGTGCTGGACTATTCTCTGCTTCCTTGTGGGTACTCTAAGAATGACGAAAGTGTAAATTTGAATGGCACTGCTAATATTTTTCGGATGTAGGAGAGGCCGCGACATTGGGCCACAGAATAAAAAAAAGTTGTTAGTCCTGATCAATCGATTATAGCATCAGCGAGCAAATTTTAATAAAAAAAATTAAAATATTTTAATTACAGCCTGGAAATACACGCTCGTATATGAACGGTTTGAATGGTTTTTAATTGAGCGGAGCGAAGCGTAGCGTATCTTAGATGACAAGTGTAAATCGTTTGTGTGCCAACTCCTCCGAAACGGCTCTACCGATTTTGACCAAATTTGGCATGCTGGTCAACATCATACCCGGGAGTGTATATCTCTGAAAATAGAGCATAAAAAAATTAAGAAAATTTGCCCCGCTCAACATTTGCAATTAGTAGCATGCATTGCATACCTAGTTTTTATTTACTTCCAATGAAAGGGTTTTCCAAAATTCTACTAATTCTAAGGGTGAAAAAGGGGGGACAATGTTTACACGGGACTATGTGACTCCTCAGAAACTACGGTACTGATTTTAAAATTTCTTTCGGCAAATAAAGCTGCATTTTTAGCGATTAACATAGGCTATAATAACATCACTAAGGAATTAACAGGAGCGGACCAGCATTGCGTGTTGACATTGCTTTTAGCTATAATTGTAAAAGATTAACACACGACATTTTGGCAAATAATTAGATTGACAAAATTACACTTATAAGATACACATTTATACTTTTGTTCTTATTTCATGTATAGTTCTCACTCATTGTTTTTTTTTCTGCCACGTCCGTGAACATTGGTTTGGGTTATACGTTTATCCAAGTGTTTAACATTGGATTAAGATATATTAAGTCATAATGTGTAACCTGTTAAATGTCCCAATAAAGAAAAATAAAATAGCTTGTTGGACGTTAATAACCGCAATCTCTCAGAAATGGTAATTCATAGGAAAATAGTTGTAAGGTCATTTTCAAACGACTTCCAAAAAACGAGAAGACGAAATTTGACTGGTTTTTTTTATGTTTGCTACCTCATATCTTCGGATTGGGTGATCCGATTTTGAAATTTGTTTTTAATTGAAATCCTACTTCTCAAGTGGTCTCATTTCTATTTGGTCCCATTCCGACAACTAAGTATTTGTTTCCCATTTCGGTAGTTTGAAGTCGGTTGCCGTGTCAATTTTTGACGTGTGTTGTTATTGTAGTTATTCTTGTTGCATCATGTACTATTGTTGCCAATTGGGAACATTTATGTTAAGCCTACTCGTCAAGTGGTCTCATTTCTATTTGGTCCCATTCCGACAACTAAGTATTTGTTTCCCATTTCGGTAGTTTGAAGTCGGTTGCCGTGTCAATTTTTGACGTGTATTTTTATTGTAGGTATTCATATTGTTGCATCATCTATTATTGTTGCCAATTGGGAACATTTATGTTTGCCAAATAAAAGTTTGTTTAAATGTTGGTGTGCTTTGATATAGGTATACTACCTATTTAATCATTATTTTCGACTTCTGCCAGTATAATATTTTATCTACATTGTAGTAAAGTAATTATTCAATAAGATATGATAATCCTAATCAGTGTGTTAAATCTTATGATAACCGTTCTGTGTTTTTGCCGAAATATTTACAAAATCGATAGACACTCTGTCAGTTATAGGCATTTTTGTTATCAGGTTTGTACCTAAAGTTAATATTATATATTTTTTTTGTTTTATTAATTCTATGTTTATATTTATTAACGTATAGCAACATAAAGGAATTATTTTTGCTATTATCTAATAACCCCCACTGCAAAATGGTACACCTGCCGAACTAGTGACTGCTAATAGGAGACCTTGAGCATACGTGTTTGTGTTAGCTGTGAATTTGTGACTAGAATCCAGGTGTGTGGGGTTTGTGTATAAAACTCACGTCAGTGAAAGCAAGACCACCGTTCTATAGATGCTTCGCAATCTGTTACGTGAAAGGCACAAAATAACCTTTAAAATGTAGTTATGTAATATCATATTTCACTCCTTTGGCATTTGTAAACCGCAAAATACCTTCAATGATGTCTCTGTTCGCTAAAATTAAATATGAAACGGTTGTTATTGACATACTTCCTTAAATTATACGTGAACATAGGAGGCGTCCGCGTAGGTACCTACATAATATATCAACAGGGCGCACTAGTAACAACAACAAGCCAAGCCGGCGACCATCACGGTAGCTGCCCTGCGCTCCTTCATCTCACGCCTCATAGTTACTCATTGCCCTCGCTAAAGTCATGCACTATGAAATAAATAGACGAGACTCTGGCAAATAAAAGTTTCTGATTTGCGGCAAGAAACTCGCTGCATTTATATGAGACCTTGATAATATATGTATGTGTGCGTGTGACGTACGCACGCAGCGAGCCGCGGTGTGTTTGTGTCCGTAAATGCATCCGGACGATGCCGTCATGTGCAATTTGTTGTCAGTAATAAACTAGCTCTTACTGCATCGTGTGTTTGCTTTCATATACTTCACTGGCAACGAGCAAGTTACCTTCCTACCCGTATAGTGTTAAAAGTAGCAAAAATGGCTCAGATTATCGGAAATCTATGCAATTATGACAACGACTCTCAAGAATGATATTCAAAGGCCGGCTACTTCAATATATAAAGTTAAACAGTATAAAACCGGAAAATCAAGGCGCGTTGTTGCTGACGCACCTGCCCGATGAAAGCCGCCTTGCACGTAACTTACTTCACCCCGAAGAACTTGGGTCAGGGCTCGGGCGGCACGTGACCCGAACGTGAACCGCCTCAAAGCAGCGTACAATCGGGCCACTAGGTTCAGCAAGAGGGCCTTCAAGAGAGCGGATGCCCAGCGCGTCGCGCGGCTTGGCCAGGAGCTCACATCCCATCCCACGGGCAGCCGTGGATACTGGCAACTGGCCAAAGCCGTACAGTCAAATTTTTGTCAACCCTCGCTGCCACCACTGCGTTTTCCTGATGGATCACTGGCTCACAAAGCCCAAGAGAAGGCGGACATGCTCGCAGACCTCTTTGCGGCTAATTCCCGGGTCGATGACCGTGGCCTGCAGCCCCCCGCCATCTCCAACTGTGGCCACACTATGCCTGATATTGTTATCAGGCAATGTGATGTACGGGCAGTGCTGCGGTCACTCGACACGCGGAAAGCCAGTGGCCCTGACGGCATTCCGGCGGTGGTGCTACGAAAATGTGCTGCTGAGTTGTCTCCAGTATTAACGCGTCTGTACCGCCTGTCATACTCTACAGGCCTCGTGCCGGAGGCCTGGAAGGAGGCAAACGTACAACCGATCCCCAAGAAAGGGGATCGATCCGATCCAGGCAACTATCGACCCATAGCTGTCACCTCAGTCATTTGCAAGGTGCTCGAGCTTCTTATTAATAAGCAGCTCATGCGATACCTGGAGGATCACTCGCTAATCAATGATCGGCAATATGGCTTCAGGCCAAAACGATCAACGGGTGACCTCCTGGCATTCGTCACGCATGTATGGGGTGAGGCTATGGAAAAGTTCGGCGAGTCCTTGGCTGTTAGCCTGGACATCGCCAAAGCTTTCGATAGGGTCTGGCATGCTTCGCTTCTTTCCAAGCTTCCGGCATATGGTCTACCTCCTCAACTGTGCAGCTGGATTGCCAGTTTTTTAAACGAGCGCCGAGTGCGGGTCCTCTGCGATGGCCAGGCTTCTCGCTTTTTGCAAGTGAATGCCGGGGTACCGCAGGGGTCCGTACTGTCACCAACTCTCTTTCTTCTGCATATCAATGATATGCTTTCCCTCGGGAACATTCATTGCTATGCAGATGACAGTACATTGCACGGGAGTTACTCGGTTCGTCCGACGGCGGGGCGATCTGTGATAGAGGAGGAGAGACGACATCTCGTGGGTGATTTCGACCGAAACCTCGACAGTATCTCCCAATGGGGTGCCGAGAACTTGGTCGAGTTCAATGCCCACAAAACACAGGCGTGTGAATTTACAGCGAAAAAATCCCCTTTCCTTCCCCTACCCACTCTTCAGAATGCAATATTACCAATGAAGGACAATCTAGACATCCTTGGCAGAGACGTTCGTCGAAAGCTCAATAACACAAAATACATTAAGAGATGTATTGGGCTAGCTTCGCGGAAACTAGGAATACTGAACAAGGTAAAGCGATTCTTTACACCGCACCAGAGGTGTCTGCTGTACAAAACGCAGATTAGACCCTGCGTTGAATACTGCTCTCACCTCTGGGACGGCTCCGCGAAGTATTTGCTGGACGCACTCGACGCTATGCAGCGACGCGCTGTTCGCATTATAGACTGTCCGGAGGTAACGGGAAGCCTTGAGCCGCTAGCCCAGCGCCGAACAATTGCTTCCTTGGCCGCGTTCTACCGTATTTACCACGGTGAGTGTTCTGAAGAGCTCTTCAACCTGATCCCACCCTCTCCCTTCCGATCCCGAACAACGCGTGCCGGGCAGACATGTCACCCTCATACCGTGGAAACCGTCTTCGCGAGAACCGAGCGTTTTAAACGATCGTTTCTCTGCTGAACGATGGTGGCTTGGAACGCCCTGCCTGCGCACGTGTTTCCTCCAACATATAACCCTGGGCTCTTTAAGCGAAGCGTGAAGAGGCACATTACAGGGTCGTCAAGTTGAGGGCCACTCTCTATAGTATTCCTGTGTACTGTGAGAGTCGCCCTCAATTGCCAGACGTCGCCTCAGCTTACCATCAGGCGAGTGGCGTCAATTTGTCGACCTAAATATAAAAAAAAAAAAAAAAAAAAAAAAAAACTCGAAGGAGTAAAGTTCGAAGATCTAGTCAAGAAATTTGATACACCTACACACTTTACGCCAAGACGTTGCACATTTGCCGATAGAGAAAAATTCTATGAGGCAAAGAAATCTGCGGGCGAGAGTGTCGAGGAGTGGGCGGCGCGCGTAAGAGACTTAGCCGTCCACTGTTATTTTGGAACCGCGTTGGATGTGCTGCTGCGGGACCGGTTCATACAAGGACTTTCAGCCAGTAGAAAGCGTGATCGGTTGTTTGAAGAGGATGCTAAGAAGCTCACGTTTACCAAGGCCCTGGAAGTAGCTCAAAAGGCAGATATGCTACCTTTTGAGCTCGGCTGGCCAGAACTGGAACCACGGTGGAAACCGACTTGGCGACAAAACTCGACAAGGTGGCGCAGGTTAAGGAAGAACCAGTGTATCGTATGGGAAGACAGCGTAGGTCTACTACAGCTGTTCGAAACTCCAGTGGCAGTGGAGCAGAGACTCACAGGTGCACTGTGTGTGGTCTTAGAAACCACAGCGCAGAACAATGTCGTTATAAAAACTATCGGTGTCAATCATGTGGAGATAAAGGACATTTATAAAAGGTGTGTAAAGTTAAAAAAACTGAATGGCGAGTAAACTGCTTAAATACTCAAGAAAATACTTCCGAGCAAAGTGACTGCGAGGATTGTAAGGTATATAATTTAAGGTATGTGGGTACCTCACCAATTATTTTAAGTGTACTTATAAATAGTATTAGTTTGGATATGGAACTTGACCACTATCTGATTGAGGCAGCGATACGTCTATAAAGGACGAGGACTTGGCATTTCTTAATTTTTTAGATGCAAATGTTGCTCCCTCGACAATTAAAGATATACAGCACGAAACTCTTAAGGATACTATTTTACAAGAGGTAATTAAGTATACGCAAAATGGTTGACCTCGTAAAGTTAATTGCGCCCTATTTTAAATGCAAAACTGATCTGGAGGTTGATAACGGGTGTTTATTCCGTGGTCACAGGGTAGTAATAACACAAACATTTAGGCAGAGGTTATTAAGTGAATTGCATACTGGGCATTGGGGTATAGTTAAGTAAAGAATTCAGCGCGTGGTAGGTTTTGGTGGCCGTCAATCGACAGGGACATAGAGGAGTGGGTCGGCTCGTGTCACGCGTGTGCCCACACTCGCGCTGCGCCCCCGCGACCTAGTCGAGTCTATTTAATTGATGTTGATTTTCTAGATGGGGCTTTTCTACACGGGCTTTTATTTTAAAATTAAAAGATCTATTTTCTAGGTTCGGAATACCGAGCACTATAGTGTCGGATAATGATGTAAAAAAAAAATCAACAGAATTTAAATTATTTTGTAAATATAATGGCATACACTATGTATCAACACCAATTTATCACCCCATGAGCAATGGTATTACAGGAAAAAATGTTATGACTTGTAAAAATATGATAAAGTGCATAATCAAAGAAAATTGTCAGCAAAATGTTATCAATGAGAAATTATTGGGGTTTCTATTTCAGTATTAGGTAGTAGTAGTTTCAGTAGTAGTAGGATTAGTGAAATAAATACAAATTACATCAGATAACTCCAATATCATCACAATAGTAGTGCGAAAATAATCATTTCAAAGAATTTTGTGTATATTAGTGTAAAAATAAGCTAAAAAGTGACGAATCAGCTGACCGTATTGTTCAATGTTATTTCACGTAAATACATAATGTTTCTCCTATAATAGGTAAAATTATTTTATTATACGTGTTTATTCATATACTCAACATTGAAAACAGGCGATCTATTTTCGTAAGTACAGAAAAGTTTTGATTTTAATTTACCGGTACCTAACATAACCTCGAACTACCTACTTGTATTTTCTAAATTGCGTTTAATTGCACTTTTTTGTCGAGAATATGAATACCCGTAGCCGTAGAGCCTTATCCCGCCAGCAGGAGGAGCCCAAACTTCAGCTGGTGTTGCAGGAACTTAAATCTAAAACAGAGCTCTGTTTACAATTAGAAAAAGAAAGAGAAGAAAATGAAAACTTGTTGATAGGTGCTTTAGACGATAGTAAAAAACTAAAATCTGAACTAGCTAGGCTTCATATTAGTTATGATGAAATTGTAATGCAGCGGAACCACCTTCAATCAATAGTAGATAGGTTTCAAGAGTGCAGTGACGAGTATGAAGGGACCTTGAGGAGGACTACCTTACTGGAACAGGAGCTACGGGATGCCCAGGGGCACATCTTACACTTGGAGTCAGCTGCCAAGCAAGTCGTAGTCCAACAAACGGATAACCTTTATAACAAGCTAATGAGTGGTACTCCGCAGTTTGTTCCTTCTGCAACAGTTCCAAACCTGGACTTGTCTACTATAGATCTTACCAATGACAGTTCATACCAACTGGACAAGCCAGTTTATTTTTGCAGCAGGAATAAACTAAAAAAATACCTAAAAATAAAGAAATTCATTTTAAAATCAAAGAAACAATTAAAATATCATAGAATCTTAATCAAAAAGTGTAAAAATGTTAACTCTAGTTTAAAATTAAGAGAACAAGCTAAATTATCTATGTTAGAACTTAAACAAAGTCATTTAAAATATTACACTGACACACAACGCTTAGAGTCACAAATAAAAAATTTGCAATTTGAATGCGTTAGGGGTTCAGCAGCTGCACCGCCGGGCCCGGGGCGATGTATGGTGCAGCAGGCATGGGACCAGTGGGGGCGAAACGGAGTCTAGTGTGGGTGGTGTGGGTCGATTCGCCGGCCAGGGAGACCCTTAGCAACGGCGTTGCCGCGGCCGCCCGCAACACAGTCATGGGGCCCGCCTGGGGCCAACCACCCCAGGAGGCTGCCCCACATGTTGCGCATAATCCTGATGTGGGATCGCCGCTCCGGGTGGTAACCGGTGTGGGGTAGCGGCGGCCTTTCATCAGGGGGGTTTGGGAGCCCTTCCGTCCGGCGAGTCGGCTCCGACCTAACCACACGGTTCTAGACAAAGCTAGCCCCTGCGCTTTGTCACTTACTGCTGCACCAAATGTCGCCCTGTCTTCACGCTTCTTTTTCAAAATCTACAATGGCAGTGCAACAAAAAAGAAATAAACGTTACACAGCGGCCCTAGGAAACCCCACAAGTTCACATTTCGAGGTGGAGTTCACTAACGTCCGTGGACTCCATGCGAACCTCGATACCGTCCACCACCACCTTGAGACGGCACGGCCCGCTGTGATGTTCCTCACGGACACACAAATACGCTGCCCTGACGACACGTCTTACCTGTGTTACCCCGGCTATGTCATCGAGGAACAATTTCGAGACAAAGCCGGGGTGTGCGTGTTCGTTAGGGCGGATGTTTGCTGCCGCCGGTTGCGCTGCCTAGAGAACCCCTCCAATTCCGTCCTTTGGCTGCACGTAGACCATGGCTCCATGAGCCAGATCTACGTGTGCGTCTACCGATCCCACACAGGGGATTCTGAGACAACAAAGCTCTTCCAGTACCTCAGCGAGACGGCTGATGAAGCGCAGGTGCGGTTCCCGAACGCTGACCTAGCATTTCTGGGGGACTTCAATGGCCATCACATTGAATGGCTGGGGTCCCTCAAGACTGATCATGTGGGTAGAGCCGCCCATGCGTTCGCTCTCTCCCACGGTCTGACCCAGATGGTATGCGGGATCACCCGGATACCAGACAGGTCAGATCACGCGCCCGCTCTGCTGGATCTACTGCTGACGAGTCGCCCATCCCAGTACAGTGTTTCGGTAGGAGCACTGGGTAGTTCCGACCACTGTGTTGTTCACGCTGGCATGAAGGTGTCACCTCCTGCACGTCCTGTACAAACGTCACGACGACTATGGCACTACTCGTCAGCGGATTGGGACGGTGTACGCGATTATTATGCGTCCGTCCCCTGGAGCCAGCGCTGCTTTGTAGGAAAGGCTCCTTCGGATAGTGCTTCTGCTATTGCTGGCGAGATCAGTTTAGGGATGGATTATTACATCCCTTTCACTGATGTCGCCAGTATCCGCAGAGCCCGTCCCTGGTTCGGGCGAGATTGTGCCAAAGCTGTTCGACAAAAACAGTCGGCATATCGCGCCTGGATCAGGGCCCGGGCTGTGCGCGACCCAAACGTGGGCCACCTCAAAGCAGCGTACAACCGGGCCACAAAATCGAGTAAGAGGGCCTTTAAGAGAGCGGATGCCCAGCGCGTCGCGCGGCTTGGTCAGGAGCTCACTTCCCATCCCACGGGCAGCCGTGGATTCTGGCAACTGGCCAAAGCCGTGCAATCTAACTTTTGTCAGCCCTCGCTGCCACCGCTGCGTTACCCAGATGGAACACTGGCTCACAAAGCCCAAAAGAAAGCGGATATGCTCGCAGACCTCTTTGCGGCTAATTCCCGGGTCGACGACCGTGGCCTGCAGCCCCCCGCCATCGCCAACTGTGGCCACACAATGCCTGATATTGTTATCAGGCAATGTGATGTACGGGCAGTGCTGCGGTCACTCGACACGCGGAAAGCCAGTGGCCCTGACGGCATTCCGGCGGTGGTGCTACGAAAATGTGCAGCTGAGTTGTCTCCAGTATTAACGCGTCTGTACCGCCTGTCATACTCTTCAGGGCTCGTGCCGGAGGTCTGGAAGGAGGCGAACGTACCACCGATCCCCAAGAAAGGGGATCGGTCCGATCCAGGCAACTATCGACCCATTGCTGTCACCTCAGTCATTTGCAAGGTGCTTGAGCTCCTTATAAATAAGCAGCTCATGCAATTCCTAGAGGATCACTCGCTAATCAATGATCGACAATACGGCTTCAGGCCAAAGCGATCAACGGGTGATCTTCTGGCATTCGTAACGCATGTCTGGGGTGGGGCTATGGAAAGGCACGGCGAGTCCTTGGCTATTAGCCTGGACATCGCCAAAGCCTTCGATAGGGTCTGGCATGCTTCGCTCCTTTCCAAGCTTCCGGCATAAGGTCTACCTCCTCAACTGTGCAGCTGGATTGCCAGCTTTTTAAACGAGCGCCGAGTGCGGGTCCTCTGCGATGGCCAGGCTTCTCGCTTCTTGCAAGTGAAAACTCTTTCTTCTGCATATCAATGATATGCTATCCCTCGGGAACATTCATTGCTATGCAGATGACAGCACACTGCACGGGAGTTACTCGGTTCGTCCGACGGCGGGGCGATCTGAGATTGAGGAGGAGAGACGACGACTCGTGGCTGATCTCGACCGTAACCTCGACAGTATCTCTCAATGGGGTACCGAGAACCTGGTCGAGTTCAATGCCCGCCAAACACAGGCGTGTGCATTTACTGCGAAGAAATCCCCTTTCCTTCCCCTACCCTCTCTTCAGAATGCATTATTACCAATGAAGGACAACCTTGATATCCTTGGCATAGACGTTCGTCGAGAGCTCAATAATAAAAACTACATCGAAAGATGTATAGGGCTAGCTTCGCGGAAACTAGGAATACTGAATAAGGTAAAGAGATTCTTTACACCGGACCAGAGGTGTCTGCTGTACAAGACGCAGATTAGACCCTGCGTGGAATACTGCGCTCACCTCTGGGACGGCTCCGCGAAGTATCTGCTGGACGCTCTCGACGCTATGCAGCGACGGGCTATCCGTATTATAGATTGTCCGGAGGTAACGGGAAGCCTTGAGCCGCTAGTTCAGCGCCGAACAATAGCTTCCTTGGCCGCATTCTACCGTATTTACCACGGCGAGTGTTCTGAAGAGCTCTTCAATCTGATCCCACCCTCTTCCTTCCGGTCCCGAACGACTCGTGCCGGGCAGAGATGCCACCCCCACACAGTGGATAGCATGTTCGCGAGAACCGAACGTTTTAAACGTTCGTTTCTCTGCCGAACGATAGTGGCCTGGAACGCCCTGCCTGTGCACGTATTTCCTTCCACATATAATCCTGGGTTCTTTAAGCGGAGCGTGAAGAGGCACATCAGTAGGTCGTCAAGTTGAGGGCCACTCTCAATAGTAATGTGTGCTGTGAGAGTGGCCCACAATCGCTAGACGTCGTCACGACTTACCACCAGGCGGGCGGCGTCAATTTGGCAAACCAAATATAAAAGAAAAAAAAAAAAAAAAAAAAAAAACTTTGGAACTGATTTTAGTTCTTTTCTGATACAACAATTTAATTCAAATTGTTATTCAATTATTAATAACTGTTATCCAGGTGCATCTTTAAATGAAATTATGCAAAAGATATTAGAATATAATTTTGACTCAAACAGTAAAATAATTATTTTCTGCTCAAACAGGGGTAAAATTAACAAAAATGAACTATCCCTATACTTTGACAAAATGCAAAACTTAAATGTTGAACATGTAGTAATGTTTACATTACCATACATAAAAGGTGTGCCAGACGTGGAAAATTCTCTTAGATATAAGATAAATTTACAACTCAATTTAACTAGCCAATATAATAATAAATTCCATGTAATTGACTTTAATTCTGTTTTTAAGAGAACTGTATATAAATACAATTTGTCAACTTCTGACAGTAACTTTAACAATAACAAACATATTGTTTATGTAAACAAAGGTAGGTATTTTCTACCAAAGCATTATAAGAGACAAATAGCAAGTTTGCTATTCAATTATTTTTACACTTCAGCCAAGAACTTGGCTGACAAAACTGCTTTTATTGAGCAATGTAGATTTAGTGTTAAGACTTTGGAATCTGTTCCAAGTAATTTAAATTAAGTTCTACGACAACAGAGGCAATATTACCCTTTAGCAGACATAGTCAATTAATTGAATTAAATTTAGTTACAAATATTAATTATGTTAAAAAATGCCCTCCAAATCAAACCAAATCAAAAAATGTAAATTATATCAACATAGGGCATCAAAATATTGGTGGTTTAACACATGGCAAAGAGTTAGAGTTGGAACTGTTAATGAATTCAGACAATATTGATATTTTTTGTATTACAGAACATATGCGTAAGTCGTATGAGCTCATGTTCAATTTCAGTAATCACCGGGTTGGTAGTGCATTCTGAAGGGTGACCACAGTACGGGGGGATCTTTGATTTTATTAAATAAACAACTTAAATTTAAAGAACGGAAAGATATTGTGTCTCTTTCTCTAGAGTGTAAAGTCGAACTGTCGTGCGTGGAAATGGAGCAATTCATAGTAGTATGCGTGTATAAACCTGGAACCTCACCCTTTTGCGAATTTGAGGAACTTATTGACAAAGTTCTATGTAAACTTGGAAAAACTAATAAGTACCTAATAGTATGTGGTGATTTTAATGTCGATTTACTTGTTAATACGCCTATGAGTTATAATATTTTAAATTTATTTAAATCACACAATCTTACAAACTTATTTTTGGAGCCTACTAGATATTGTAATACAATAGCCACTTGCCTGGCTAATATATACAGCGATATGTTGCCAGAAAGTAAAAGTATTATAAAAAAGTTAGATTCAGACCATTGTGGGCAAATAGCATCTTTTAAAATCACTAAAGAAAAAGTTATAAAACGTTAAATATTATGTAGACCAATAACTGGTGACCGCTTGGAACGTATGAGGGTTGGACTTTGCAATAAAATTCCATTCTTAGACACTGGCTTAGATCCAAATGTAATGTATAAATTATTTTTTGATTCTTTTTACAACGAGTTCAACTCCATATTCAAGTCTAAGGAGGTCATGATTAGTGATAGTCCTACTTTCAGTGAATGGGCCACTGAGGGTATACATAAAAGTAGACAAAAACTTTATGAACTATACTCAGAAAGACAGCTTAATAGATCAGTTGAATTTCTAGATTATGTTAAAACTTATTCAAAAAAGTTTAAACCAGATTGTTTAGCAGCTAAATCAAAATATATAAGTGATAAAATTCTCAATAGTGCAGACAAAGTTAAATCTACTTGGAAAATTATAAACGCGGAAAGAGGTCAACAAAAATTAAATGATAATCATTTTAAACTTAATATAAATGGTAAAATAACTACATCAGACTTCGAGGTCGCTAACGAATTTGAAAATTTTTTCTCCCGAATTCCTGTAGATTTGACAAAAACCCTAGGCTCTTCAACCCCCATTGCAGAATCTTTGTTAAAAGCAAACGTTCCTTGTTGTAACGTTATATTTAAATTCAGTAAAGTTAACATAAACACTATCTTAAAAACTTTTAAATCTTTAAATATCAAGAAAACAGCTGACCTCTGGGGCATCTCTGTGTATTTAGTAAATTCTTTTATTGAAATGGTTGCTCCTGAACTAGTAATAATATTTAATAATTGTGTTGAAAGTGGTGTGTTCCCTGATTTAATGAAATCTAGTAAATTAATTCCCCTGTTTAAATCGGGTAGTACTTCAGATCCGTCCAATTTCCGTCCCATTTCTGTACTACCTACATTTCGTAAAATTTTTGAAAAAATTATGCTTAATCAAATGCAAAATCACTTTAACGTTAATAAACTATTACATACAAAACAATTCGGTTTCACTCGTGGTCGGTCCACCACTGATGCCGGAATTAAATTATTAGAGTGTATATACAGGGCCTGGGATGAGTCATATGATGCTTATGGTGTATTCTGTGACTTATCTAAGGCCTTCGATTGCGTTCAGCACCAGACTTTAATTAAGAAACTTGATCATTACGGAATCCGGGGGACGGCCTTGAATTTCGTCAATTCTTACTTAAGTGATAGGGTCCAGAAAGTAGTGATCAATGGTAAACAGTCACCTGGTTCTCCTGTAGCAATGGGGGTACCGCAGGGTTCAATTTTGGGACCTTTTCTTTTTCTAGTATATATTAATGATCTCCCTCACCTCATAAGAGACGACCACGAGGTAGTTTTGTTTGCTGATGACACTTCTTTAATATTTAAAGTTAAACGTGGACAGCGCGAACTTGACGATGTAAACATTGCCCTCTCTAGGATAGTCCACTGGTTTTGTGCTAATAATTTATTATTAAATGAAAATAAAACTAAATGTGTAAGATTCACCTTATCTAATGTAAGACTTGTTAAAACCAGTGTTAAGGTTAGGGATGATATAATAGAATTGGTCGATGACACTGTCTTCCTGGGCATAACGTTAGACTCCAAATTGCAATGGGGGCCTCATATCGGGAAAATTTCGGCCAGGCTTAGTTCAGCAGCCTATGCTGTCAAAAAGATCCGACAACTTACAGACATTAAAACGACGCGTCTTGTCTACTTCAGCTACTTCCACAGTATCATGACATATGGCATACTACTGTGGGGTAACGCTGCCGATATTGAATGCATCTTTGTGTTGCAGAAGAGGGCTATCCGGACTATCTATGGAATGGGGTCTCGGGAGTCATTAAGAGATAAGTTTAAGCATATTAACATCCTTACAGTGTATTCACAGTATATTTATGAAATTTTATTGTATACCCACAAGAACAAAAGTAAGTTTGTGAAAAATAGTGATAATCATAATCTAAACTTAAGAAATAAGGATAAACTGGCTGTTCCTAAATTTAGGCTTCATAAAGTGAGTAATTCTTTTGCGGGGAACTTTATTCGAATGTACAATACATTGCCAACCGAAATAGCAAATTTATCTGTCAATAAATTTAAAAAACTAATAAAAAGTAAATTGTGCCATAAAGCTTATTATAGTATTAACGATTTCTTAGATGACAAGGCGGCCTGGTTGTAACAACGTAACGAATTGCTCCTTTCTAAATAACTCTGTATTAGATTTAAGATGAAATATTTTGAAAAAAGCCGAGCTGAGTTTCTTGAGGGCTCTTCTCAGTCTCGTTGCATTTTGGAACCCTCGGTAGAGTCACACCAACTTCTGACGAATCTAAATAATTTTCTGAAAATTTCAAAGATAATAAACGTTATTTTATTTTATTTTAGTACCGAACTACACCACACTGTACATCCGGTGAATGCCCGGCAAAACTTTTGTTCGGTCGTAACATAAAAACTAGGCTATATTTAGTTTTAAATAGTAATAAGTATACCGATGAACCTGTTGTATCTAATTTGAGCACACTTTCTTGTGGAAAATTTGTTATATATGGGATTATATAAGGGGATACGGTATGGGTAAAATGGTATGTAGCGAGAAAAGAAATTTGTTACAGGGGATACGGTATACGTTAGGAAAAGTAACCCAAGTTATATGAAATAGAATGTTTGAAATATTTACAACAAATTACAAAGTAAACTAGAGACATGTAACTAGAGACATGTAGATCAAATTAGAAGGAACACTGGGGTAGCTATAGACACAGGCTTACGCGATGACGAGAACGAGTGTCCTGAGTCAGAGCCACCAGTGCTCACCCCACACCCTGTTTCGCCGTTAGTTTGAGAAGTTGTGGGAGAGGGAATCGGGGAAAATAGTCACGCTATGGAGGAGGTCGAGAGGTCTGATATAAAAGGAACAGGGGATAGACTTGAACAAACCAGGGAGGGAAGTCAACCAGTGATGATTGCTGATTGTGACACTGGCGAATCCACCATTCAGACCCCACAAACTTCTTCACAGACTTAAAAATGTAGTACAATAAATGGCTCTAAGAAAAATGTTTATGGTTTAAGTCTTAGTACTAAGTCGCATTTTATTATGGATGCTTGTTTGTTTGATTATTATCTTAGTAGGTATTACTTCTTTAAATAGTGCTGGAGGAGTGATATGCATGTGTGCGTGTGACGTACGCACGCAGCGAGCCGCGGTGTGTTTGTGTGCCTAAATGCATCGGGACGATGCCACCATGTGCAATTTGTTATGTCAGTAATAAACTAGCTCTTACTGCATCGTGTGTTTGCTTTCATATACTTCAGACCTACAAAGTTACTGGGGATATGTAAGCATAGGTATTAAATGACGAGTCTACTTCTTCGACGTGACAGATTGTGTGTATGTATGTAATGTACCGCTCGCTTATTCAATGTATGCAGCAATCAACATATTGAATATATTAATCAAAGCAGTCAACAGTGTACTCAGTAAAATATCGACAAAGAAACCTATCTTCATTCCAGGAAAATTTCAACCTTATTGCATTTAAATGGTTATGGAAATTGAGTTTTTGATGGGTGATGATTAGTCATGAATCAATTGGTTCGGTAGTACAGTATAATTTTTGAATTTCCAGAAATGTCTAAACTAGTAATCGTCTTCAGCGTAATGCTGTTAGGGTTGAGTAAACCCGTACAACCCTTATCCTGGTACTCTGATATGGAGGTAACCCCTCCCGAATTAGGGGTAGATGTCACCAATCCAAGAAACGCGGATACAGTTTATAGACTACCAGTAAATGTGGTGCCATTGGTTTATGATATCAACATCGACCTTTTCTTTGGTGAGAGGACAGATAGACCTTTCAGTTACGATGGAAAAGTAAACATTGTTATACAGGTAGGAGTTACTTTAGTGGCATTTTCTTTTGTATTTTTCTTCCTTTCGTAAAAACTATAAACTAATAATTTTGTAATATATTAGAATCCATTCTAAACTACTGGCAAAATGTGGCTATGTAATACACTTATGCTTTTCTCTTGGGAGATAGTAATAAGGGCGTGATTATAACGTCTGTATATAATTCTCTTCTTAATTGAATGGGCATCTCCAAACTAAAAGCAGTAGTTTGGAAATGACTACAATTACTTTATTCACATTATTATCTCTAGACACCTAATGATAAGCTATTATGTCAAAAAGCCGTAGAAAGGAGGAAAATTCGCACAGAGATTTCTTTGAACAACACAGGAAACTTCTTATACCATTAATGTGATCCCGCAACAATTGGCTGAAGAAAAAGCTTATTTAAAAGTAAAACTATTGATTTCATGCATTTCATTTCCAGGCTGTCGAAAGTAACACTAGACAAATTGTTCTGCATGCAAATGTTGACAGCATCAATAACGTAACATTAACTCACGAAGTTGGAACTGAAGTATTCCAAACTAGATTGCAATATGAACCTGCAGATTTGTATCATTTTCTGAAAATCAATCTAACAGAACCTTTGATAGTTGGGACAAACTATACTTTGATTATTAATTACTCTAGTACAATGAATGAAGGACCTATGAAACGTGGAATTTGGAGAGGATCCTACGTTGACAACAACGGAACGGAACGGTAGTATGACAGGACTTTTAAAATATAACGGAATCCTACTTTTCAGACATAGCTTGCGGAATTTTCCCCGCCACTAGTTATTAGCAAGTTGGGTATTGTGGTCTCATAGTAACCAAAGTGCTCGGTGCTCCCTGTCTGCCTTATATCAGCTTATACTAAGCCATAGCCGTCACTAGCAGTTACCGCGTTTGTGAAGGGGTTTTTTGCCCCGAGTCTCCGGGAGCTATGCCACTATAATCTTTTTGTCCATGCCGGATTAGCATTTAGGGACCGTTAAAATAAAATGTTGTATACATATAGGTGTGGATGTAACTATACTTTTCGCTATTATGTAACAAAATATTCGGAAATTGATCTGTAAAAAGTTATCTAAAAGTACTCGTAAGTCACGATATTAACACAATATGATCACAAAATAAGATGTCTTGGACTAGTGGTGCCTTGTTCAGTTTGTAGAACGTTCGTCCTGGAAAGGGATCAGTCGCTGGTTCGAGTCCAGCCTAAGAATATAGTTTTTAGGATTTATATTGTAAAATTATTGTAGTTACCTAAATATCAGAATTTAAGGCAGTGCCGCGCTGTGGCTGTCTCTGGTTATACCTCTATAATCTTTTCTAAAAATCTTTTTGCCTCAGTCTTCCCGTTTGGAGAATAATATACATTATTACGTCATATTGTTGATGCATATCAGTTACAATGTTAGATACAATTTATTTTTGCAGAATTTATGCTACCACGCATTTTCAACCGTACAATGCAAGGCAAGCTTTTCCCTGCTGGGATGAGCCTGGGTTTAAATCTGTCTTCAAACTACATCTATCGAAACCAACATCATATTCAAAGACGTTTACGAACACAGGATTGCAGAATATAACCCAGTAAGTAGATATTGTAAATACATTTTAAGGTCAGTGTGATTTAAGAGTTTTCTTATTTTTCTGCTTTTTGACGTCAATAGATTGATGTCCGTAATTAGGAAACTAAAAATCAATCTTAACATTATCTATCTATTTCAGGTTGACAGGTAACAGAGATAGATTTAACTATCTCGAAACTCCTACGATGTCTTCCTACCTCGTCACATTTCTTGTCAGTGAAACGTTTCAAGAAATTGCTAAAAACACATCTTTTACACCACCTATAAGGATTATAGGTAGATCTAATACTGCTGATCTTGGTGCATATGCTTTAAACCTAGCTGTTAAAATGACAACATTTTTTGACGATTATTTTGATATGCCATATGCTACTTTGCACCCTAATTTAATGAATGATCATATTGCTTCACCTGATTGGGCGTCAGCTGGTACTGAAAACTGGGGTATGGTGAGCTACAGGTAAGTACACAACAGTGCACTTAAAATGAAAAAGAATTAATCACAAGTTTAAACAATGTCTTTATTACTTTAATGTATAATAAGAGAGTAAGAAAGTGTAGTAAAGACACTAACGAAAATTTCTAAAGCTACGAGTCTTACTTTTACGCGGTGCCCCAAAAAACTGGACGTAGCTCTGGCAAATATAGCCCCAATGCCCAGTGAGTAGGCAAATGTTTATCACACAGAAGAAAGTTGTGATCTTTGTATGTAACACATTCTAGAAAGTTTTTCATAATTTTTAGGGAGCAACATCTCATTGTTGATCGAAATGTGGCTTTAATGTCGGTAGAACATTACTCGGCCACCTTAGTTTCTCACGAGCTTGCTCATAAGTGGTTTGGTAATCTAATCACTTGCTATTGGTGGAGTAACACATGGATTAATGAAGGTTTTGCTAGTTATTTCGGTTATATTGCAACTAACGAGGTATGTATTAGATTCATGTTATCATAATTATTTTACGATCTTTAAGGACCGTTTTTAGATTAATTTGA
Source organism: Nudaria mundana (assembly GCA_963556515.1). Lineage (NCBI taxonomy): Eukaryota > Metazoa > Arthropoda > Insecta > Lepidoptera > Erebidae > Nudaria > Nudaria mundana. The sequence goes on along the minus strand of OY748295.1, from coordinate 3,206,201 downwards.
TTTGTCGTCCTTCAGGGTCTTGGATGACCTGATGCTATTAATTCAGCAATCCTAAATGCATATCGAGTCATTTTTGTTTTTTCTGACTTTAGACTAATTATGCATGAATTTTTTTTTTAATTTCGCGGTCCAACTCCGCGGCCGCTCCCACGTCCGATGCCGGGCGTCTCTGGCTCATACGCAGAAGGTATTTCCAGTGGCGCCCGGCAGATTATGATTGATCATGATTGACTAAAATATTTAACCTCTTTTAGAAAATTGCCTTGAATAGATGGCCTTGAACACATGGTAGCCACCATGTGTTTTTAATTCCTATTGACCCATTTATTATTTTTAATTCACCTGGTGCAAAGATTGGACATCGCCATACAGGGATGTAACGCGACTAGTTTTCTGGGCACATTTGCGCCAGGTTCGGGCCGGGACGAGTTATTAATGATGTAAATTGGAAATTTTATATCCACTTTTTAATTCAATATATTAATTTTTAAACTTATTAAATAACAATAGATTAATTTGACCTGGTTTAATGGGTCGAACGTACCACCTGCGTGAGACTGCTACATCAGAGGTCCTTCCGGAGTTTGAGTCCCGGGCTGTCCTGTCGGGTTGTACGAATACATTACTACGATCAAAAAAATATTTGTTTCAGAGTCTGAGGGTTTTTTTTTCAGTGTTAGGTATATACGTATAAACAATTGTATTACTATGTTGGTTTAACTTGCAGATGTTCCCAGAATATGCATTTCCTGATCATTTTAGTTCTCGTTACATGCAAACATCTTTGTCTTTTGATTCTGGTACGGGTACAGTACCTTTGAACCATGATGTAAACTCGCCAGCGCAAGTCACCGGCCACTTTGGCACCATCAGCTACTCAAAAGGAGCGGTATTCATTAGAATGACCGCAAATATTATTTCAATGCCAACATTGCAAAAAACCTGCAGATTGTTTTTAAAAAATAAGTAAGTATCTATTTATTTCATACCAATAGAAAAAGAGTTCTTACTGAAAGGTCCACCCATTGCCTTGCAAATCGGGCAGTAAATGTAACTTTAGATGCTATTTTGACTAAAATTATACCTATATACATACAACTTGTAACTTAATTGAATAAACATTTTCATTCATCGAAATTTTTTCAACTTTTTAAGATTATTTTCATTTTGTAACGTTTTTGAAAATATTTTCAGCCCTAATCAAGCAACTGATCAATACGATTTGTTAAAAGCATTCACAGACGCTATCAATGAAGATAACAGTTTATCATCTTATTCAAACTTTAATTTTACTGACTACTACAGAATTTGGGTTAATGAACCTGGTTATCCCCTCTTAAATGTTAATGTTAATCACACTACAGGAGAAATGACACTATCTCAGGTAATTTATTGAATTTTCACTGCTAGCGAATTTATCTGCGGAAGACTATAACTCTAGCAGCATATTATCTTTTCCGTATCTATGTTTAAACCAAAATACAACCATTTCATAATTAATTCTACGGTCATCACCGTAACTTTTTAAGTTTATAATAAAGTCCCGGCAAACTTCGTACCATCTCAATTTTAGCTTTTAAACTTGTATACATATGTTAAGACGTAAATTTGCGAAATCTTAGCGAGATACACAAACAGCGCTTCATATTATTTAAATATAAATTATTGTGAGGTTTTATTAAAGTCCGTTCTCCATTTTTTGCGATAAGAAGTAACAAACATCCAGTCATCCAAACATCTACACAAACTTTAATGTTATTATATATTAATAGCGGACGCCCATGAATGCAAACCATTAGTGAAAGCAGCATAAAAATCAGTGCAGTAGTTTTTGAGTTTATCGCGAACAGACAGATGGTTGATGGCTTTGTTGAGCGAAGCTCAATCTTAAGCGACTCATGCATTTCGTTTGTCCACATAATCCTCCTAAACGCCTGCACCGATCTCCTTCAAACTTACCACAGTGATATCGTGTGGCGTGAGGGTGGTTCAGAACAAAAAAAATTGAAAATCGGACATACCATCGAGGAATAATCACCGAAAAAAACAATGGTCCCAAATGTCATTCGAAAATTTAACACTTTGCTCAGATTTTTGCAACAGCAGCATGCATTGCATATCTAGTAATATTTATAGATTACTCGCATTTTTCCTCAATTTGTATTTTACCCGTTATTCACGATCAAGTTTTTGAAAGGTTTTTGTATATTTTTAGAAACGTTTCTTTTTGAGTTCAGAACAATCTACATTAGTATACCCTATACCAATTACTTATTCATCGAAGAGTAATGCCAACTTTGAATTGAAACCTACAACTATTATGACCACTGCTCGTCACACTTTACGTAAATCTCCAGGGGATGAGTGGGTTGTTTTCAATAACTTACAACAAGGTAAGAGTCTCTGTATAAAACTAATCTTTTGTAAAAACTTTTATTCGTTACTGTACTTGTAGGTAAATACCTACATACTATATTTTATTTGCATATTGAAAATTATCTGTTTTAAATTAGGTTATTATAGAGTGAACTATGATGCCAAAACTTGGATTTTGATAACGGAAACGTTACGTAATACACCTTCAGAAATCCACTATTTAAATAGAGCTCAAGTAAGTGTCTGAAACTTCTTAAACCTTGTTTTCAAGTGTGTTAGAAGATGTAGTGACTAAGATAGAAAAAGGATTGATTGAATGTTCGCCTACGTAGAGACGATCGGTAAAATAAGATTTATGAAACTGATGTAGGTGATAGTACCATAAGGTGGGTGTTAATGCTGGCTGCAGGCTGGTAAGGGTTGACTTGAATACTGACTTGAGTAATGCAGCCTACCACAAGGGACAGGAGATATAAGCTGTGCGTGTCAAGTGAAATAGTCCTTTTATTTTGTAATAATACAATATATTGAGTAAGGTTCTTGTACCTATTCAGAAGAAAAGTATGTTTTGGTACATAATCAAAATAAGAAGGTTTTGAATTCATTTCAGCATTTTTTGATGTATTTATTAGTACTACCACTTATTTAGATTGACAAATGTATGCTCGGGAGATTAAAAAATGTATTTCTGGAGTAGAATTCTTCTTTTCAATCGACGTTTTTTTATGTTCGTTACCTCATATCTTGAACTGGGTGAATCATTTTTTTTTTAATCGGATGTCTAGAAATGTCGGTACACTTACGAAGTAGTAACTTCCCAAGTGGTCCCATCCCGATAGTTATTTTGGTCCTATTTCGGCAATTTGAAGTCGGTTGTTGTGTAAATTTTCGACGTGTATTTGTTTACGTGTTTAATGTATGGATTGTAGATAGTAGACGATGTTTTTGCTCTGATGAGGTCTCCTGGCGAAATGGCGCTCAAATTTGGATTCGATATTCTGACGTTCCTGCGAAATGAAACTAACTTCCACGTTTGGGATCCTGCCATCAGCGGGTACACTTGGTATAGAAATAGACTCAGGCACATTCCTGACAAATTGGCTGAATTTGATGTAAGTCTCTACAATATTTGTATTTTGAGATTTAATATTTTTTTTGGTGTCTCCCGTGGTCTTCAGAAACCTGTCTCTGCCAATATTATAAAGATGAAAGATTACATTTTTTGTTTCCATTGAATAGGCTCTAACTCTAAACAACTGAAACAATAAAAAAAAAACTTTCACTAATATGTTGGTAGTAACATCGCCCCGGAGTACTTTGGGTTACTTTTTATCCCGGCAATGTGTCGCCGTTTTAATTGGGAATGAGCAACCTATGTGACCCGGGCGGAACCACAGTACTCAGCTAGCAAATCGCAGATGTTGGACAAAAACGCTAGTTTTACTTTTATTCATTCACTGACTGATTTCATTCGCCTCAAAACTTCATCACGGCGTAATCTCTGAGGCGTAAGCTCCGTCAAAGAAGAAAAGTAAGTGGAAAAGTATGTGTAGCAAGTTAGTGCTATCAATCGATAACAATTTGAATAAACAACTGAGCTACTGAGCAAAGACCACAAAATTGCCATCTAGGTTCACATGTTAGTAGAATAAAGGGAAAACGAAGGGAAATAAAAGGACAGGTAGTAGGAACGGGAATCTTAGGTGTTCTTAATCTATAAACTTTGCACGTTTATAGGTTAAGAACACCTAAGATTCCCGTTCCGTTCCGTTTTCCCTTTATTTATACATGATTGAAATCACTATATTTTTTACAGGCATATTTATTGAGTCAAATGGAGCATGCTATAACTACTCTTGGCTTTCAACCTGTTCCTAACGAGTCGACAACAACAACAATGGCGAGAGAGATTATCCTGCATTTTGCCTGTACTTTAGGACACGCTAAGTGCAACGAAGAGTCTTGGAACAGATTTGTTAACTGGAGAGATAGAAACAATGCGTAAGAAATGATCGATAACTTACACAGATAACTTTATTATCCACCAGTCAGCGTAAACCGAGGCGAGCTTTTTGCGCTAACTGAGAGCTTTTATGATAAAAGCTAAGTCCATTAATCGGCAGTTTATAAAATGAGCTTAGCCTCAAAGATCTTGAATCTATGCCACCCATTAACTCACTAACTAGATGTTTAACATTACCTATTGTCAACTACTATCTGATTACCCAAAGTTGATGTTCCTTAATTAATTGAGAGAGAGTAGGGGATATCCTTATATCTTGGGACACTTTTTTAAATCTTCATAATATAATTTCAAATTGATCTAAGCCTTAGATATGGAAATTTTTATAGGCTTGTCTAGTTAGTCTTTGATAGTTACAAAGTGTCCCGACGTAAGGATTTCTCTTGCTTTACGTCACAGAAAAAATATAGTTCAGTATCTTTTTAATGTGCTTACATAACCATCATCATCTTGTGAGCCTTTTCCCAATCTAGTTTGAGTCGAATTTTCAGTCTAACTGCGATGCGGCGATCCCGTGGAGCGCCTCCTACCTAAACTCCATAGCTGCTGCTCTGTGCTTACGTAAACATGTGGTTAAAATATATTTATATTTCAGAGTAAATTCTCGTGTTCGCCGTAACGTGTACACAACTGCTATGAGACGGGGTAATGCCTCCGACTTCCAGTTCTTACTCAACAACTTCCACAACTCCAATTATGCTAATGATCGTCTTGAAATGTTGAGAGGTTTAGGAGCGACTAATAACACTGAGTTACTGAATAGGTATTATTTTACAGATTTTTCTTAGTTTTCAATTCGTAGAGAGTACATCTATACTAGATCGCAGGCATCTAATAGTAGATGCCTGCGTCTCGAAACTCTTTCAAGCAGGTGATTTTCATCAAAAGTGACGGACCAAATAATGTAACCTTTTATTATTAGGTATAATTTATTGAGTACCAAAATATTATGTACTTAATTACCTACATTTATTACATAATATTTTGGTTATATTATGTATATGTATGATGTAATTACCTACAATCTATTTGTTTTTTAGATACTTGACGTTGACGCTGACTAACAATGTGAGGTCCCACGATAAACTGAACTCATTCAACTACGCTCTTCTAGGTAACCTACGAAATGGTATCACCGTTCTAGACTTTGTTAAGAATAATATCAACCACATAAGAGTGTTGTAAGTATTTAATTTAATGTAGTAGTACGTAAGAAATTAAGAATTTAATTTAAATATCGACTAACCTAACCTCATAACACAAACACTTTTAGCTTAGGTTTAGGGGCTATTTGCAATAGCTGGTAGGCAAAGAAATATTTTATTTTATTTAATCATAATTGGGTGTTTTTTATGCATGTATATTATGTATTAAGAAACATAAAGTATATTTATCAGTAGTCCCTTAGCACAAGCCTATTTGAACTGAGTTTCTTGAGGGCTCTTCTCAGTCTCGTTGCATTTTGGAACCCTCGGTAGAGTCACACCAACTTTTGACGAATCTAAATAATTTTCTAAAAATTTCAAAGATAATAAACGTTATTTTATATTTTATTTTATTTATTTTGGGCTAGATGAGCGACGACGTTATGTTAGAATGTTCAAAATATTTATTTAAATATTTAATTGATATAAAAATGAGTAGGATACCTTCATCATCATCATTATCATCTACCTGCCCTTATCCCAATTATTTGGGATCGGCGCAACAAGTCTTTCTCCTCCACACACCTCTGTCAGACGTTATCTCTTCATTCATTCCTCTCCTTGTCATATCCTAGTATGTGTAGGATACCTTATGGTTATCTAACCAAAACATTGGGCCTTGATACTATTTATATACAGGGACATTTTTAAGAAGCTATTTATTATCTAGAATTCAATTAACCTATATAACTTCCTTGACAAAAAACTTTTTTTCGTCCTATGAAAAATGTTTTTTTTTGGAGTTGTTACAATTTTTATCTAGGGGTGCGATATATCAACTTGACGAGTAGATAAGAGTGAAGATTTAAATGTTAATAACTCAGAATATTTTTTTTTAGATTTGTCGAAGATTCCCCGGCTAGGCCAGTGCATACCGCTCTTTCTAATCTCGCTACGTATCTTAACGAAGCACAACTGGATGAAGTAAGTGGACATCTTTACATATAATTTCTTAACCAATATTTTAACTTTCTACTAACTTCTACCTACCTTTACATAAAATTTAAATTAACTAAGTATATGTCTCTTTTTCATTTATTTTACTTAGATGTATGATGCATCAAGTTTTTCGACAGGAACTTTATTGGAGCCACTTAATTAGGAGAGAAGCTATTGTAGCTAAGTGAGACTTTATCTTTGCCAGAGCCTCAGTCATTAACTGGCAGGTGCAACTTTTGAGGGTCCATAGAGGTCCCACCAAGATCCGACCGACGAAAACCGACCCCACCTGTAACTGGTGCCCCTACTGACGAACCGTCGAGTCTGACACACTTGAAAGATTCCTAATTCTTGGAACCAATTAACTGGCAAAACTTCGCCGTGTAATATTCCTCTGCTTACTTTATCGAGAATATAGGCTTATTTTTTTATTTGTATGTAACTTTTGAGGTTGGTTTAGGCCAGTACTATCATTGTACATACAAAAATTAAATCACGCCTGTTTCCTTGAAGGACTAGCTATCACCAGTTATTTTATTGATCCCACTAAATAGGTGGCGAGCCTATTGATGATTATCAGGTACTGTATGAGTTGTCAGAGTTCAATCTTGGTGGAACGAATTCACAGCTTAATAGTAATAATTATTACCTTTGTAACACACATTAACACTAAGATTCATTTTACAACTTCTTTTGCAGTACGAAAGTTGGCTGTGGTCTTCACAGAGCAGCATACCTCAATTTGCAAACACAATATCTGCTATTAACACAGCTCGGAGAAATTTGGATTGGGGTACAGAAAACGCTGACAACATTATCGAAGCAACTAAAAGTAGTGCTGCCTCTATTGTAGCATATATCACTGTTTTATTATCTATGGTTATTGTACTGGTATTAAATTAGATATACATTCATAAAAGTATATTGTATAGTTCAAAATATCTTAGAAAATTGCCCAATTTATTATGATTACTTCGATAAAATTGTTATTTTAAAATAATTGATATGAAATGAAATGATTTATTTATTTGTATAGGTCACTAAATGACTCTTACAGACGTCAGTAAGTACTTAAAATAAAAAAAAATGTCATTGCTTCTATATTTACATGTACTGCCAGATTAGCAAAGCAATAACTAGAACCGAAAGAAAGAACCTGGCAATAAAACTCTCGGTCACTCTTTTTCAATAATTGACTCATTTACACATTTTCTTAATACTAAATGTGGACGAACCTAATGTGAATCAAAAAGCCTGTATAAAGCAACAAATAGGTATAGGTTAATCATAATTTAAACAACAGTAAAATTTTGTAACTAACTAATTTAATCTCTTGGATATTATTTATTATTGCATTTAAAACATATGCTTACATTTTATACTGTGATATGACATTATAAGTTATATTAAGATAGAAATTATAAATAAATCACAAAAACTGAAATGTCATCGGCGGGACTCGAACCCACGGTCTTTCCCTTGTAGGGGGAACTGAGCTAACCAATTGAGTCATCTGAGATAAGAATTAAGAATAGTTTAAACAAACTCATTGCTTTAAAATACAAAAATATTTTAAGTTATGATTACTTGCATTAATCGTCATATCACTGTAATTAATTGAGCGGAGCGAAGCGTTGCTATCTTAGACGACAAGTGTAAATCGTTTGTGTGCCAACTCCTCCGAAACGGCTCGGCCGATTTTGACCAAATTTGGCATGCTGGTCGACATCATACCCGGGAGTGCATATCTCTGAAATCATGAAAATAGAGAATAAAAAAAAATTAAGAAAATTGGCTCCGCTCAACATTTGCAATTAGTAGCATGTATTGCATACCTAGTTAATCCCTATAAGTCGAGTCACTCTGTCCGATTTACGATAAATTAAAAAAAATTGAGCCGTTTATTATGCGGTTCTTGCCACAAAAAATATAGAATGATACGTGACAACTATTTACAGTATTTATGAAGAGTTTGTAATATGAAGAGACTTTGTAAAGAATGCAATAATAGATAAGAATAAAATGATTATAAAATGACTGCCTCGGTGGCGCAGTGGTATGAGTATGTGACTGCCGTCCCTGAGGTCCAAGGTTCGATTCCAGGTCAAACCAAATTATTTGGGTGATTGTGTTAGTTTCGGAGTTTGGGTATTTTCTATGTATAATTGTATGTATTTGGAAATATATTGTATGTATTTGGAAATATATAGTATGTTTATCAGTCGTCTAGATCCCATAGCTTAACTTGAATTAGACGACGAGTGAGAATTTAAAAAAAAATGAATTTATAAAATCTTTTGTTTTATTTGATCAATTGCAAAGTTCAATATTAAAATAATGTCAAAAAATGAGATCTAGGAATATGGGTGCTAAAATCAAGATACTATATTAGTACGAGCAAACCCGTACATTACGGGCTTAAAAAAAAAAAAAAAATGGTCCTTCGCTAGGAAAGTTCTTTCGCGTTGCGTGTGAAAAGTTTACAGTGTAGCAGCAGCAAAATACTGTAAAATTTACAAGTGAAGTGAATTGAATAGAATCAGCAAATACTGTATTGCCAGCAAGAGAGCAGTACAGAGCAGTCATCAGAAATCAACAAGGTTCATTCTTGGTGAGCAACAAGCTCCCATTTGGACAATCAAGTAAGATCGTTCCTTTTACTTTCTATTTCATTTAAATCATGTCGACTTTCGAAGATGTTTTAGCCCAACAACAGAAGCAACTCGATGAAATAGAGATTGTCTATAGGAACTTCATGAAAGATAGCTCGGATCGCAAAACGTCCGACTACTTGACCAAGAGGTTAAAAACCTTGGATGCGTATTGGCAAGAGTTTCAGTCGAATCACTTACGATTAAGTGAGGTCGAACTTGCAGAAACACACACGTATTTCACATCGAATCAATACGACCAAGTCAAGGCTCGATACGAAACTATCAAGTCTTTAATCGCCGCATATCCCCCAATTCAAGATAGACCTTCCACCCCCATTTTGCGATGCCAAACATGGCAGGGAAAACACCCGACCCTACTTTCAAGACCCAGGGTGTGAACAGCAAAACGGACGAGATGAGTAGGCGACAGTTCAGTAATTTCAAGGCGTTTGAACACACAGTTTCAAATATTAACCTGGATGCAGTTACGGAAAAGTGGGAGTTCGATCACCTACTGAACACAGTACGGTCCCGCTGGACAAAAATCGATTCTCAACACTGGGAATTAGACAGCGAACTGGGAGATAGGAACAAAGATTACAGTGACATGTACCTTAAGTACGAGCAAACATACAACGATGCTATCAAAGCGATCAATAAAAAGATGTGGTCGTTCTCGCATAGGGAACACTCTACGCCAAAAATAGAGATCCCTACCTTTAGCGGGAATTATCATCAGTGGACATCTTTTAAAGACCTCTTCACCGAAGCAATCGGTAACAACCCTTCACTATCCGGAGCGCAAAAAATGCAATTCCTAAAGTCGAAGGTGAAACTGGAAGCTGAACGTCTTATTCAGCATCTCCCTATCAGTTCAGACAATTACATCATTAGCTGGGATATACTGAAACACCGATACGACAGTAAACGGATGATATTCACTTCCCACATCAATATTTTATTAAATTTACCCATTTCGCAACAAGCATCTATCAATCATATCAAACGAATTCACGATACCGCACGAGAAACATTGAACGCAATTCAAAATCTCGGTGTGGACGTGAAATCTTGGGACCCATTGGTTGTACATATCTTGAGTCAAAAGTTGGATTCGGATACATTCGCCGAGTACAACGCTGCAATCAAACATCCACGAGAACTTCTAGATTTGAACGAGTTTTTGGCATTTCTAGAAGGCAAGTTCACGAGTATGGAAGCTGGCAGAAGAAAGCAGGAAAGTCCCAACCAAAGGCCCCTCTCTATATCTAACAAGTCCCCAGACAAATCATACAACATTAAACAGGCTTATTCTGGTAGTAAGATTATTTCAAAATTTCCAAGTGGCAGGAAATTACACAATCCAAAACAAAATTGTCCAGTGTGCAATGACCCATATGAACTCTATTTTTGCAAACAATTCGCAGAAATGAATGCTATAAAGAAAAAGCAAACTGTTGCTAATTTAAATTATTGTAAAAACTGCTTACACGATCACAAAGGTAAATAGTGCTTATCCAAAAGTCGATGCCGTGAATGCAATGAATTTCACAACACTTTATTGCATGAATCGCACAAACACGGCAATTCGTCGCTTGCACAGCAACAAGACATCCGCCCTAATCGGGGCAACACACATGTGACACAGCAAAATACGGTGCAAGAAATTTTGTTGTCAACCGCCCTACTAAAAGTACAAAAGGCCGATGGTACATACCTTACGTTGCGAGCCCTCATAGTTCAGGGCTCTCAAACATCGCTCATTACTGAGAACGGCGCACAGCAATTAGGGTTACAACGATACAGGTGTAATGGTGTTATTTCAGGTATAGGGCAAACAGAAAATATCTGCAAAGGTGTAATCAATCTAACCTGTACATCCCTAACAATGCCATACAGTTTCAATGTCGATGTCTATATAATGACAAGTCTCACAAAATTTTTACCCTCGTACTCTTTTCCAAAATTACAGTGCCCCTTCCTAGAGAATATACAATTAGCCGACCCCGATTACAATATCAGTCGTCCAATAGATATTCTATTAGGTGCAGATACATATTCAAATATTCTTTTATCAGGCATGTGTGGGCTCAGCGAATCTCTCCCTATCGTACAGGAGACTCGCTTGGGCTGGATATTATGTGGGAGTTTGAAGTCCAACTTATCCTGTAACATGGTACAGGTTGACTTGGACAGTTTTCAACAATTTTGGGAATTAGAAGGTATTACAGAAGAGAAGTCTCCTTCAGAAGATCACGAACAGTGCATTCAGTTTTACAAGAAAACAACGAACCGATTGAGAGATGGCAGATATGAAGTGAGATTACCACTTATACCCCAATTCGAAGAAAAATTGGGGGACTCTAAACCTAAACCCATAGCACAATTTCTCCAATTAGAAAGAAAGTTACATAAGAAGGAGTCAACATTGACTGCATATAAATCATTCATAAGCGAGTACCTTGACCTATGTCACATGAAACATTCAACTGGTAATCAAACACCGGAATGTTTCCTACCGCATCACTGTGTATTGCGGGACGACAGTACTACTACGGCGCTTCGTGTTGTTTATAATGCATCAGCAAAAACAAGTACGAACTGTAGTTTAAATGATGTTATGTATACGGGGCCCAATTTACAGCAAGATCTTCAGTCATTAATTATAAAATGGCGACAATATCGGTATGCGTTTACAGCCAACATTGAAAAGATTTTTTTAGACAAATTTGGGTGCACCCGGAATCAACATTTACAAAAAATTATATGGAGGAACAATCCCTCGGAAAAGTTACAGGAGTATTTTCTCACAACCATCACCTACGGAATGAAGCCAAGTCCTTTCCTTGCCATGATGACGCTGAGACAATTGGCGATGGATGAACGTGACAAATACCCAGAAGCAGCTAAAGTAATAGAAGACGCATTCTATATGGATGATTTAGTCCATGGCACACATTCTATTGCATCAGCGAAGCAGTTACAACAAGATTTGTTAGATTTACTGAAATCAGGGGGCTTTAATTTGCGAAAATGGGCCTCCAATGACAGTCGTCTATTGACAATCGAAAACCAGGACAGGATAATCAGCAGGAAAACAAAACCTTTACTCATTCAGAATTTCAAAAAACGTTAGGCCTCTGTTGGAACCCCACAGAAGATAACTTTACCTTTCTTTCAAAAATAGGATTTTCAAATAATAAAATAACAAAAAGAACAATTCTATCAGATATGTCAAAAATATTTGACCCCCTAGGTTGGATTGTGCCGATTACGATAAAATTAAAAATTCTGTTTCAACAAGTATGGACCTCTAATATTCAGTGGGACGAGCAAGTACCACATCCCATCAGTAAGGAATGGATTAAGGTCAAAAATGAACTACAAAACATCAAAAACTTCAATATACCTAGATGGTACGGAATCGAACCAGTTAGCGATATAGAGCTACACGGCTTTTGTGACGCGTCGGCAAAAGCGTATGCATGCGTCATTTTCGAGTAAAATGTAAACAATCCATTGTACTAGTGGCGGCAAAATCTAAATTGGTTCCACGCAAAAAACAGCTGTATTTACCCCTTTTGGAGTTATGCGGTGCTCAACTACTTGCGAAACTCATGGCTAAGGTCAAGCAATGTCTACCTGGTCAGGATGTAAAGATTTTTGGATGGTGTGACTCCACCGCTGTTCTAGGATGGCTACAAGGCGACCCACGACGGTGGAAACCATTCGTTGCGAATCGAACAACGGAAATAACATCTATAATTCTAGCTAACTATTGGAGATATGTAAAAACAAATGAAAATCCCGCGGATTGTGGAAGTAGAGGTTTGACAGTGTCTCAGTTAGAAAACTATTCACTGTGGTGGCGTGGACCTACGTGGTTATTATCATTTGAAGCAAGTCAACAAATCTTAGAGATTTATACAACGGAGAAGAAGTTAAGAAGCAAAATAAGGTTCATTTTAGTACAAAGCAAGAGCCAAGAATTATTACAGATATGTTGAATAAATTTTCTTCATTCAACAAAACAAGCAGAATCCTAGCATGGGTTTTGAGAGGTTTACGCGGCAACAGTAAGCAAGGACCTTTCCTATCATTATCCGAAATTAGCATAGCAAAGCAAAAAATTATCAAGTACATACAGTATGAAGATTTTGCAAAAGAAATTAGTGACTTAAAACGCGACAGCAAGCTACCACACAACAATAAATTGTTAAAATTAAACCCGACAATAAATTGTTAAAAATGAAAATGGCATCTTAAGAGTGGGTGGGAGACTCAATAAGGCCCACATCAGTCATGAGATGCAACATCCCATCATTATGTCTCATAACGGTCAACTAACAGAGTTGATTATACAGGATGCACACCGAACTATGTTACACGCAGGTGCGCGGCTGATATTAAGCCTTATTCGACAAAGATATTGGATATTGGGAGGAAACGTCGCAGTTAAGAGACTTTTACGTCAATGTGTAACATGTAGAAAACACAATCCAAATTTTCAGCCTCAATTAATGGGACAGCTTCCCGAACCCAGGTGTAAGCCATCTCGCCCGTTTTCTCATACCCGTCTTTATATGTATGGCTACCAAAGCTGTACACTTGGAGCTTGTATGTGACTTGAGCACCTCAGCATTTATCGCAGCATTAAGAAGAATGGTAGCTCGTAGAGGGACACCCAGCCACATGTTTAGCGACAATGGTCGTAATTTTGTCGGTGCAAACAATGTGCTACAAAAGGAATATCAATCTCTTTTAGAAATTACGCAGAGTGAAGACGTCAAATCAGCGATACTAGACCTAGAAATACAGTGGAGCTTCCTGGCTCCTATGTGGCCCTCCGCCGCTGGTGTCTGGGAGAGTGGAGGGGTGAGAAGTTTCAAGACCCTATTCAGGAGGGTTGTTGGAGACCAAATTTTAACATTTGAAGAGATGTACAGCGTAATCACGCAAATAGAAGCATGTCTCAACTCGAGACCCTCGTATCCTATATCAGAAGATCCCGATGAAATGGATTTCCTGACCCCGGGTCACTTCCTAACAGGCAGTTCAAAGGCCACGTTCGTCGACACTGAAACAGATTTAAGGACTAGATGGCAGTTACTGGATGGACTAGTAGCAGACTAGTGGGTGCAAAGGGGCTCTACCAACATCTATAGGGCCCCAGCGACCTCACCTGCTAGTGGCGCACCTGCTGATAAACTGACGAGGCTCGTTAATTTACGGTACCTATGGAGTGGCTTCGGCCCCTACGTGGGTACCAGGTGGTACAACAGTGTTGGTCCGGGGGGGTACCACCGTGCAGCTGTGCTAAAGCCCCCCAAGTAACCCAGCCCAGGCTGGGTTGCGTTAGGGGTTCAGCAGCTGCACCGCCGAGCCCGGGGCGATGTATGGTGCAGCAGGCATGGGACCAGTGGGGGCGAAACGGAGTCTAGTGTGGGTGGTGTGGGTCGATTCGCCGGCCAGGTAGACCCTTAGCAACGGCGTTGCCGCGGCCGCCCGCAACACAGTCATGGGGCCCGCCTGGGGCCAACCACCCCAGGAGGCTGCCCCCCATGTTGCGCATAATCCTGATGTGGGATCGCCGCTCCGGGTGGTAACCGGTGTGGGGTAGCGGCGGCCTTGCATCAGGGGGGTTTGGGAGCCCTTCCGTCCGGCGAGTCGGCTCCGACCTAACCACACGGTTCTAGACAAAGCTAGCCCCTGCGCTTTGTCACTTACTGCTGCACCAAATGTCGCCCTGTCTTCACACTTCTTCTTCAAAATCTACAATGGCAGTGCAACAACAAAAAAGAAATAAACGTTACACAGCGGCCCTAGGAAACCCCACAACTTCACATTTCGAGGTGGAGTTCACTAACGTCTGTGGACTCCATGCGAACCTCGATACCGTCCACCACCACCTTGAGACGGCACGGCCCGCTGTGATGTTCCTCACGGAGACACAAATACGCCGCCCTGACGACACGTCTTACCTGTGTTACCCCGGCTATGTCATCGAGGAACAATTTCGAGACAAAGCCGGGGTGTGCGTGTTCGTTAGGGCGGATGTTTGCTGCCGCCGGTTGCGCTGCCTAGAGAACCCCTCCAATTCCGTCCTTTGGCTGCACGTAGACCATGGCTCTATGAGCCAGATCTACGTGTGCGTCTACCGATCCCACACAGGGGATTCTGAGACAACAAAGCTCTTCCAGTACCTCAGCGAGACGGCTGATGAAGCGCAGGTGCGGTTCCCGAACGCTGACCTAGTATTTCTGGGGGACTTCAATGGCCATCACATTGAATGGCTGGGGTCCCTCAAGACTGATCTTGCGGGTAGAGCCGCCCATGCGTTCGCTCTCTCCCACGGTCTGACCCAGATGGTATGCGGGATCACCCGGCTTCGCGGAAACTAGGAATACTGAATAAGGTAAAGCGATTCTTTACACCGGACCAGAGGTGTCTGCTGTACAAGATGCAGATTAGACCTTGCGTCGAATATTGCTCTCACCTCTGGGATGGCTCCGCGAAGTATCTGCTGGACGCTCTCGCCGCTATGCAGCGACGGGCTATCCGTATTATAGATTGTCCGGAGGTAACGGGAAGCCTTGAGCCGCTAGTTCAGCGCCGAACAATAGCTTCCTTGGCCGCATTCTACCGTATTTACCACGGCGAGTGTTCTGAAGAGCTCTTCAATCTGATCCCACCCTCTTCCTTCCGATCCCGAACGACTCGTGCCGGGCAGAGATGCCACCCTCACACAGTGGATAGCATGTTCGCGAGAACCGAACGTTTTAAACGTTCGTTTCTCTGCCGAACGATAGTGGCCTGGAACGCCCTGCCTGTGCACGTGTTTCCTCCCACATATAATCCTGGGTTCTTTAAGCGGAGCGTGAAGAGGCACATCAGTAGGTCGTCAAGTTGAGGGCCACTCTCAATAGTAATGTGTGCTGTGAGAGTGGCCCACAATCGCTAGACGTCGTCACGACTTACCACCAGGCGGGCGGCGTCAATTTGGCGAACCAAATATAAAAAAAAAAGTTGACGCAAAAAATTGTACAAGATCTATGGAATAGATGGAAAAATGAGTACCTAGTGCAATTAACAGAAATAAGTAAATGGAGAAGAACTGAAAAGGGCATAAACATAAACGAAATCTTTATGGTACATGATGACAACATGCCACCTGGAACATGGTTAATGGCTAGAGTCATCACCCTTCATCCCGGTTCCGACGGTCATGTTCGAGTAGTGACAGTCAAAACAAAAAATGGGACTCTAAAACGTCCAGTCACAAAATTATCGATACTACCCGTTCACAAGGAGCCCGTCCAACATAAACCAAACACTAGTATGAATAGTGTCAGCACGACAGAGTTTCATACATGTAAACAGCAACAAGTAAAATCAAACGACCCGCGTTACAGCATAGCTTCAGTTTTTACCGCAATCATTTTATTTCTATCATTCATAACAACATCGCATGCTCTCTCAACGTCACAAAGTTCAGGGACAACCAGAACATCTATTTTGACAAACTTACCAACATGCAGATTATTAGAGATGACTGGAAGTTAATCATATATTACAATATGGAACCTTACTGGGAAGGAATTACGGCTCTAAACAAAAGTATAATGTCACTTGAACACTCATGTGGAGCAATACGAACGCATTCATATTGTGAATTAATATTACTACAATTACGTCACAGGTACAACGAACTCGACTACAACAATCATATGTTACTAAGTCAGCACTTTGACACACAGCCGGCCAGGTGGCGCGTGCGACGCGGTCTCATTGACGGTATCGGTTACGGCGCAAATTACTTGTTCGGAGTATTGGACTCCAGATTCGCAGAACAGTATGAAAAGGATATCACACATCTACGCAACGATCAAAAACATATTATTTCATTATGGAAAAATCAAACTTCAGTCGTCGAAGCTGAATTCAGTCTCATAAAAAGAAAAGAAGGTACAATTCAAAGACAACACAAGGTCATACATCAGCAGCTCACATACATGTCGAATGCCTTAGAAAGTTTAAAACAAGAAACCCAGAATATTTCTATGGCAAATGAAATTTTCTTGGGAAGTGTCGCCACTAGCAACTTACTACATGATTTGAAAGATCTGCAAAATGCAATAATCGACACGGTCACTGACATATATCACGGTTGGTTTAACCCACATTTAATTACCGCTTCACAATTGCAAGATCAACTAAGTTCCATAGCGAGTCACCTATCAAATGATGTAACATTACCTGTTGAAAACATACATACCGACTTTGCCTTCATCTTTAAACTCCTGCATCTTAAAGCACGTATACTCAAAAATTACGCAATATTTGAAGTGCAAATCCCATTGATAAGTAGAGATGTTTATGAGAAATCAAACGACACCATGGTTACCATAACACCTGTATCAAATTACATAGCAGTTAATTTAAAGAAGGATTCCTACATTATAGTTTCCGAGTACTTATTGACATCGTGTGAAGTAACAGACAGATACCTATGCCATATTCACTCACCTATATATAAAATAAGCACAGACAAGGACTTTTGTCGTACCAAATCTTCAGAGTGCGAGGTCAGCATCGCTCCCTGCAAGAATCTTTGGGTGGAAAGTCAGAAGCCCAATAATCACATTTATTTTTGCTGCGGTATATGCAAAGTACGAACGATGTGTGGAGATCAAATCACCGCCCACGAATTGACAAATTCGGGACTTGTGACGATTGACGAAGGCTGCGTACTAAAATCTGAGAATTTCGAAGTTATCGCTCATCAACCGAAAACGACTGACGTTAGCATTATGGCTAACTTATACATACCAGCAATCGCACCTATCAATCACATCGTGAATGTGTCCATTCCTCACTATTATGCCAGCAACATCTCGGACAGAGAAGACGCAGAAATAAAAAGCATCGCAACCAAAATCAAGGCACTCAAAGAAAGCGAAGACAATCTGGATGATAGTATTGATATGGACATATCATATCACGATATACACCATTATACGCTAATATACGGAACAATTGGCGTAGTAGCAGCCTGCCTGGGATGGTTCGCGTGGAAGCGAGCTGTGGCGCAGCGCGTGGCTGCTAGCGCGCCCGCGCTGGCGACGTCGGCGTTGGCGACAGCCGGGGCCGTGCCCCCGTCCCACACCGCACCCACAAACATATCGGTATCAGTGGTACCCAGTGTTAGTGATAGTGTAACATATCAGTGCGAAAGTGAACGGGTGAAGGTGGCTAGTGCTTTAGATAAGGCCACCTCCCCTATATTAGGTTCATACACTAGCATTGCTAATCTGTGAAGTGATAGAGACATTAAGAGCTTATTTAAGTAGCTTATTTATGTAGTTATAGCATTTGTCAACAAACTTATTTTCATTTTATTTAATGTTGATTGTCCTTAAATAATGTACATATCTAACAAGTTTAATGTTGTTAAACTTCTCTGCGGGGGAGTATGTACGAGCAAACCCGTACATTTGCATAGTTTAAATATAATGCTGACAGTGTGCGTTACCGCGCGCTCCTCAAGTATTTAATATCATTCATTTGTAATTTATAACCAGTTGCATTAAATATTTCGGGCTTAACATCATCTATCATTTTTATGTACCCTATCCGTACAATATTAATGAATTGGAATGGGTGTATAGAGTACAGCCTCGGAAGCATAACTCCAGGTTATCCAAAGTGTGTATGTACGTATTGATTATTTTTTTACAGCAAAACTTATAAATGGTTTTTGAATTAACTATACTGTATAAAGGTACAGGCAAACTCATCCCTCACATGCGACGTACACCACGCATTATGACATCTGAACCGGATCTGGCCTATCTAATTTGTATGGTAACAAACACACTGGTCATTCACCACGCTGCCTTACGCGTCACCGCGCCAGATTCGCGTGTTCCCATGCTATCCCACGCGTACGACGCTGTCACACACGTTTAAAGTGTCGTAGCGTGTAGATAACGTAAACGTCAGACGTCGTAAGACGAAGGACCAGTGTGTTTCAAGCTTAACAGTTCATTGGGGTACATTTTGGCCCGGTAATTGTATGTTGTACAACCAACATACATTACTGTATTAATAAGGTTACAATATAACAAAAACATTCAACACCATTTCCAATAATATTTATTTTCGTTGGTTATTTTTCTATACTATATTATACTGTAATATTATAAAAAGGACAGATTTGATTGTTAGTTCGTTTATTTTAAGAGAATATGCTCCGTAACCACTAAACCGATTATGAGAATTCTTTCACTAATAAGTTCCTATATTATCCCTTCGTAACATAGGCTACCTTTTATCCCGGTAATATGTTCCCACGGGAACCGGGAACGAGAAAACTACATCACTCGGGTGGATATTTAATAAAGCGTGTTGTGAAATATTCTCTCTATATATCTCTTTATATTGCTGCTGATCGATGTCCAACGTGTCATCTCTTGCAACCAAGGTGTTTTTGGTTCTAAGTATATCGCACGCTGAGAATGGAAGTGACCCAACTCAAAATTTTAGATTTTTGGGAATCGACGAAAATTGTGTTCGACGCATTGAACATTTTCTATTTAGTCTTATAATATTTTGTTAAGAGAACACAGGTAAAAACATTCTTTTGTATTATATTATTTGACTTTATTAGCATACAGGTGCCTAACATTTCATTATAAATATTACATTTTTCTAATATTAAATAACTGTAGAAAAAAATTGAGAAAAATAGGTCACTTCAGTAGTACAAATTTTGTAATTCCTGCAGTCTTTATTTGATTTAGGTCTATTTTATTTTTACCAGTATTAAAAAATATTGTACTTTATCCAAAATATGTCAGTTTCCCCCTAACAATGTTGTACTGTTTCACACAAAAGTACAAAATAAAACACTAAAATTTGTTAAGTACTATTTATTAAGTCACGTCTGACATAATAGACACCTGTAATCAACATAACATACAAAGTGATATAACAAAATTTAACCAAAATCAAATCATATTGAAACATTAAGTAAATGCTAGACAAAGTTATAGGTCTATGTCAAAATCTAAAAAAGTGGTTCCAGCTAGACGTATGAAAGATACTTGTACAAGGAAGTGTAGGCTTAAATGTTTTGATAATATAAATGAGACTGAGAGATCTCAATTGTTTAAAAGTTATTGGGGTTTGTCCAATTTAGATTTACAACGTTCTTATATTACGTCATGCATGATGGAAGTACAACCTAGATACAAGTACTCTAATACTCAAAAACCTCGTCTACCAAACAATGCTCTTTATTTTACCGTAAGTGGAAATAGGATCCGTGTTTGTAAATTGTTTTTTATAAATACTTTAGATATATCAGATAGACAGCTAAGAACAGTCAAAAGTAAAACTAATAGCCACAATTTCGTTGAGCCTGAGGGTAGAGGACGGCATGAAAATAAAAAGAGGGTAGACCCTGAACTGCTCCAATACATCAAAAATCACATAGATTCGATACCTAGGATCGAGTCACATTACTTAAGAGCATCTACTAGTAGAGAATATATATCTGATAGTAAAACTATCAGAGACCTCTGGACTGATTTTAAAAACGTTCAAAAAGACAGAAATCTGCCACAGTGCGAATATTGGCTATACTTAAACACTTTTAATAAAGATTTTAACATAAGCTTTTTTAAGCCGAAAAAAGACAGGTGTGAAACGTGTGTTGCATATCAACTTGCCCCCGCGAATACGCAAATATTGCTAAAGCCTAATTATGATAAACACCTTAAAGAAAAAGAATTGTGTCGTATAGGAAAACGTATGGACCGTCAAAATATTTACGAGACACACATTTGCGCAGTATATGATCTACAGTCCGTTATGTTATGTCCCAGTCCTGATTATTTTTATTATTCTTCCAAAATAAACTGTCCTGATTTTACAATAACTGAATTAAAAAATGAAGAAGATGACAAAAAGTCTTATGGGGACGTTTATTGTTATTTTTGGGACGAAACACAAGGCCAAAGAGGTGCTAACGAAATAGGGTCATGTATTTTTGATTACCTAAGTACCTTAAACAGAAATAACGCATCTAAGAAATTACATATAACTTTTTACTCTGATAACTGCACTGGCCAGAATAAAAATAAATAAATTGCCAGCTTATACTCTTATGCGGTCACTCATTTTGATAAAATTGAAAGTATTACCCATAAGTACCTAATTAAAGGACATACTCAAAATGAGGCAGACAATGTACATAGTCTGATTGAAAAGGAAATAAAAAAGAACGTATTATTATAAAATATCATATTCTGATGATGCGTTTTCTGAGATTGATATGAGGAATAAACGTAAAAAAATTGTTAAATTACAATGAAATTGTAATTGAACAATTGTATGAGCAACCAATTGAGTTAAAATAAAATAAAAAAAGAGATCTCAAAGACTTAGTAAGAAAAAATTTAATACCTAGCATTTACACCAATTTTTTTAATTCTTTGTAGATAAGATGAAGCAAAGCTATTGTGATAACAAATCCAAATAAGTGGTATTCAATGAGAATTATTGATATACATAAGTGATTGTGATTATTAAAAGTGAAGTTTATCTGTAGTAGTTGTAGTACGTAGTGGAGTAAGCACAAAGTTCGATTAATCGTAAATTAAAGACACTTGTGTACTTTTATTTTAAACTAGTATTGATAGAACTAGATGTTAGAGAAATAATTATTTTCAGTGAATCATTCTTTTAAATAAGAATAATTTCATATAAACTAGTTATTAGTAAAAACCTCTTACTTGATTATAAAACTTGAATCGTAAATTAAATACTGTACCTACCTAATGTTTTATTTTATGCTAGTGTTGTTTATGTTACAAAATTAACAAACATGGTTACTATCGCCTCATATTTAATAGTGAATGTATAAATAAATGACCATGTCAATCTACTTTATTTGTTAAAGATATACAGATACAGATATAATTGTTAGAGAAGTTATTAGATGTTTAGTAAAGTAGATTGACATGGTCATTTATTTATACATTCACTATTAAATATGAGGCGATAGTAAACATGTTTGTTAATTTTGTAACATAAACAACACTAGCATAAAATAAAACATTAGGTAGGTACAGTCTTTAATTTACGATTCAAGTTTTATAATCAAGTAAGAGGTTTTTACTAATAACTAGTTTATATGAAATTATTCTTATTTAAAAGAATGATTCACTGAAAATAATTATTTCTCTAACATCTAGTTCTATCAATACTAGTTTAAAATAAAAGTACACAAGTGTCTTTAATTTACGATTAATCGAACTTTGTGCTTACTCCACTACGTACTACAACTACTACAGATAAACTTCACTTTTAATAATCACAATCACTTATGTATATCAATAATTCTCATTGAATACCACTTATTTGGATTTGTTATCACAATAGCTTTGCTTCATCTTATCTACAAAGAATTAAAAAAATTGGTGTAAATGCTAGGTATTAAATTTTTTCTTACTAAGTCTTTGAGATCTCTTTTTTTATTTTATTTTAACTCAATTGGTTGCTCATACAATTGTTTATAATAATACGTTCTTTTTTATTTCCTTTTCAATCAGATTATGTACATTGTCTGCCTCATTTTGAGTATGTCCTTTAATTAGGTACTTATGGGTAATACTTTCAATTTTATCAAAATGAGTGACCGCATAAGAGTATAAGCTGGCAATTTATTTATTTTTATTCTGGCCAGTGCAGTTATCAGAGTAAAAAGTTATATGTAATTTCTTAGATGCGTTATTTCTGTTTAAGGTACTTAGGTAATCAAAAATACATGACCCTATTTCGTTAGCACCTCTTTGGCCTTGTGTTTCGTCCCAAAAATAACAATAAACGTCCCCATAAGACTTTTTGTCATCTTCTCCATTTTTTAATTCAGTTATTGTAAAATCAAGACAGTTTATTTTGGAAGAATAATAAAAATAATCAGGACTGGGACATAACATAACGGACTGTAGATCATATACTGCGCAAATGTGTGTCTCGTCAATATTTTGACGGTCCATACGTTTTCCTATACGACACAATTATTTTTCTTTAAGGTGTTTATCATAATTAGGCTTTAGCAATATTTGCGTATTCGCGGGGGCAAGTTGATATGCAACACACGTTTCACACCTGTCTTTTTTCGGCTGAAAAAAGCTTATGTTAAAATCTTTATTAAAAGTGTTTAAGTATAGCCAATATTCGCACTGTGGCAGATTTCTGTCTTTTTGAACGTTTTTAAAATCAGTTCAGAGGTCTCTGATAGTTTTACTATCAGATATATATTCTCTACTAGTAGATTCTCTTAAGTAATGTGACTCGATCCTAGGTATCGAATCTATGTGATTTTTTATGTATTGGAGCAGTTCAGGGTCTACCCTCTTTTTATTTTCATGCCGTCCTCTACCCTCAGGCTCAACGAAATTGTGGCTATTAGTTTTACTTTTGACTGTTCTTAGCTGTCTATCTGATATATCTAAAGTATTTATAAAAAACAATTTACAAACACGGATCCTATTTCCACTTACGGTAAAATAAAGAGCATTGTTTGGTAGACGAGGTTTTTGAGTATTAGAGTACTTGTATCTAGGTTGTACTTCCATCATGCATGACGTAATATAAGAACGTTGTAAATCTAAATTGGACAAACCCCAATAACTTTTAAACAATTGAGATCTCTCAGTCTCATTTATATTATCAAAACATTTAAGCCTACACTTCCTTGTACAAGTATCTTTCATACGTCTAGCTGGAACCACTTTTTTAGATTTTGACATAGACCTATAACTTTGTCTAGCATTTCTTAATGTTTCAATTTGGTTTTGTTTCCAGTTACTAGGGTTCCTTTTCCGCTTTCTACTTTTTGAAGGTTCCGGTTGGACCAAAGAATCTAAAGATGAAGAGCTAAAGCTGCAAATACGTCGACTTATTTGATTGTTGGTGTGTTCATCATGGTATGTTGGATCTGTGTCACTTAGATCCACATCACTTTCCTGCTGGTGATTGAGTGTACGAACGATGGATACGTGTTTGAGGCCTTAAATTAGTACTTGGGCCAGAAACTGCTGTATTTTCATATTCATCCATCCTAGAATTTGTTATATTACTAGAAGATGAAGATGTGCTACTATTCGACGATGAAGATGTGCTACTGCTAGAGGAAGAAGATGAACTGCTTGTACTCGAAATTCTTGAACGTGGTCGAACGGCAAATACGTTACCCGAGTTCTTGTCAGTCGATTTTGATACAGCAATTGTTTCTTCCTGAGCATTTTTAATGTCCTAAAAATGAATAATGTTACTAAAATCTTCATATGAATAATAATAATAAGGTTTCATTCAAACACACACTAAATAATTACTTACACCTACAGGTTTGAGTTTATTGTTTGCATATAGGAGTATTTGATTCTCCTGGCCACGACGTGGTGGGGTATCTTCGATAATAGAAGGACTAGATGGTGCGTTTTCCTTGTCAATTTCACAAGCCTCGTTAGTATTCTGCAAATAAAATCTTAATTTTCAACCATTCGGTACATTCGTAATTATAAACAATGACCATATAAAACGATTACTTATTAAACTGCTTACCAACTAAATAAAGCGAGATGTGTCTATGAATAAAAACATATCTAATTACCTCAGTTTTTTGTTTCGCCACCATTTGTATTATTAAAGCACTCCTTTTCATTGTTTTATCTTGTTAGTTATAACCGTCTCAATAGTATTTTTTAGAATTCTGGAATATAATGAAATGGACTATAAATCAATATGTCAGTTGTAAAACACATCCTAAGAGACTAAAAGAGTCTTTTTTGATAATAGTACAAGCAAAAAAATATTTATTGAAAATAGTAAAGACCTGATTTATAATGGGTCTATGAGTTAAAGTTATGCCTTAATAAATAAGTGACTGAATTTGATTTTTGTCACCTAGTTGCTTACATTAATAGTGAGAAAATGACCTTCATCTAAATTGGTCACTTTACGATTATAAAATTAAGTAGAACTTACCCCCCTGATTAATGTGAAACTGAATCAAAGCGTAATCGGTCACTGCGGCACTAAACTGGTCACGACCTGTCACAATCACTCGCGGTGCAATACTGATTGCGTCCCTTTCGGTCGGGCGCGGGAGGAGTACAGCGCTTAAAGACAAAGAGACCGTCATTACGTTTATCCCTCTCTGACCTTAAAATGCCTGTTTTTTAATTACTAGTGTGATAGAGTATGCTTTTTTGAGTCATTCTGTATATTTAACTCATTTTACCCAAATTTAGAATTGGGTCACTTCCATTCTCAGCGTGCGATATCATCAGGTAGGTGAAATCACTCTGAAAAACCTGCCAAATTCGAGTCGGTCTCTTACACAAAGGGTTTCGTACCAAAACAGCAAAATAAATTATGTATGGTGTATGGGAACCCCCTAAATTTTCATTAAATTCTGTTTTTTTAGTATTTGTTCTTATGGCAGCAACAAAAGTACATCATCTGCAAAAATTCCAACTTTCTAACTATTGCGGATCATGAGTTACAGCCTGGTGTGAGGCAGACGGACGGACGAGCGAACAGCGGAGTAGTAATAGGGTTCCCGTTTTATCCTATGGGTACAGAACGCTAAAAATCTAAATAATTATGCATTATGATAAAACTTATTAATCAATTAAAGGTCAGTGTGAGGAGTAATATGATATCAAAGGAATAATTGTGATAACTTTATCAAGAACTATTACTTATTCCGCGACTTTATCTTTTATAATCTTTCATGTTCGTGTGACTTTTAAAATCATGATTATAAAAAATTCTGGCGTAATTATCGAATATTATCAGATTAAGGAGGTAATAGCAAGCGGCACCAATCACTTTGACATGGCATGGTTGAAGATTAGGTACGTTAGAATTGTTTTCATAAATTAATTCCTTTTTATATATTAAAAAAAAAGTTTTTTTTATATTAATTGATGGTTCGAGGTGGAACTTGTTCCAATTAAATAGTCAAGCATTTTTGATCAATCAATGAACATTTATTTATCTTATTCCTTACGATTTAATAATCTAACTTTTACATTGAGAAAATATTAATATTGTGTGACTTGTTCATAGTAGATACATCGATACAGATTTACACATTTTTTACATTTTTTTCTTTCGTCTTGGTGGCCTTACTTTATGTCTATTTAATTGTCTTATTCTCATACACTACAGTTATTCCCCCTATTCTAGAAGAGTAGTAAGAAATTCATTAGTCTGATCTAAAGACCAGGTTTGGACCAAAACCTGATTCACAACTGCTGGCTTTAAGAAGCATTCGCCTGTGACGTTACTGTTATAATTTTGAGCATTACGTTACAAGACCACCTTGTCCTTGACTGTTGAGCATTAATTTACATTGTGGCGTGTATTTAACGAATCTCTGACGTCATATATGTAAGAAACATCCTTCTACCAATTTCCAGTTGTGCATACGCCACACTTCCTTATAATAGAACTAGCCAATTAGGTATAAGCAATAAATTATAAGTATTACAAACATATAGGTATTTATACTCGTAGCGCCTTTGTCTATTCCTTTAGGGATTAAGACGTAATTTGTGTCTGTGTATAATACAGGTTGAGTACTGTTCCGCCGGGCGCCACTGGAAATACGTTCTGCTTGTAACCAGAGACGCCCGGCAACGGACGTTAGAGCGGACGCGGCCTTCGGCCGCGGAACTAAGAAAAAAAAAAAAAAGAGTAGTTTCTCCTTTTTTTTTTTTTTTCTTAACTGATGTTACATGAGGAAAATGCTCCAGGTGCGAAAGCACCTTTATTATCTATTATCTCGTGTAGGTATTTATGATTAATAGACGACATCGGAGTAAGTCATAAAGTATTGTATCTACTATTGATAATACTGAACGTGTTAGATAATCCTTTAGATAACTCGAAAAACATAAAATCATTTTCATTGTTATTCTGACGAAGCAATGTTGTTTTAACAAAAGTAAACTTCGCTAACATTTTATTTTAAGTATTTCAGAAATATTTATCTATTTATTATATAAGTGGGTAAGCATTGTGCCTCCTAAAGGCCTACCAAGATAGTAAGGAAGCAAGTTATCTTATTATGCAAGTGGTGCACTGGCCGATGAATTGGCATTGACAAGTGTAGGTTTAAAGGCTATTTACTTGGGGTCAAAAAGACGTTATGGTGTGTGTATTATAATACGAGTAATATGAAAATAGACCAAAACTTGGTAGATTACGCTCAATTTGTTTTTTATTACGTAATAAATCGTAAAACCAAAGGTCTTAGGCTGGATTTAAACCAGCGTCAGTTTCCTTTCAAGAGAAATGCGCTGACCAGCCTAACTATCGTACTAAAATCACAGCCGAAGATTTCAAAATAGCAATCCACATCTTACGTCTTAGAGCGATGAGAAACTTCTATCGCCAATTTTTAACTACCTCGGTCCACTCGATCGGATTTTATGCAAATATAGGCTATTTAACAATACGGCAAACCTAACATCGTTTGTATATCCATTTTAGCACCATGCAGTTCATCTGTTTCATAGTCTTAGCGATCGTCGCATCAACGAGTGCTAATTTCCCTATTGATCTGGATGAGACTGTTCCCATCGCAAGAACAGATGTAGATGACCCTACTGCATTCAGACTACCAGAAGACCTGGACCCCATAAGATATATTATAGAAATCACTCCTTATTTTGAAGATGAGGATGAACATGAGGCATTTACATTTGATGGTACAGTTAATATTAAACTTAAGGTAAGTTATTATTATTTTTTAGGGTTCCGTAACTAAAGGTTAAAACGGGAATCCTATTACTGAGACTTCGAGGTCCGTCCGTCCGTGATAATTAGAAAATTGAAATTTTCACATATGATGTAATTTTGCTACCTCTAATATAACAACAAATACCAAAAAACAGAATATAATAAATATTTAAGGGGGCTCCCATACAACAAACTTGACGTGACTTGTTTGCCGTTTTGTGCGCGAGTCCGACTCGCACTTGGCCGGTTTTTACTGGAATGATAAGTTATTATTCCGCGCATGAAGGGTTCCGTTCCATTATCTATAAAAACGCCAAAAAATCACGTTAGTAGTATGGCCAGTCCCTTTAAATATATATTTTATTCAGTTTTTTATCTAACTATCACGGTACGTGAGACAGTCAGGTGACAGACGGACGGATGGATAGACAGCGGAAGTAATAGAGGGTCCTGTATATATAATAAAACTACTAGTTGACAATACGTGGCATTGCGGTCAACCTTTTATGGTACATAAGCCACTTACATAGATGAGTAGAGATCAATGCCTAGTAAAAATCCCAGTTTTGTAAATTTCGTGTTATTTTTATACATTATTAAAAAAAAAATTGTATTTTTTTAAGGCAAAAAAAGAGAACATCTCGTCTTTCGTTATTCAAGAAAACGTAAGAAAGATACTGTCCGTGAGACTTTTTGATGATAAAGATGTTGAGATTGCTATTGAATGTTATGACAGAATCAGACATTACCACTTCCTTGAGGTTAACTTAGCTGGAGGATATTCTTTGAACAGAAGTATAGAATATTTGTTGACTGTCGAATACATCGGTAATATTAATGAAACTCCTCTTTCGAGAGGTGTGTTTAGAGGGAGTTATACTGGGGATGATGGAAGAGTACGGTTAGTATGACATCATTTTATTTTTCTTTGTTGGTTAAAGATATAAAAATAAAGAAAATAAAAGTATTCGTAAGTAGATTATTTTTATAATTTTAAATGTTTCGATCGAATTTCGACGTACTAAGGTCGGTAATTCTTATTTTGCAAAAATAAACATCTATTTTCTCTAAACAAATAAAAAAAGACTGAGTTGAACCTTTTTTTTTTTTTTTTTTTTAATTCCGCGGCCCAAGGCCGCGGCCGCTCTAACGTCCGTTGCCGGGCGTCTCTGGTTACTAGCAGAGGGTATATCCAGTGGCGCCCGGCGGACTTTGACCACCTATGTGGTCTCTGCGGGTGTTTGGTCGGGACGAGAATCCCGCGTCATTGGGGTCGGGTTTTATCCCGCGTCAGTGAGTGAATCCAATTGCGTGCTATGGGGAAAAGGCCCCGCAGCACGCAACCCTTCTAGCCTGCTTCTGTAAGGGCGATCCCGCCGTCCTCAGGCCCCGATCATGGAGGACGATAGTCTTGGGTAGTAGTCGCGTAGTCTGGGGCAGCCTGGCCGCCGACTACGGAACTCGGCGGGGAGGGTACGCTCCCTCTCCCTCCCGGCCGCCTCCTTTGCGAGCATGACTTGCTCGCAGAAGGACACGGCCGCGTTCCACCTACTCCCGCTGGATACCATGGCTTGAAGCATGGTCCCCAGCGAGAGGGTATCCACGCCCAGACCCACTACGAGGTCCCGGCGCTGACTCGCCCACGCTGAGCACTCCACCAACGTGTGGAGTGCGGTGTCGTCGTCGGAAACCTCGCAGTGTTGACACCGGGGTGTGACCTCACGATGCATGCGAAACAGATAGCTACCGAAGCATCCATGCCCGGCAACGATCTGCGTCGCACGGTACGTGCACCCCCACCGCTCTCAGCGGACGGACGATGTTTTGGCCTCGAGGCGGTGCAGGTTGTGCTGCCGACGCGGTGATCCGCGGTCTTGCCCTCCGCCTCGCATCTAAAGCAGCAAAGCGGGGCGTCACAGGCACTTGCCTTGTGACCGGGCCGGCTGCAGCGGAAGCACCGATCGCCCACGGTGACTTCCGCTGTACACTGCACTCCGACGTGTCCCACCACCATGCACCGGAAACATCTGGTTTCCCGGGCACGAAGGAGGTGCACCTGCGCCTTTAGGAAGCCCCCTACGAGGAGGCTTCATCCGTCCGCCACTTTCAGTGCCGCCGCGATGGGGCACTGGACGACTGTCATCCCGTGACCAGTGGAGCCGAAGGAGATATCTCCAGTCTTCACCTGGTCACGGGGGCAGCCGCCCGCCTCCCCGACGGCGGAGACAACTTCCTCCGTCGTGGCCGCGTCATCCAGACCCGTGATGCGCAATGCGGCGCATTTGGTGGGTCTGGTGACGCGGACGGCTTCTTCGTCCAGCGCGACCCTAAGCTGAGCCGCTAGGGCGTCAGCTTTAGGCGCCGTAGACCTCGAGGAGGCGAGCCCGTCGGTGCGTGTCGTCTTGCACCGGAGCCCCCCTTGTATGTCGAGGGCTGAGAGGTTGACTGAGGACTTCACGGTCCTCAGTACGTCGGCGTACCCCACCCCTTTCTCCATACCTACCGTAGTCACCGTCAGGACGACGGCGGTAAAGCGAGGAGGGCGGGGCCTCTTCGGCGCCTTCGCCGCGGCGGCTTTGGCCGCTTTCTTGGCAGCTTTCGTCTTCCTCTTCTTGGCTCCCACTACTTCCCATCCCTCCCGTCTGGAAGGATGTAAGGAAGCAACGGGAGCGACGTTAGAGGAAGACGAGGCGGCAGGGGTGCCACTCTTCTTACCGCGCCCCTTGGCCTTCCGCGCCTGGGCCGCGGTCTCGGCCGGCATCCGGCTCACCGAAGCCGACGGGGGCGGAGCGGGGCGGCGGACAGCAGGTGTGCCGCTTGGACCCGAAGCGGGAGCACCACCATCAGCCGCCGCGTATGAAAACGCGGGACGCGCTAGCGGAGGGCGGTACGCCCGGTCCTCCAGGACCGCGAGGCGCCTCTCGATCGCCGTCAGGACCTGCACCGTAGTCGGCACAGGCTGTGGCGGCGAGCCGGGCACCGTGGTGGGCGCGGTCCTAGGCGCCGTCTTCGGCGCTGGTCCAGCCGTCAGAGGAGGAGGTGGCAGCATGGGACCTGGAGGCGCCTTGACCACCTCGGTCAACTCAGCAACCTCCCGACGCAGGTCTTCCATCTGATTTCGGGAGGCAGTGAGCTCCACCTCCAGGCTCACAACCTTCTTGCGGAGCTTCACCTCCTCCTTAGTTACGCTCCGCGCGAGGAGCTTGTCAAGGGAGGATTGGGCTTCATCCACCAGTGAAGCCACAATCTTCCTCCCCGACATATTCTTACTACCCCGCATGGCCACGTTCATGCGGGAGAGAATGCTCATGATTTCCCGCGCGGGCGGCACACCAATATCCCTGCGACTACGCAAGGACGGTACAGAGGACGGCGGTGGAGTTGGCGGGCGCACTCTGTAGGCGCCGAGACGCGTGCGCACCGTCTTCACCGGCACCTCCTCCTCCGAATCGCTAGAGAGGAGGGACCCCCACCCAGAGCAACTAGTGCTCCGGTCGTACGGCGGTCCCTCCTTCTCGAGGGTCCTCTTCTGCGAAGCAGAACGGCCCTTACTCTTCACACTACTGGGAGCTGACCCATCGTCAGTCCCAGCAGCAACATTTCCTTGGGGCGTCGACGTCGCGCTGCAACTAGGCGGCGCGACGCAAGCCCCCAAATCAAAAGGCATCGAAGTCCGTTGTTCATGCAATATGTCGTCGGCTGAGACTGCCCGGGGAAGGGCAGTGTCAGGACCGGGGGTCTCGTCAGGCTTATTCATAATAAGCACAATTTCTTCTGTGTTGGCCACTCAAGTTCTCGATGTCGACGTTCGGTCACCCAACTTGCCACTGCGTTACCGTGGTCAAGTTGGGGTCCAGGGCGGACGGCGAGGACGTAGTCTAATCTCTTGGGGCCCCGCCCCACTGAGTTGAACCTTGTCATAAACTTAAATTTTAAAGTTAATTAAAAACTTACTAAATAGTTTTTAGTGAGAGTTCATACCAACATTTTCTAGATGTAAAATCAGTTACACTTGCACTTAACGAGACGAAGGCTATGGTCCCGCTCCAGCGTCTCCTTGAGCCATTTAAACAATGACGCAAGGGTTCTCGCTTCCAGGTCCCGTGGAGAGGTCCCCAATAAGATATAGGTACTGAACAATATACTCGTATATTTGCAAATTTCTTTGTTTCTATGTTTATACTAAAGACTAGTTTACATTAAGTGTCTCGAGAAATTGAGGCTCAGATATTATTAGCACTAAACAGGGAAGTACGTTAGTACGTTAGCTGCTGTATGGACCAGGTTCCTAAGTCTGCTAATTGAACATGCAACTACAATAACTATTCTACTACGTTGCAACTACGTTTAGTAAAAAAAATCAGCAGACTTCTATTTTATTGTATTTGTGTTATTAGACTACGCAATCTGTAAAAAATTGCCTTTGCAAATACGATTCAACTTTCATGCAATTGTATTACGAGACTTGGCCCCTAGTTGTATTTAACTTCAGTTTTTAATGACTTTCTTTTTTTTCGTAGCTGGTACGCCGCCACTCACCTGCAACCAACCAACTCAAGACAAGCTTTCCCTTGCTTTGATGAACCCGGCTTCAAATCTGAGTTCACCATCATTGTAAATAGGCCAGCTGGCTTCAACGAAACCTATTCTAACATGAAAGTGAATAGCACTAGCCCGTGAGTAGAATCAATTTTTTTTTTAATACAACAAAATGTTATTAGAATAATATGGGTACCTAAATTTTATGTAGTAAGATGGATACTTAATAAGGTACTATGTTAAATGGTTACAGGTTACCATGACATATAATATGCTTGTAACCTAAGTATGTACGTCTGTATCTCATGAACCATGATAGTTAAACTGTTAAAATGTTCACAGATGATGTATTTCTAATGTCATTATAAAAACAAGTACTGAAAAACAGTATACAATAATGGTACAGAACCCTTCGTGCCTTCAGAAGTCTCGCGACTTGAACTTGGCGGTTTTTTTTTATATAATCGCAAAAACGAATGATAGTTGGTCAAACTCAAACTCGGTGACCCCTTCAGGGCAAAT
Source organism: Nudaria mundana (assembly GCA_963556515.1). Taxonomy (NCBI): domain Eukaryota; kingdom Metazoa; phylum Arthropoda; class Insecta; order Lepidoptera; family Erebidae; genus Nudaria; species Nudaria mundana. The sequence goes on along the minus strand of OY748295.1, from coordinate 3,173,121 downwards.
GGTTTAACTAACAGAGCTAAGGGGATGTTAAGGGGCCTGGTGAATGTCACATCTTGTCCTAGGTATCATCATCTGAGACGACCTTCTCATAAACAAATATATCCCCCCCCACTCTTTTCAATTTTGCACTCTTTTCGCCTGCTACACGAACGTTGTCATTCCACCGAGCCTTCAGGTTGTGATAGCGCTGTCACATTTTTGTTTACAGGAACGGCAACCGTATTCGAGAAGTTTTCAACCCCACTCCTCGCATGTCTGCATATCTTGTCACTATCCACATAAGCGAAGATTTTACAGAACTTGCTACAAACAATGATGAAGAAAAGCCCTACAGGATTCTTGGCAGGCCTAATGCTATAGGGCAGGGTGACTATGCTTTAGAAGTAGGCCCACCTCTTTCTGATTGGTTCAGTAAATATTTTGATTATGAATATTACGACATGGAGGATGGAATTAAAAATGATCAAATTGCATCACCTTATTGGGCATCAGGAGCCACAGAAAATTGGGGTTTGGTCACATACAGGTATATCTTTATTATATTTGTATCGAAAAGCAGTAATTGTCTATTTGATTTGAAAGTTAAAAGACATTTTCTTTTACGCACAAGCTTATATCAATTTCTTCCAATCTCCTGCTTCTATGCATTGGCTGATTACAGCATATACATACATACATAGAGTTACTCTATTTCTTTGGAGAAATCGATATGATTTTGTATCTGTATAGTGAGTTTTTAAATCCTAATAAACGTGTGTACGTAACGAATCTCTGACGTAATATGTAAGAAACGTCCAGATAATACGAGAAGGCGGTTCCCAGAACCTTCGATAATATTCTACCAATATCTAGTTGCGCATACGCCACACCTTCTTATAATTTAGCTAGCTAATTGGGTTTAAGCAATAAATTATAAGTATAGGTATTTATACTCGTTCTATTGTTTATAACCACGCCCACCTAAATCTGTTTACATTTAAATACTAACTTTCTTGGTTAATACACTAACAGAGTATAAAACAAACTTACTTCCCGCTGCGTAGTTTAAAAGAAAAGATCTATGCATACACATAGATGCTTAGATCTTTTAAACTACGCAATTGATTTTGATACGGTTTTCACCAATAGAACGGAATGGGCGTCTGCTAGTTAAGTCAAGTACCTCGTCGGGATATCGAAATTTTATAGCTGTAACAGGACTAATACCGAAGGGCTCGTGGTCTAGTGGTAACCGACAATGTTAACAGATTGCAAAGGTTAAGCAACATCTAGTCAGGCCGGTCTTAGGATGGGTGACCATTTCTTAAGACACTGAGACCCCTCCGTGCCTCGGAGAGCACGTTAAGCCGTCGGTCCTGGTTGTCATACGAACATCTATGGCAGTCGTTAGGGGTAAATGGAGCCCTAAATCAAAAATCCGACCGGTCTAACTACAGAACTTCGATATCGCCCATGGGTTGTGGAGGTCTGATGGCAGTCGCTTCACGGAAAATATCGAAATTCAGCCGAATCGCAGTTAGACTGGAAAGCCGACCCCAACTGAGTTGGGAAAAGGCTCGGTAAATGATGAACAGGATTACTACCGAAAATCAACAGATTGCGTCACTCGCCATTCTAGTATGTACTAGTACTACTGCGTTAGTACCGAAGACGTAACTAGATGGCGCTACCGGTAAATATAGAAGTCAGTGTTGAGATTCTCGGCGGGTCAATGACCTCCTCGGAATATTATTGATGTTGTGTAAAATTACTTCCTACGAGTAAGGACTAGGAGAGTGTGCTGGATACCTCACCCATTGCTTGACTTGCCTCCTAGGACTGACTCAAGGACGGTATACGGCCATCCATCCCTGCTGGATGCCATAAACCTAATTGAGGGCTGGATGCCATAAACCTAATTGAGGGCGCTCGTCGGGAAGCCGGATGTAAGAGGCTGTGTTTTTTTTTTAATATATTTTGGTAACACTATTTCCGTCTACTTATTTGATATGGGTTTTTTTTATATTTAGGTCGACAAATTGACGCCTCCCGCCTGATGGTAAGCTGTGGCGACGTCTGGCGATTGTGGGCAACTCTCACAGTACACAGGAATACTATAGAGAGTGCCCCTCAACTTGACGACCCAGTAATGTGCCTCTTCACGCTTCGCTTAAAGAACCCAGGGTTATATTTTGGAGGAAACACGTGCGCGGGCAGGGCGTTCCAAGCCACCATCGTTCGGCAGAGAAACGAACGTTTAAAACGCTCAGTTCTCGCGAAGACGGTTTCCACGGTACGAAAGTGACATCTCTGGCCGGCACGCGTTGTTCGGGATCGGAAGGGAGAGGGTGGGATCAGATTGAAGAGCTTTTCAGAACACTCACCGTGGTAAATACGGTAGAACGCGGCCAAGGAAGCAATTATTCGGCGTTGGGCTAGCGGTTCAAGGCTTCCCGTTACCTCCGGACAATCTATAATGCGAACAGCGTGTCGCTGCATAGCGTCGAGTGCGTCCAGCAAATACTTCGCGGAGCCGTCCCAGAGGTGAGAGCAGTATTCGACGCAGGGTCTAATCTGCGTTTTGTACAGCAGACACCTCTGGTGCGGTGTAAAGAATCGCTTTACCCTGTTCAGTATTCCTAGTTTCAGCGAAGCTAGCCCAATACATCTCTCAATGTATTTAGTGTTATTGAGCTCTCGACGTACGTCTATGCCAAGGATGTCTAGATTATCCTTCATTGGTAATGTTGCATTCTGATGAGTGGGTAGGGGAAGGAAAGGGGATTTTTTCGCTTTAAATATACACGCCTGTGTTTTGCGAGCATTGAACTCGACCAAGTTCTCGGCACCCCATTGGGAGATACTGTCGAGGTTACGGTCGAGATCAGTCACGAGTCGTTGTCTCTCTTCCTCAATCTCAGATCGCCCCGCCGTCGGACGAACCGAGTAACTCCCGTGCAGTGTGCTGTCATCTGCATAGCAATGAATGTTCCCGAGGGATAGCATATCATTGATATGCAGAAGAAAGAGAGTTGATGATAGTACGGACCCCTGCGGTACCCCGGCATTCAGTTGCAAGAAGCGAGAAGCCTGGCCATCGCAGAGGACCCGCACTCGGCGCTCGTTTAAAAAGCTGGCAAGCCAGCTGCACAGTTGAGGAGGTAGACCATATTTCGGAAACTTGGAAAGGAGCGAAGCTACTTCTGCATTGTTTATTTATTACGTAAATTTGGTTTCAAGGGAATCACGTTTACTGTATGAGGAAGGTGAAACTAATGTTGTTGATAAAATGAGCATTGCCACGATCACGGCTCACGAGTTGGCGCACAAATGGTTCGGTAACCTCATCACATGCAAATGGTGGGATAATGTATGGATTAACGAAGGGTTTGCCAGTTACTTCGAATATTTCGGCATGGATGGTGTAAGTAGTCAACATGTATTATAACTTTCATTGCAACCGGTGTTTGAAGTCTTTAGGATCATACGTTATTTGCATAAGGATATAAATATGTAAAATATTAATTTATCAAAATTAAAGTTAGAGACATAAACAAATTACTTCTTTATCCTCGAAAGAGTATTCCAGACTCCTAATTTTCAGAGGCACTAATTTTGCACACATTTTGGCAATTTGTTAACCCCCACGTAATTGATGGCACGCATCTTGCCGTTTCCAGGGAGTTTATTTGCCAGAGCCTCGTCCGTTTGTCAGCAGGTGTACCGCGTGCAGGTGAGGAGGCCTCTTAGCACGTTTTATCAGATTGCATTGTGCGAGAGCAGTGACTCATAGCAGGCCTATGTCACTCGCCTAACAATCGCAAAAAATACGTGACGTCAGCGACAACTTGAAGTTGTAAGTCAGTAAGGGTTGTTTCTTGTTTGTGACACGGAATTGACCATAGAGTTGATATTGAGGCATTGACGTCATAATTATTGGTTAAATTATGCTGGTATGTATTTTACTTTACTGACAACCCTAACGTTCGAATTATGTTCTCTGTAAATAAAATAATGTACTTTAATTAACGTCGGAGTGCAAGTTCTGTATGTAAGTATTATTCCTTATTCTGTGCTCATAGGTACAAAACAAAAACAAAGTCACCGTTCTATATGTATGCGTAGATCTTTTAAACTACGCAATGGATTATACATACTTATGTAGATTGACATGTGGGTGTAATTACTATAAGAGTTCCTCAAAGTCCTACTAACATTTTATAGGTCGATGAAACTATGGAACTTGCAGACCAATTCGTAATCATGTACCTACAAAGTGCACTCTCAGCTGATCAGACGACATCCACACGAGCTCTTCAACACACCGTCAACAGCCCACCAGAGGTCACTGGCCATTTCTCTGGGATCAGTTACTCGAAGGGTGCCTCATTATTACTTATGTTGAAACATTTAGTTGGTGAAACCACATTCCAGAAGGCATTGCAGACTTTCTTAAAAGATCGGTATGTTTACTATTTTTTTTCTCTAAAGAAAATTACAATAATAAAAATGACTGCCCTTTATCAAATATTTACCACGCCTCTTGTAACAGAGTCGAAATGTCGGGTAATAAAGAGGTATGGATATATCTCAATAATTGCGTATAAGACCCGTTTGTTTATAATATGTACAAAACGCGAAAGTTTAAAAAAGTAATTGACCATTTGTATTAAGGAATTCTTAGCCAGAAAGACTCTGGCTTATATTCCCGAGGTACAAACTTTCCAGAACTTGACCGATTTTTTGAGGTCCTGTGTATGTTTAGTAGGTATGAGCTCCTGAAATTTTTATACCCCCAAGCGGTCAGCTGCGTAGCCGGCCCGGATAACCGTATAGTACTTGAAAAGCCTTAATCATTTTATATAAATTTTTATAAAATTTAAATGTCAAAACAATATTAATTTGAATCAAACACCAAGTTTTAGCGATTAATATTGTCGATTGTAAAATAATTTGAGACAAGTAACAAAAAATTTTTTTTTGAAACCCCGTAACGGTTAATACCTAATAAGGATAGATAGGATAAAAGTGAGTTGTCACCGTAACACCTATCTAAGGACATGTACCAATCAAACCCGAACTCATAAGTGAAAACTTCATGAAAATCGAACCAGTAGTTTGGTGAAAAATGGCAACATTGAATTGCACAAAACAATGTTTGCTGCAGCGCCGTCTAGTGAGTTATCACCGTAACACCTATCTTAGAAAATACACCAATCAAACCCGAACACATAACTGAAAATTGCATTAAAATTTAGAGAAATAGCAGCATGGGTTTGCACATACAAACACACAAACAAACATCCACTCACCCCAAACGCCTTCATTCTGTCGTCACCTACGACGGAAAAAGATAAAACACACTTCAATTGTTTAAAAAAGAGATATTTTATAATAATTCTTAAAACATTGTTTCAGAGAATACCAGTACGCCTTACCTTCAGACCTTTACGAAGCATTTAGTAAAGCAGTAACAGAAGATGGCGTTCCAAGTACTAATTTTAATATATCAGGTTTTATGCAAACTTGGGTTGAAGAACGAGGGTATCCCGTCCTGAATGTCAATGTTAATACAACATCTGGCTTAATCAACTTAGGTCAGGTAAGTGGGAAAATAAACTAAGGTTCTATGTCGTATACCTCAGTACGCTATTCTAAACGACATCATTCTTTGGGCTCTTTCCACCGCAGGTCTTCCGGTCGTACGTGAACCAAATGGGTTAGCACGAAGCGATGGAAAGAGACCGGACGGTATGTCGTTGCTACCGTGGAAGATGGGAAGGTCTTTGGTGTGGGACGCTACATGCATTGACACCTTAGCACCATCACACCTTCTAAGCAAATCCGGATGTGCCGGCGCTTCTGCTGCATCGACTGAAGGCCTCAAACGGCGTAAATATGCTAACCTAGCAGGTGATTCCATATTTGAGCCGTTTGGGGTTGAGACACTGGGGTCATGTGGGGTCCGAGTGCTCGTCGCCTTTATAGAACATTGCTAAACGTTTAATCGATGCTTCTCAGTACCAGAAGGCTGGCTATTTTCTGGCCCAAAGAATAAGTATCGCCATCCAACGTGGCAACACAGCCAGCTTTCTGGGAACCTTCCCAGTCGGCAATGACGCGGAGGATTTTTTAAACGATATTTTGTAATGTAAATATTTTTAGTATATAATTATGTATATTGTAATTCTTATTGTAAATAAGTATTAATAATATATGTTCTAAATTAGATAGGTAATACCCTCAGCTCCACCCGCGTTGAATCTATACTTCACTATCACTACATATTTTAAAACAAAGTCGCTTCGGTCCGTATGTATGCTTAGATCTTTAAAACTACGTTACGGATTTGGTACGGTTTTCACCAATGGATAAAGTGGTTCTCGAGGAAGGTTTTTAGTATATAATTTGTCAAGCGGGCGAAGCCATGTTTGCCAAATGTTTATTAACATTTTGGACATTCTCACACAATGTCACCTAGCTCAAACTAAAGCTATAAACTTGTACTTTGTCATCTCTACAACTGATAAACATACTTAATATATTTTCTAAATTCATACACAATATAGGTAGGTACATAGAAAACTCAAACTCCGAAACAAACATTTGCAGATCACACGAATATTGTAGTCTGGTACAATATTTATGAGTGCTATAAGCAGCGACTATACAACCAATTGGTTGGTTGTATAGTCGCTGACTATAAGCTACTTATTATATATCTTGATAAGGTGTTTCAACTATGTTACGCGAGCGGAGCTGCGGTGATTAGTTAGTAGCTTATAATTTTTTTTTGCGGTCCGAATTTTATGCTTTAATATATTAAGCTTCGTATATATTAAAAGGACACACACACACACATATCACGCCTATATCCTTGAAAGGATAGGCAGAGTTGCATTACACACCTACAATTTGCCAGTATTTTTAGTCCCACGTAACAGGGGGCAAGCCTATTGCCGTCAACGGGCATATTTATAATGGGTTATGTCCAAAAGGCTGAATGAATTTAATAAAAAGTAGCAGCTAATTGTAATTATGAAAAAAAAATTTTAAACTCGTTACCTTGTGATGATGTTGATGTTGAAAATCTTACGTGATTAAAGTCCTGGGTGTGTAGGACTACCCACCCCTATTAAAAGGACATCTAAATCCGGTCAGTAACTTCGAAGATTAGCATGCACATTAAATTGTACTTACAGACAGTAACGCACACTAAAACAAGGTTCATGTTCAGTCCAACAACATTCCTAGCCAAAGATATTTCTATTCTATTTCTCAGGAACGTTTCTTCATCAACGCCGAAACGAACCAGACCGACCAAGTATGGCACTTACCTCTCACATTTACAACTGGGAGCAACCCCAACTGGGACAATCTGCGGCCTTCACATGTGATGACAACGAGAACCGACACGCGTCAGACAACAGCGGGCGAAAACTGGGTTGTTTTTAATATAGGACAGCAAAGTAAGTCTTATTCACATGTGACCATCGATGCAGCGTAGATCTGTCTGTTCGCGATAAATTAAAAAGTCCTGTACCGATTTTCATAAACAAAACAAAAACAAAATATCTTTATTCATGTAGGTCACAAAGTAACACTTATGAACGTCAAAAAAAAAATGCTTCTACATTTACATTTACCACCAGATTCGCAAGGCAATAGGTAGAGCCTGTGAGGAAAGAACCTGGCAAGAAAAACTCACGGCCACTCTTTTTATTCGCCAGTAAAAACAATGATTCTGTTACAACAATAAAAAGAGGGCAAGGGCAGTACGTGACCATGTGTGGACCAAGTGAACTTCAAAATTATGAATCTCTGTTATTCACAAAAAAAGTCAAATACTAGTTAAAGGTGCCACATAATCTCAAAGTACCCATACCTTACAATATCATAATAATAATAATTTAACAATAATAAGTGAGTTTCAGCAATAAAACAACATTTCAAACAGAAGTAGCCCCTTTGTAGCTCGAGTGATGAGCAAGCAACTCATTGCCATTTCTCTGTAACGTTTAGATAATCTTTAATAGTATAATATGCATTTTTTAGGAGGTGTGTCTTAACAGTCACGTTGAATTTATTCAAAGGAAGGTTCATAATGCTTAGAGGAATTTTGTTATAAACACGCACACCAAATCCTGCAAAGGAGTCATGAACCTTCTTTAAACGATAATACGTCCCAACCAATTCATGCTTATTTCTAGTATTTATTGCATGTATGTCACTGTTCACACTGTGTAAATGTATATTCTGTTTAACGAACATAATATTCGCATATATATATTGTGATGCAACTGTTAAAATGCCTATTTCTTTAAATCTTTCTCTAAGAGAAACTCGTGCATTCAGTTTATAAATCGCACGTATAGCTCGCTTTTGGAGTATAAAAATTATGTCTATATCAGCAGCCTTGCCCCACAGTAAAATTCCATACGACATGACACTGTGAAAATAGCCAAAATAAACCAGCCTGGCAGTTTCTACATCCGTGAGCTGTCTGACTTTACTAATAGCAAAAGCCGCAGAGCTAAATTTCCCTGCAAGACCCGATATTTGGGCGTTCCATTGTAATTTACTGTCTATAGTAATACCCAAAAATACGGTTGATTCTACAAGATTAAGGGTATCACCGTTCAAAATAATATTAGTACCGTAGTTCTGAACATTAGGCATACTAAATCTAACACACTTCGTCTTTTTGCGTTCAGAAGTAAATTGTTGGTTGTAAACCAATCCAGAGCTAGTACAAGTGAATTATTTACTTCGTCAAAATTCCTCAGCTTGCGATCAACTTTAAAAATAAGTGATGTATCATTGGCGAATAGAACAATGTCGCACAAGTTCTGTACATAGAACGATAGATCATTAATGTAAACTAGAAATATAAACGGACCTAGAATTGATCCTTGTGGCACGCCCATAGCTACAGAATCCTTTAAAGACCGCCTACCATTGATATCAACATGTTGTATTCTATCACTGAGGTTTGCCTCATACCTAGGTCCAGTGCCGAATCTCTGATACCATAATAATTGAGTTTCCGTAATAGGGTATTATGTTCAACGCAATCAAAAGCTTTGGGGAGATCGCAAATACTGATTTCACTAACGGATAGAGTGCTTCTTGAGTAAGGTTTTAGTATATAACAGAGAGAAGGGTTAATTTAAAAAGAAATTAGCTTAGGTATGTATATTTCCTTTTAACATTTTTTTTATATGTTTGGACAATTCACACAACGCCATTTAGTCTCAAACTAGGCAGAGCTTGTGATATGAGTACAAGATAAACTGATATAAATACGTGTTTACATTTTTTGTAAATACATATTATACATAGGAAACATCCAGACTTCGGTACAAACGTATGTGTCATCACACAAAGTTTGTCCAGACCGGAAATCGAACCCGAGACTCCAGCGTCGAAAGCACTACCGACCACGCCACCAAAGCATTTTGAGATTTGTAAATATTATTTAAAAAGAAAAAAAGCAGCTTATTCATATTGTTTATATATTATGAAAATGGAAAGTTACTCTAACTGATCTTAAGACCTTCTAAACTTTATTATAATCAATTGTCATCTATTAATCTGTCATCTATCTGATCTAATTAAATAATCAAGCAAATCAGTCATTATCTTGCCTTGTTTATCTAAGTAGGTGAAGTGGACGTTTTAAGATAGGTAGGTTTGCCTAGTTTATCCTTGAAAAATTAACAAAGTTATCGATAAGATAGTATATAACTCCTCAACCTTAGATGAACTATATACTAGATGGCGCGTCACCAAGCAATCACTACAATAGAAACAGTTCAACTGACGCATGCTAGTGTGCGTGAGCGTATGTCATACACTCGCCTTGTTTGACGTTGTGTGGGTGTATAGTGGTGCAAGCTAAAGAAACTTTTCTTATGTTCCCATTTTATTTAGTAAATTTTTAGGGGCCTTTTAACTTATTATTTAAATTTTGACTTTTAATTTTTTATTTTTAACTTTTGACTTTCAACTTTTTATTTTTATCTTTTAATGTTTAATTTTTAATTTTTAACTTTTTAATTTTAACTATTTTTTTCTTTTTTTTTACATTTTATTTTTAATTTTTAACTTTTTAATTTTAACTTTATATTTTTAATTGTTACTTTTTTTTAGTTTTATTTTTACCTTTTTATTTTTGGCAGCCATATTGGATTGCGAAATGGACACGAAATTCTTACTTAACATACCAAAAACCTTGCTCGACAGTTGGCCGGTTTTTATTGGATAAACTTAACGTATCATCCTTTCTAGGTACATCACTATTACACTCGCTACTACATATTCGCGACTCACTCTTGACCATTTTCAAATTATTTATTTTATGTGTCTGTATTTTCTAATGACTTGCCCAACATCTATTTCTTCTAATATAAATCGGTGTATTTTAAATTCAAAACTGGCAATACCAACAAAAATGACAATTATAAATTACACATTATTTAAATATTGATTTAATAAAATTATGATGAATTATGAGTTATTTACAGATGGTAGTGATTTTGCTAGTTGTTTTTAGTCGCCCTTTGTAGTTTCTGCAAACTTTTATTGCACATTTAGCCATATTTAGGCCAAAAAAATTTATCGCATAAACAACCGTAACCCTTCACAACAAAATTGTCAATAAAGAGCGGGAAGCAGTTTACGGTAGAACCGTTCACCTGTATTTTTTGACATACATTTCTGACACTGAGGTTCCGTCTATAGTATATAACACGTCACTGTCCTCAACTTAAATATATTACTAGGTATGCAATACATGCTGCTAATTGCAAATGTTGAGCGGAGCAAATGTTTTTATTACATATTAGAATCAAAATCGAACACTTAAATAAATTAATCGAATGAAAAAAAAAACTATTTTCATTGTTGACGCACGTGTTTCCATGACAACCATTTAATCATCTGGTTTTTCGGTGATTATTCCTCGATGGTGCATCCGATTTCGAAATTCGTTTTTCCAAACCCACCAGCTGCATGTCTTGCACGCGCGAACCAATTTTGGAATTTCTAGCTAAACGTTAAAAAACTTTTTCGTCGATGTCCAGGACATTTTCGATGATTATTCCTCCGTGGTCAGCTCTATATATGTGCATATATCTCGTCAGATATATGCACTCCCGGGTATGATTTCGACCAGCATGCCAAATTTGGTCAAAATCGGTAGAGCCGTTTCGGAGGAGTAGACACACAAACGATTTACACTTGTCGTCTAAGATTGAGCTCCGCTTCGCTCCGCTCAATAATCAGAATCCCGTAGGGATCAGAAAAAAAGTAGAAAACTCAATCTCCTATAAAAAAAACGTATAGGTAAAACTTGAAATCGAACTAACACAATTTTTGAGCAGAGCGAAGCGAAGCTCTATCTTAGACGACAAGTGTAAATCGTATAACTCCTCCGAAACCGCTCGAACGATTTTGACCAAATTTGGCATGCTGGTCAACATCATACCCGGGAGTGCATATCTCTGAAATCATGAAAATAGAGCATAAAAAAATAAGAAAATTTGCTCCACTCAACATTTGCAATTAGTAGCATGCATTGCATACCTAGTTATGAAATAAAATAGAAAAAAAAAATTTTTGTAATCAATCTTCTTTCATAATAATATTGCATTGTCATGCGACTTACATTGTGGGGACGGTTTCAGCCCAATCGGAAACCGGGATGTGTGTTAAATTTAACTTGCAAGATTTGATTACACACGGACATCGGGACAGGTGAAAGTAAATAAAAGCTTGTAAAAATGAGTGTAAGCAATATGCATGTTTTTAATAATTGTCTGTCTGTCTATCTGCATGAACATGCTGAACACCGAATACATTAGGTACCTTGTATTGTAATGTTTATGGAATTGTATTTATTCAAAGAAATACAACTGAAACTAATTATTAAATACATTACCTTAACAAAAAATATATCTAAATTCTAACAGGCGTCAAAGAACTCCCCCAACTTGTCGCCGACTGGCAATGTTCACAGAGGGCTGGTCGCATTACCACGTTGTATGGCAATGCTTATTAATTTGTGCCAAACAGTAACCAGCCTTATGGTCTTGAAAAGACTCGATCATGGGTAGTGTAAATATATTGTTGAATAGGTCGCGAGCACTTAGACCCCCAGGGTCCAGCGTCTCTGCCCCAAAGGCTCAAATATGTAGTATCCTGCTAAACTGGAATATTTTCACCGTTTGAGTCTTCCTGCTAACGCAACAGCTGCACCGGCACACTCTGCTGTTAAAGAATAATTTTTCTTTACTGGAAACCAGATTTCGGTATAAGAAAAATAATTCTGTTTTGGAAACCGGTTTCCAAACGTTGGTTTCCAATCCGGTCGAAGGGCATGCAATGACTAAAAAAGGTTTTCAAATAATTCCTAAAAAATACTAACAAAATACTTCATTTCAGATATTTACCGAGTCAATTATAACGAGGAAAACTGGAAACTTATTGCTAAAGCGTTGAGTGAAAACGTCACCAGCATACATTATTTGAATAGAGCTCAAGTAAGAACGCACACACACACACAAAATCACTACTTTATACCCGAAGAGGTTGCCAGAAGCGGTTAATACTTTGTTGGTCTCACGGACCAGCGTTTTTTTTTGCGATGCACCTAGTTTCAACTGGCTTTTTTTATTTGTGGCCGACTAAATTTAGTACTACTCGTATTTTCAGAATTACTTTGAGTTTGACTCCTTGATTCAGAGCAATAGCTCGCCTCAATATTTCAATTTCTTGGTGGTTATGGAAGATTAAACTTGTGAGCATTATCTACCACATACCTGCCTGTAACTGGCAAAACTCGGTGAAGCTGTACGTCGAGCTTTAGCTGTTAAGTATAGGAATAAAATTTAGAAGTTTTAAAATTTCATTCTTTCAGATTGTCGATGACGTATTCGCTTTTATGCGATCTGGTAGAATGACATACAAACTAGGTTTTGAAGTACTTCAATTCCTGAGGATTGATACCAGTTATTACTCTTGGTATCCCGCTATTACTGGTTTTAACTGGCTCAGAAACCGGTTATTGCACCTGCCTGAAGTTTCGGCTGAGTTTGATGTGAGTATTTTTTATTTTTGTCCAAAAATGATTGTTGTACACAATATTTAGTCTATTAGCCGATACTTGGTACAAGTAAGGATTATTTAATGTTTTTTTTTAGTCAATTATTGTCAACATGACCTCACATGCCATTGACCAGCTCGGCTACAGTGTAAATCCGACGGAATCATTGACAACCACGCTGAACAGATTCTACTTATTATCCTTCGCTTGCAATATTGGCCACAAGGGTTGTATTGATGACGCTCAAACAAAATTCAGATCTTTAATCAATAATGGAACACAGTAAGTTTTTATGTTCTTAAAAGTTAAGGGACTAATGGTGCAGCTGCCCAGCTTATATAACCAAAATGCCCAGCTTTTTGCTGTCTGCAACAAGTATAGCCATTACGTAAAACCAACAAAGTTATTTTTGTATTTAAAAGCAATGTCCTACTATTGTCATCCTACTACATATTTCTCAAATATTTATTTGACCTTCCTCTTGTTAGGGAAAGGCAGTAAGCTCTAGTCCAGCTAATTTCATTTTTCATTACAAAATTTTGTTGGACATTTTATTAGGTCTTTTTAATTTTTATTTACTAGAATAATATAGGTACTTACAACAAACATTATTAGTATACAGGCCAAGGCCGTATTTGATGTGAAAAATAAGACCTACAAATCCTAAACATATTAATCACTAAGTTCGCGTGACTCGTTGCTATTTACAAGATAATTATATAAACGACTATATGTAGTAATAAAAGTTCAATCTTGTTGAGTAACAGCTAATAAATTAAAAGAAGATAGCCTCGCCTTTAAACGTACATTAAGTAGTTTATAAGCAAATATTATTCTCTACTACGTCAGAAAGAAATCGTTTATTTCAATGCAACGTCAAAGAAAACACACAAACTAAATCACAATCCAACATTTATCCGAAGGGTATCCCACATTTCTTCAGTTACTTTATTGGTCCGGGTATTTCGGATCATTTACCATAGCCTCGTTCGTTTGTAAGCAGGTGCACCGCGTGCAGGGGAGGATAACTTGAACATAAAAGCCCGTTTAGTGAACGACGCATTAACAAAACTACTGGCAAAATGAGAAAAGATTCCTTTAAGAACCTCGCAATAGAAAATCACAGTCACTCTTTTCTAATGTAATATATTATTACAATATTATAATAAGTATCCAACATTTGAATGTCCGGTGTCATCCGGGTGCCGATGCCCGCCATGTAGGATGTAGACTCGACGATCATTGTCCCGATAATCGTTTCGGCAAACGGACTAATAGCGAAGAGCCTCGATCAACATCTCAAGAGACTCTCGCTAGACTGTTGGATCAAGGGTCAGATACAGAAGACTGTTATCCTCGACACGGCACGCATTGTTAGGGGGTTTCTCAGTCTGTGACGGTAGTTTGAGCCCTACTCTTCTATCGGTGGTGGTCTTTTTTTATTTGAATTATTATTAAGTTGTATTATTTCAGTGTGAACCCTAACTTGAGACGACATGTATTATGCACTGGTCTAAGATCTGGCAGCATGGAAGACTTCATTTACTTACGAAACCTTTGGCGTCAGTCTAATAACCAGGCCAGCGAAATAGCACTGCTTCGAGCTTTGGGATGTACTACGAACGTTGTCGCAGGAGTTGAGTAAGGACACTATTCTTTTAAAAAAATACGTTTTAGATTATACTATAGTGATCTTTTGTAGTTTGACGAGTAATTTGGTTCTTATTTTCCCAAAGGTTATTAGCAAAACGACAGAAATCAAACGAATTTTGGTTTTATACAATACTAAGTAGTAATTTATAGTTCGGTAGAACTGGGGTAGGTGGATCCAACTTAATAGTGCGATGTAGAAATTATGAATATGATATGAAGCAAAAATTCGATGTTGTCGGTAGTGGTCATCGTAGCTCAGCTGGTCAGAGCACTCCTCCTGTAAGGGAAAGACCGTGGGTTCGAGTCCCGCTGATGACATCAGTTATTTTTGTGATCTATATAATTTCTTTCTTAATATTTTAAGAATAGTTTAAGCAAACTCATTGCTTTGAAGTACAAAAATACTAAGTAGGTTTTTTTTTTCAGATACTTGAATATGGTTTTGACCCCAACTGCAGTTAAAGCCCAAGACTCAGTGAACGCTTTGTCATTCTACTACATGGGTCATTCAAATAACGCTAAACATGCTCTGGAATGGCTTAAAAGTAATTTAGTTTCTGTCAGAAGAACGTAAGTAGCATAATGTGATTGTTTTAATTGAAATTTTAAAGTAAGGATCTTCAACAAAGACTTCAAGAAACTACCAGGGAATTTGAGCTCTTAGACAGACGTAGAATATGTAAAGTGTCTGTAGCCTGTTGGCTGAGGTGTTGTCTGTTAATCTTATGTTGCGATGACGTGAGAATGATTCCTCGTCATCACACTACTGACGTTAACCCACTCCTAATAGAAAACTTTAAGCTTATTTGGCGAGTTAACAGGTAGTCTAATAACTAAGTATAATTAAGTAAGATTGTAAATGCACGAGACCAAATGTATCTACATTCGTCCACATTTAGTTATTGTAAACTTGACACTTCTACGCTAGCGCGTTGGAGTATGTGGAACGCGACCGTAGGTGGACCGCGGCCGTGTCCATCTGCGAGCAAGTCGTGCTCGCGAAGGAGGCGGTCGAGAGGATGAGGGAGAATACCCTCCCCGCGGTGTTCCGAAGTCAGCGGCGAGGGCGCCGCATACTTATCTACGCCCAAGACCATCGACCTCCATGATCGGAGCCTTACAGAATCAGGCTAGAATTGATTGAAGTAGGGATAAAACCCCAACGACGGACAAACCCCCGAAGAGGGCACTCAGGTGGCCCAAGTCCATCGGGTGCCATTGGAAATACCTTCTGGTGCGTACCAGAGACGCCCGGCAATAGACGTAAGAGCGGTAACGCTTGCGCGGACTTAAAAAAAAGGGCGTAAGAAGCGGTGGTAAACTTGGGTTAGATTTATTTGACGTCAATAAGAAATATTTATGTTATATACTATACTATGGTCCCATTTTAACAATTATTTGGTCCCATTTCGGTAATTTGAAGTCGGGTTTGTGTAAATTTTTGACGTGTTTTCTAAGTATAATATTCAGTATAAAATTTTATTACAGTGTCGTCCTACCAGCTTGGTTTAACAATGTACTTTCGAACATCGCTGGTTATTTAGATGAAGAGGGACTACAAAATGTGAGTAGAAAGCTTAATATACTACCTAATAATAGGTAAAATAGTGTGTAAGTTGATATATTTTAACTAAAATTGAATATGGATAATTAATAAAACAATTGTGTGTATTTGTATCTCTGAAGATACAAAACGAATTTTCTTGCAGTTTTCACAGCAATTTAGTCCCGTTCCGACAATTATTAGGTTTTTGCTAAAATGATATATTATTTGGTTCATATTTCATGTAACAATTTATTTCACAGATGGAAAGTTGGCTGAATGCTAACAGAGCATTAATTCCAGAATATAACGTTGGTATAAACGCTATCAATTCCGCCAGAAACAATATTAAGTGGGGTTCGGAGTATGCTGAAACAGTTTTAGAAGCCGCCAGAGGATCAGCTGCTCTTGTATTACCAACAGTTATTGTTCTGCTAGGAGCTTTTTTGTCTATGCTAATGAAATAATATAATACGATATTAAAAAATAGTTATTTACCACAAATTAATATGGTTTAATTTCCTTAAACTACCTATCCTTCATTATAAACAATAAATCTATCCAATATTCTTTATTGTAAACTATATTAGGGTATCAAGGGGTCCAACCAAGATCTTAGGGTCCCAACTCTACCTGACCTTCAAGTGGTGCAACTGCTGGTTAACGGACGAGGCTCTAAAACATAAAAGTTCCCGATGAGCGGCAATTGGCTCGACTCCTATTACGTAACATAGACAAAGTTACTAGCGACAAATTGGCGTATTATGTCTAAATCAAAATCAAAATATTTTTCTTTTCCTTTATTCATGTACGTCACAAAGTAACACTTATGAACGTCAAAAAAGAAAATGGTTCTACATTTACATTTACCGCCAGATTCGCAAGGGAATAGGTAGAGCCTGTGAGGAAAGAACTTGGCAAGAAAAACTCACGGCCACTCTTTTTATTCGCCAGTAAATACAATAATTCTGTTACAACAATAAAAAGAGGGCAAGGGCAATACGTGACCATGTGTGGACCAAGTAAACTTACAAATTATGGATCTCTGTTATTCACAATAAAGTCAAAAACTAGTTATAGGTGCCACATAATCTCAAAGTACCCATACCTAACAATATGATAATAATAATAATTAACAATAATAAGTGAGTTTCAGCAATAAAACAACATTTCAAACAGAGTATCAAACAGAAGTAGCACCTAAGTAGCTCGAGTGATGAGCAAGCAACTCATTGCCATTTCTCTGAATCGTATAGATAATCCTTAATAGTATAATATGCCTTATTTAGGAGATGTGTCTTAACAGCCACTTTGAATTTATTCAAAGGAAGGTTCATAATGTTTAGAGGAATTTTGTTATAAAAACGCACACCAAATCCTGCAAAGGAGTCATGAACCTTCTGTAAACGATAATACGTCCCAACCAATTTATGCTTATTTCTAGTATTTATAGCATGTATGTCACTGTTCATACTGTATATTCTGTTTAACGAACATAATATTTGCATATATGTATATTGTGATGCAACTGTTAAAATGCCTATTTCTTTAAATCTTTCTCTAAGAGATTCTCGTGCATTCAGTTTATAAATCGCACGTAAGTTTGCTTTTGGAGTATAAAAATTAACTCTATATCAGCTGCCTTACCCCACAGTAAAATTCCATACGACATGACACTGTGAAAATAGCTAAAATAAACCAGCCTAGCAGTTTCTACATCCGTGAGCGGTCTGACTTTACTAATAGCAAAAGCCGCAGAGCTAAGTTTCCCTGCAAGACCCGATATTTGGGCATTCCACTGTAATTTACTGTCTAGAGTAATACCCAAAATTACTGTTGATTCTACAAGATTAAGGGTATCACCGTCCAAAATAATATTAGTACCGTAGTTCTGAACATTAGGCGTACTAAATCTAATACACTTCGTCTTTTTTGCGTTCAGAAGTAAATTGTTGGTTGTAAACCAATCCAGAACTAGTGCAAGTGAACTATTAACTTCGTCTAAATTCCTCAGCTTGCGATCAACTTAAAAATAAGTGATGTATCATCGGCGAATAGAACAATGTCGCACAAGTTCTGTACATAGAACGGTAGATCATTAATGTAAACTAAAAATAGAAACGGACCTAGAATTGATCCTTGTGGCACGTCCATAGCTACAGAAGCCCCTAAAGACCGCCTACCATTGATATCAACATGTTGTATTCTATCACTGAGGTATGAGGCAACTAGGTCCAGTGCTGAATCTCTGATACCCTATTAATTGAGTTTCCGTAAAAGGGTATTATGTTCAACGCAATGAAAAGCTTTGGAGAGATCGCAAAATATACCAATGGCATCTTGCTTATTCTCCCAGGCATTGAAAATATGCTTCAGAAGCGTTACTCCTGCGTGAATGGTAGAACGACCTCTTGTGAATCCATACTGCTCATTATGTAGTAGCATATTTGATTTAAAATGTGATTGTAATTGCTGCAATATACTTTTTTCAAAGTCTCTTAGTTAAATGTTCGTGGAAAATATATGTACGTAAACAACCACCATTCAAGAGACATCACCTAAAATACGTACTGTCTTTTGGCGGACTTGTTGTTAAGTAAAATGAATCTCTTGAAGACAATCTTACTATTCTCAATATTCAAAAACCGCTACCTGTCTAAGCTTGGATGCAAAAGTAACTATGCCTCTCGGTTTTTACCCCTGGGGATGTTTGCAGATTGAAATACACTGAAATTTAGATTACCACTAGGTATAGATTATGATATGAGAACAAAATAACGAATTAGAAATATGGTGCCCGGGATCGGCATGCAGTGTAATGCTTCTCTGTCTACCTCCTTTGGAAATATAGACGTGATAATGTGTATATATACACAACTATGCTACACATTAAAAATACTACGAAAAAATATGAAAAATCAACAAAAAGCCAATGTGTTGTCTGCGGCGCATGAATGATCATTTTTATCCACAAGCACGTTACATCCTCGCAGGATGGCTACATAGCACATCTCTGGTCGAAAGGCACCCTAAGGGCGGCGGGTTGGTAACCCACTGTAATAACAGAAGCAAGTTAGAAGGGTTGCGTGCTTTGGGGTTAACCTTCACTCACCAACGTGAGATATAACCTGACCCCCAAATTACATCTAATCTAACCCCTTGGGCATCATAGAAGGCCAAAGTTCGCCTGTCTATGGGGTAATTTTTCCAATCCGGAGCACCCTAAATCCTCGTCCGTTTGTGAGCAGGTGCACCGTGTGCAAGTAAGCATGACCCCGGAGATCTTCATGGAACTTGTATTTATTCTTGAGGCTTCACTTAATATTAAATCACACAGTTATCTTCCATTGTTACTGTATCTAGGATTAGATTGTGAAAGATCCATCTACAGGGTGTAAAATTCGAGTCAAAAGGGATAAGTCTAAAACTATAATACATACGAAGGTCTGTTCTTAGGAATAAAAATTTATAAAAATTGCATTGATAAAAATTGCATTCAAAGCATTTTATTAATCTTAGACATCGTGTTTTACAGTGACATTTACTAATTAGGTGTAGGTCTTACTACGCAATCGGTCATCTAAATAGAAATTGAGTTACTTTGATTTTTCAAACCATCCAGGTTTGATTCTCAGACTGAGTACCACAATTTTCAAATAAATGAATAGTTTTTATTTTTTCTAAAATTGATGACTGAAACTATAAGACATTTAAAGTTCTTAGTAACCATACTAAGAACTTTAAATGTCTTATAGTTTCAGACTTTCCCATATTGATTCCCATTTACGTGTAACATCCTAACATACAAATATTACTGCGTGCGTTTGCAACATCAACAAAACAAGAAAAAAAATATAAATGACTGACTCTGAATAGAAATACTCCTTGTGAAAGGTTTTAGAGTCTAATACATGGGACACAAAAAGTTTTGCACTTCTAGCTAATCGGAACTATTTGAATTTCGAATGTTATATTTTTTTAAACGTTGCAACAGAAGAAAAAAAATCAATTGGCGAGAAATCATTTGTCAATTGTTTTTTATCACACATCAAAGTTCTACGTATGCAACGAAAATGGAATTAAGTCGAAAAGATTTTAGAGCGATCATTTTTTATGATTTTAAAAGTTCTCTCTCTCCGCAAGACTGTGCCGCTCGTCTTCAACATGGTTTTGGGAGAGAAGCACCTTGTTTGGGCACCGTGAGGCGATGGTTTGCTGCATTTGAGAGAGGTCGAGTTTCTTTACATGACGAATTTCGTGAACGGCGGCCTTCAACTGCCGTCAACGAAAATAATGTGGCTACTGTTAAGCGGTTAATTGAAGAAAACCCGCGGATTTCCTTTGAGACAATTCGAGGACTATTGGGGATTGGTATGAGTCAAATCCAGAAAATTTTGGAATGGTGCTAACAGATGCTACTGAAGTACGACCACGGACATTCTAATGCTGTTTATGACATTGTCACAGGAGACGAAACGTGGATTTATTGTTTTGAACCCGAAAAAAAACAGCAATATTGTGAATGGGTGTTTGAAAATGAGAACAGCCAACAAAAGTGAGGCAGGCGAGAAACGTTGGTAAAAAAATGATCGCGTTTTTTTTCCCAGCTACGGGTCCCATCTGTACAATTCCACTTAAAGATCAAAAGAGTGTTAATGCCGAGTGGTATTCTAACATTTGTTTACCCAGGGTGTTAGAAAAAGCTCGCGAAAGACGACCCAAAAGCCGCGTTCTCCTACATCATGACAACGCTTCTTCACACACGGCCAACAAAACAAAGTCATTTTTAGCTTCCGAAAAAGTACAACTCGTCACCCATCCTCCGCATAGCCCCGACCTAGCACCTTGTGATTTCTGTATTTTCCCCAAAATCAAAGATTTGATGAGAGATTTCACTTTTACCAACTCCGAAGAGGCGGCGACAGCGTTCAATCAGCACGTAGAAAACATGCCTTCAGATCTGTGGTCTTCCTGTTTTAAAAAATGGTTCGATCGCATGAAAAATTGTTTAAAATGTAAAGGAGAGTATTTTGAAAAGCAATAAACATAATATTTTGGTTTTAACATTTTGTTTTTTTAAGTTACGCAAAACTTAGAGTGTGACCTACGTAAACATCTCCGGAGCACAAGTCTTCGTCTCCTACAAGAGTAAAGGATAGTAAATCTACCGATACGTTCTAAGAAGCAGTATGTATATATGGAAATATAAAGGCAGCATGTATACTACTGTACATGTATGAATAATACTATGTACTTAATACATTTAATGATGACGAATGGTACTTTCAAAGATGTGTGTTATCAGTTCTAAAACCGACAGACTAGAGTATCATATAGCATCAGTTAAGACAAAAAGGTGATATAGTGAGCACCAGGTTGGTAATATATTATTTATGTTATTTCAATTCACTAACAACACACAATACAAATCAAATTTAGTCCGAGACGCCCAGGACTTTAATTGGCTGTGCCACAATGGCTGGCAAGTAAGATTTTGTTGCCTTTTGTCATCATTTCATCGCAAGGCAACGGGTTTCAATTTTTATTTCAAAATTATAATATAGCTGTTATTTTTTATTAAGTTCATTCTGCTATTTTGGACATAACCCATTATAAATGAGCCCGGTGACGGCAATAGGCTGGCCCCCTTTATTACGTGGTACTAAAAATACTGGCAAATTGTGGGTGTATAATGCACCTCGGACAAACAATAAACGAGGCTCTTGCAAGTACATCCATCCCCTAGAGTTTCCCCTAAAACGTGGATCCAAAAAAGGGACCAAAATGTGGGCGTAATAACTTTTCTTAACCGTGCTCATATTGTATTCACAATTTTACCTAACTTTTTTAATATTGTTCCAGATATGAATTACATACTAATAAGTCTAGCAGTAATATGCATACTATCAGTAGCACATACTGCCACAGATACAAACTACAGACTAAATGTACCTATAGTACCATCAGCCTACCACATCCAACTTATTCCATACTTCGACACCAATGATGAGAATGCTTTCACTTTTGACGGAGAAGTTAATATTCAATTCACAACTACTGCAAACATTAAACAGATTAAATTTCATTCCGACGATTTAAATTATACAGCTGCAAATATTACGGTCACAAATATTAACTCAAACACAAATATCGAGTTGAATACTACGAATCCATTAGAATTCAATACGCAGTACTCGTTTGCCTACATTAATCTACTGGGAGAAATAAATCCGAATACTCAATATTCCCTTAAAATACTGTACAAAGGACCTATTAGGGCAGACCTAAATGGGTTTTATAGGAATTATTACTTGGAAAACGGTGTTAAAAAGTAAGTAGAAATTACTTTTAATTAGGTACATATGTCTTTAAATTATATTTCTGTGCTTTGTTTATATCGTCCAAACATTTGATGGCCTTAAATGTACAGAAACTGAAAAATTAGTTTTAGTATACATAGGTATCCAATAATAATTATGTGTAAAACAGACTAAGAGTAAGTTGCTGTGACTATACACACTTGAAGCATATTTAGACATGTATGCATTTGGCTGTCGAAGATGTGAAGAATTCTAAAATAATTTGATCACTTTCCGAAGTGTAGGATACCAACAATGTTTAATGATAGACAGTTTTCAAGTAGCGATAAGTGTCTGACAGTTGTTTGAACAACCCGAGATAAATTACTCAGCAAATACAAGAAGATAAAACGTATACAATTTATCTAAATCCGTTTTAAGATCTTTACGTACCTTTTTATTAATAAACAGAAAATTCCTATCTTTATTGTTGAAAGTATTATTTACAATCAGCGATTTCGTTCGTCGAAAATGTAGACTAAAATACTAAGTACTAAGTATTACGGTGCTCCGAAGTCACTGAACAGATATTCGGATTTAAGGCACAATAAGCTCATATAAATAGGCTTTGTTTAATCAAAATCGGATGCCAAGGACTAAAGTTATCGGCATCATTAGCTTTTTCACTAGGGCAGAGGTGCTTCCTCAACAAATTTGAAAATAATTTTAATAATAACACTGTTAAATAATATTGCACTCACTTTATCAAACTATTGCAGATGGTTGGGAGCAACTCAAATGGAACCAACACATGCAAGAAAAGCATTCCCATGTTTCGATGAACCCGGATTAAAGGCTACTTTTACTATTGTAATTGATCGACCTGAAAATTACAAAAACTCCCTTTCAAATATGAAAATGAATTCTTCGTTAAATTTGTGAGTTTTTTCAAGTTACTTTAGTTACAAGTCGTAATTAATTTTCTGCCATGTGAGTTAGATCTGGTCAGCATCTAGGAAGTGAGCTGATGGTCTTCAAAATCGGCTTTCGAACAAATTAACCTCAAAATATTTATTTGAATTTGTGATGCCACAGACAGAGACGCATATATACAGAACTTACACCTGTGTAGATTAAATTTGGAAACATCCCTAGTTTTCCTTTGGGCTGTTAAAAAATCCCTCACATCTACAAATTAATCTACTTAACTCCTTTCTATTGTACTTCAGAGGCAACGGTTATATCAGAGAAACTTTCTACCCGACTCCAATAATGTCTACATATCTAGTAGCTTTCATGGTGTCAGAATTTGAAGTTGGTGACTATAGAAATGGATCCAAAGAATTTGGTATCTACACAAGACCTGAGGCCAGTAACCAAACGACATATGCCTTTGATATTGGAACTAGGGTAGTGGAAGAACTAGGCGACTATTTTGGAATCGATTATTATTCACGAAATGAAAATTTGAAACTAGATCATGTAGCAATTCCAGACTTTAGAGCTGGTGCTATGGAAAATTGGGGTCTCATTAAATACAGGTAAGATCTTGATTACTGTCACAAAACTTAACGTAGATCCCTGTATTATTTTATGCATTTTCACGATCTATACCTATATTTTTATAAGTATTATGTTGATTCTTTGAACTATTTATTAAAAGCAATTTCTTTAGATTTAATATTTAGTATCTTTTTGCTTTGATCTATTGTTTCTGTTTTCAGATACATGAACTGCTCTCTTCATATTTTTTTTATTATTTAGTTTGTAATTTTTTTCATTCAAATAGTACATAGGTATATAAGTACGTACCTATATATAATTTGGTTGAGAGAATCAGTTCATATTTTCTTTATTGTATACTTCTAGGGAAGCGTCATTACTGTATGTACCAGGAATGTCAGGACCTACCTATAAGTACCGTGCTGCTCAGATCATAGCCCACGAGACTGCGCACATGTGGTTTGGAGATCTTGTAACCTGTCATTGGTGGAGTGACGCGTGGTTAAATGAAGGATTTGCTAATTACTTTCAAGATTACATCACAGCTATTGTAAGTTGTAGAACATTATAATGTGATTCTTAAATTAATAACATGAGTAAATGAACTTTAAAATTATACTGTACTACATAACTTTTAAAAGTGATAGAGTTAACCATCAGACAATAATAACATTAAAACAATGGAAAATTTGATGTTGAAATTTTGATAATTGAAATTAGAAGACGAGGCATTATCAAGACTGTGTTTGAGACAGTCTTGATAATGCCTGGTGAGTAGCTGAAACATAATTATGTCGACGTTTAACATGTCTTCTAGTTAGCGAGATCATTGCAATTATCTAAATTTCAACATCAAATTTTTCCATTGTTTTATCATGGACTTTCGCCAGGTAACACCAGACTCCATTTAGTAATAATAACATTGTCTCTTTTTAACGGATTAGTCATTAAATTGCGAGGACAATACTTCTCTGAAACTGATAAAATGTGAAACATGCACTATTACGTCCTTTAGTCACAGAATAGGGAATAGTACTTTAGTTCTTTATATTTATAAGTTTATAAGGTACAGCATCGCGTTTGATAGCGCTAAACAGGACAATTTTAGAGTAGAACTAGCTGACCCGGCAAACGTTGTTTTGCTTTAGGGGTGGACCCTTAACATTTAGGGGGATGAAAAATAGATGTTGTCCGATTCTCAGACCTACCCAATATGCACACAAAATTTCATGAGAATCGGACAAGCCGTTTCGGAGGAGTATGGCAACGAAAACTGTGACACGAGAATTTTATATATTAGATATCTTACATATAGACGACGGACTAAGGACTTTCACTGGCAGATAGCTGCTGTTCCCGTCGGAATTAGAAAATAGAAAACTATTCTGCGCTGGCGAAGCCATAAGCATCAGCTAGAGGTATTCAATAAAATATTAAACCAATTTACAGATAGAACCAGACGTTGGATCAGAAAATGTACTGGTAACTGGATCTGTCCACTCAGCATATAGTGCTGATGACTTCCCTACAGCAGCACCAATTACCAACAATGATGTCAATTCACCAGCTGAAATCAGTAGTCATTTTGGAGGTATTACCTATCAAAAGGCCGGCTCTGTAATTCGGATGATACATCATTTAATTGGAGATGAAGCTTTTAAACTTGGTTTGAATAGATACTTGACGAATAAGTAAGTTATTCTATACTTTATAATTAAATTCATAAATAAAATAATTATTAAGAAAACTGTTGCATGCGGTATAATATTATAAGATTATGTTTTTTTTTGCTTCATTGATGTAGTCGTGATACCCGCGCCGTGGGAAGAGCTAGTTGAAAATATTGCGAATGTTGGAAAATTACAGTATGAGAATTCCGCAACAAGACATACCATTTTCAGCCTGAAAATGTTCTTTACTAATAAAACCATTTATCTTTCAGTCAGTTTGGTTCAGGATATCCCAGTCTACTTTATTCGGCCCTAGACTATGGAGTGACTACCTACAATTCACTTAACGCATACCCTAACGTGACTGTGACGGACTTGATGGGCTCATGGGTCTCACAGGCAGGTCATCCTGTACTGCATGTCAGCATTGACTTTACCACTGGAACTGTATCATTAACGCAGGTAAGGAATATGTATAATACCTTCTTTGTCGTTACATAGGTTGCAAAGGTAATTCAAAGTAGTAGTCTACCTATGATAATAGATGTAAAGGAGGATAAACTAAAAATTGAGATGGAATTTGACCCCTGATGCTCCTAAATAATATTCAAGTATTAGGAAAAGCATTGAGCTACCGGTTAAAAATTTTACTTGAGTAGTACAGCGCCCATCTGAGGATAAAGATAAAAGTGATGATTTAGTGGGTAGTCTAACCATGATAAGCATAAAAATCGACCTATCCTGAGGAATAGGTGTTCTGTGACCTGGGGGTCCCTCAAGAAGCGGTCGGGAGGCGCTGTGCGTAAAGATTGCGAAACACCAAAAAAGTTTAATACAGTGGACCTAACTTGTAACACTAGAGAAATGAAGAATTACTCGCGATTGTGAAAAGAGGAAAAATGAAAATCGTATAGTCAAAACGGAACAGGGCCTCCGAAGCTCCCATAAACCACGTCAAGTAAATTACAGTACATAACATAAGCTACTAGACGCCGGTGTCAAATGAGTAGTTAAAAATTACCCTAGTCTCACTTTTCAAGAAAATGTTATCAGACCTACTTTATTTTCTCAGGTAAATTCTAATAAAAAATACCTATCTTTAATAATTCATCTTTAAATTTTCAGAAACGATTTTATCTGAACAGCTCATATTCATCAGATCAGATATATAAAATACCTATAACTTACACAACTGGATTGTCAGCAAACTTTAACGATACTAAACCTATATTTATTATGAATGAGAAAACGTATGAATTCAATATTGCTAATATCAGTCAATCACATACTTGGGTAATATTTAATGTACAAGAAACAGGTAAGTGTTACCACAGATTATAAAATACTACTTTACTAGTAGTACCTACTAAGAATAGCCAAAGAATAAGATGCAAAATGCAATAGAGCTGATCTTGCGCCAGTTGCGGCAAATATGAAAGTTGCGACGTTCATTGGGGGAGGCTTATTCCCAGTAGCAGCAGGCGTGAACGGGCTGAGATGATTGATGGTCATATTTTATGTAGTAGGTAGGAGTGGGTGATTTTGCTGCTTACCGAAACTGAAATGTTTGCCAGAGCTTCTTACGTGAAACCGTAGGTGCACCACTTGCACAGTAAGGTTGGTCCTAAGGTCTAAGGTCCTAAGATCTATAGCCAGTAATTGACTTAAATAGACCTGCCAGATTCTTACTCACATGCTCTTGCTGTTTCATAGCGAGTCTGGCAGTTTGTGAGTGTCTTTGTGACCTGTATGAATAAACATTTTGAGTTTCCGAATAAGGTAGGAAAATAAGAAGTTAAATAAGAAGAAGTTAAGATCTTTTATTACCAATATATACCCTTTTTTTAAATTGACTTAAAAAAAAAGGATTTTCTCAATTTAACTGTGCTTTTTTTAATTTTTTAATGTTTGTCACCTCCGGTGAACCAGTTTTTTTAGTTTTTTTTATTGATAACTTTTTGACTGACTACTTCTCGAGTTTTCCCATTGTATTTGGTCACATTCCGGTAATTTTGTAGTGGGTAGTGTCAATGTTTGACGTATTTTTATCACACATGGAAAGAAGATTCTTGACAACTACCTACATAATTATTATAAACTAGCTGTTGAACGCAGCTCCGCCTGCGTGTTATAGCTTTCTTGATCACCAGTTACTGATTTATTATGTATAGCTGTTGAGCGTCAGAGCGAAGCTCAATCTTAGGACTCATGTATTTCGTTTGTCCGCATACTCCTCCTAAACGCATGTACCGATCTCCTTCAAACTTACCACAGTGATAACGTATGGCGTGAGGGTGGTTTCGAACAAACAAAATTGAAAATCGGACATAACAAAAATATCTCATAAATCGTCGTTCGAAAATTTTACACATCGCTCAGTTTTTTGCAACAGCAGCATGCATTGCATACCTGGTAGTAGCTTAGCCGTGTGCAGCGCCCCTTGGTGAACTCCACTGCGGTTGACGTAACCTACGACAAACTTATTACAGTAATGGGGACTAGGGATCGAACCGCAAAATTAAGTTTGTTTTTATTGTATATACTTTTCCGGGATAAAAAGTACCCAGCGTGGTGCCCAGAGTATAAAAGAATAATTATACCAAGTTTCATCGTAATCGAACCGGTAGTTTTTGCGTGATGCCTGAACAAACAGACACACAGACAGACAGACAAAAAAATTTAATCACATTTTTGCGTTCGGTGTCGGTCTAGTAACACCCCTTGCCATTTTCTTTCTACAGATTTATTATAAGTATAGATTATGTTTCCAGGATTATACAGAGTAAACTATGATGCGTATTCCTGGCAAATGATTGCATCAGCTTTGAAGAGTAGTGATTTCAAAACAATACATCACTTAAATCGAGCTAAGGTATTTCTATTTTCTTTAGTACTCGTATTAATATTATTTGATTCCAAAAATAGAAAAAAATATTTAAAATTATTACGAGAACATATTACCAGGATAAAAAGGATCCTATTTGTTTAGCGTACCTCAGGACTCAGCCTTAGAAATAATCGGCTAGTGAGTTATAACTTATCATATTTTTTATTTGAAACTATTATGGCGCAGGCAAAACGAACTCGCGCATAAATCTGCTATTATAAAATATGTATAACAATCAAATGAAAAAGGCCGCCTAGCTGAAAAGAGGAGCTTTGAAACTCCGCACCGAGCACAATACGATACTCTGGTCGCTATTATTGTCATCCAGCCGACTGTTCGTGAATGGACCGCTTTATATTATGGTTTTAATGAAAAACGCGATACAAGAAAATAGTGTGTACTTATCGTTATTTCGATACTCAGTAAATTACTTTGATCCGCTTCTTTAGAATTTGTAATATAACGGTTCCTCAAAATGTGTAGGTATGGCAAGTATAAGATAATTTTCATACTAGTATGAAAATTATCTTATACTTGCTAATGTAGGTATCTAGGTAGGATCTAGATCTTACCTAGATACCTAAATTTTCAATGCAAATTCTCTGAGCCAGAAAGTCATCAGTGTTCTGATATTGAGCATCTATCAGAAGCTCGTATTTTGTTATATAATCCTGTAGTCTACTTTATTTTTCAGATTGTAAACGACCTCTTTGCTTTCCTCTACGCCGATGAAGTTAATTTTTCGGTGGTCCAGGATATATTGAATTTTTTGTCACATGAGGATGAGTATTCAGTATGGCTTTCGGCTTTAAGAGGACTAAGAAAATTAAGAAATAGTTATATTGGCCATCCTAGTGCGACAGCTACTCTTGATGTGAGGTTTGAGTACCTATATTGAGGTCCCTTAATTTAATTTTGGGCCTAAGTCATCCATGCACTCGTTGCACCTACTGACAAATAGTCGAGGCTCTGCTAACTGCTAAGTACTTAATAGGATCTGAAACTGCTATATGCCTATCCCTTATTATGTCGGAAAAAAACAAAGTCACTGGCAAAATGTAGAAGTTTAATAAACTCATTTGTCACACCTTTGATGATAAAGGCGTGACTGTATAATGTGTATTCCATTCATTTTTGTGTAAGAAAGATATAAAAAGTTGCAAGTACAAGGTTTCATCAAAAGAGTTCAGATGTTTATTTGTAC
Organism: Nudaria mundana; assembly: GCA_963556515.1. Classification (NCBI taxonomy): domain Eukaryota; kingdom Metazoa; phylum Arthropoda; class Insecta; order Lepidoptera; family Erebidae; genus Nudaria; species Nudaria mundana. The sequence goes on along the minus strand of OY748295.1, from coordinate 3,143,278 downwards.
TGTGATATCCCAACAAATATACTTTACAAATACTCAACAAGCAATAAAATAAATCTTACCTGATCTTTCTTTCTTTTTTTTTATTTCATTTTCAATGCTTTTATTTAATTGTTTAATTCCTCTTCCAGGCTTACATTTTAAGTTTATTGAATACCTATATCGAGAGATCCGGATACGAAGAAAGAGCTACAGATTCTTATGAAGATTTGAGAAACCGACAGCAAATTCTGGAGTTAGCCTGTAAACTTGGACATAACGGATGTATCACAAACGCATTAGCTACGTTCAAAACTTTGAAAGAAAACGGTGTTGAGTGAGTAGTAAAACACTTTAGAATTTGTAACTTTAGCATATCGTCAGAAGGAGCCCAAGGCAACTTCAAATGGAAGTGGTTCTTTGCCGATCAGCGGCGAGGCTCTGGCATACATAGAAGTTTCCGATCAGCGACAATGGGCTCGCCCCTATTACGTGGGACCGGCTAGCGGTTGCTGACGAAGTGTGGTCATGCAATATGCCTCGAACTACCCCTTTGGGGATCCGGGCATGCGTGTTTCATCTATTGTATTTTTTTACATTTTTTATTACTTTTTTACATTTACCAATATTTTCAAGAGTGTCTCCAAGCCTGCGTCCTGTAGTCTACTCGACTGGTCTCCGCTTTGGCTCAGCTAATGACTATGACTTTTTATGGCACCGGGTCACCACCACAAACCTAGCAAATGAAGTGTCAACCATCCTGGATGTTTTGGGTCATACTTCGGATGAGGAAAAACTAAAGAGGTTGTTTATTGTTTTTATAATTTTAGGTACTTAGGTACTCTTATGTTCAATATATCAGAGACATTAGAGATGCATAGACCTACCTAGCAATGGCAAACATAGTGGCAACACAACAGAAGTGAGTTTAGTTTTTTCGGGTCAGCATTTAGAGGGGGGAAGGACACCCTATTTTAACAATTACATCCCTACTATATGTCTAAAAAAGGTAAAAACCCCTAAAAAGGCGTCTTGATTGTCGGCCTGGTAAATACACATATCCATGCAATTTCATCTTTGTACCACTAGCCGTTAGGATGGTAGGACGGATACGGTACAGATGAGCAGAAGGACGGGCGGACGAAACATAGGTTCCAAGACCTGAACTACGGAACTAAGTATTATACTATGGTTTCATGTCATGTTTCAGTTACCTCGTATCTATGACGTTGGAGAACAGTCCAGTAAGAACCCAAGACCTGACGTTACCACTGCAAAGTGTTCTCAGCAATTATAGTAATTTTCATATCGTTATGGACCAACTGAAATCAAACTACAGCCTATGGACTTCTATGTTAGTATTATTGACTAAGCGAGCAAATCGTCTACATTTCGAGACTGCACAATTTTGCTTTCCTTGATCTCTTTGTATATGTGTTCCGGGTTAGAAGTCACTTTTTTATCCAATCTCTAGAACATTTTTTCATCGTGAGCTTTTTTATGACTTAAGCGACATTTCATCGATCGCCTTTCTTTCTCTTTCACGTATTTAATCTGTCCTCTCTTTACGTCCGTATGTACAATAATAAACTCGTTTTCTTCTAGATATACAACAATGGATTCAGTTCTAACCACAGTGGCGTCAAATCTTTACACAGAAAATGATTTTAATGAAGTAAGTTATTGTATTGTTTATTTATTTTGTACTAGCTGACCCGGCAAACTTCGTACCGCCTTAGAATTAATAAAAAAAAGTTGCAATTTCCAATATTTTCTCACCGTTTAAACCTTCCCTGGACATCCACGAGTATTTCAAGACTAAAATTAGCCAAATCAGTTTAGCCGTTCTCGAGTTTTAGCAAGACTAACATTATTGTAATTCATTTTTATATATAAGATTTTGAATACAGATAGGGTTTATAGGGATTGCTTGCAAGTACTGCACCTGCTAGACCTACCTACCAACGTACGTGACTCTGGCAATCACAAAAGTTCCCTATAGGACCAGCGGATACTAGCGTACAACATTTCTTTATCAATCCCCTTGGAGAAACGTGAAAGACAAGAAAATTCTTAGTGATATACCTAAAGAAAGCAAAACCGCCTCAGTGGCGCAGTGGTATGTCCATCGGTTGTGGAGGTCATATGGCAGTCGTTTCACGGAAAAATCGAAGATCAGCGACATCGCAGTTAAACTGGAAAGCCTAGACTGACGATACCTAAAAAAAGAATACTACACACATTCATTGAATGAACATAATTATTTAACACTATCAGTATAAAAGCCATATAAGTTATAAAGTTAGCCAATCCACAAACTTTATCTGTAAATTTTGTAAATAAATTACAACCAATAAATAAAATTGAATTATGAATATTTACTTTTAATGGTTTTCTACAGTTTGAAACGTTCCTGTCGAATTGTTCGCAATGCACCGACTCGGCTAAGACTGCAGCAACGAACTCACTTACAAATTCAAGATCTTCAAAACTTTGGTCTGACGGACATGAATCAGTTATTCTATCAAGTCTTCAATCCAGCAACTCCAATACCGCAATTCCTTCAGTGTTCATGATTGTGATGAGTTTAGCTGTTTATTTTGTTAAAATTCAGTAATCCGATGATGTTAAACGTACGGCAACTTTTTTCAAAGTTGTTTTAAATTTCTTTTTTGGTAATCTACAGAATTGTGTGATAACTTAATTCTAATTAAGCTTACGTTACTAATAAGTATTACGTGAAAATGCAAAATAAATGTTGCTAAATTTTACTTGACCTTTTATTGACTAAATGCCTGGACTACTGAGATTCTAGGTCCCAGGCTGTTGGAATTGAGGTTGCGAATACAGACTGGTTATTGATGTTCTATTGTACCTATACAGTGATTGGTAACAGAAATTGGCTTGCTTATACAAAAAAATCGATACTGTCGTAGAACAAAGACAGATCTACAAAATATCAACTTTACAACAGAGCTGTTTAAAGTTTAGGGTTCATATTTTTCTATATAACTTTTTACGTATCAAATAAAATAAAAATGTATTAAGTTATAGCTGTTCATTGCATTAAAATCATCATATATACATTGCAAGTACTAAATTTCATTAATTTATTTAAAAAAAAGCTTTTGTATGTAAAGATGCGATGTTGTACTGCGTTCCATGAGTTGTTTGGTGTGACTTAGCGACGTTATTCGACGGAAAGTACTACAACAAATGTATACATGTCACATTGTTCTATGGAATTTCACATTGATCTAATGTCGTATATTATAGGTGGATAAAATTAAAAACTTAAACTTACTTATTTCTAAAGTTTAGACAAGGTCAAAATGGCAACAACAGCGAAAACTATATCAATAATGAAAAGAAATAAAAGTTTTAACAAAAGGTGTTATTATTTTAATCATAATATGACGTCGATCAGTCTCAATTCAAGACAATCACAAATTATTATTACTTAACAAAGTCGAGATCAAGAATCAATATTAATCAAGTAAAAATATGATTATCAAAATCACGTCTTAAACAATTAACAAATCGGAAACCATCAAGGTAAATACTTAGAATTGTAAATTGTAATAAAAAAATAACAAACAAAAATAAAGAAAATATCAAACTACTCGTCTTGAATATTATTCATAATCATTATAACATAGTAGGAATTGTGTAGGTAATTATTTAACTTAATATCACATATTTATAATCACATGATATTTTTACTTAGCCTAATCAGAATTAAGTTTACAAAAACAAAATAGTACACTCTAAAATAAAATTGTATTAAATAAAATATTTAGTCATCATCATTCTGTATCGCTATCATTATTATTTTGAGTGTTATTGTCAAAAGGTAGAGATCTGAAATAATTACTGTGTTCAGATGTAATTACTCCAGTGTTGCACAAACTAATAAGATCGAAGAATTAGTCAGGAAAATTTTGTCAAATACACTGATTGATTCCGAGGTGAGATGCAAGACCGATGCCATAAATACTTGGAGGATGTCTTGTCCCGACACTGACCTGCCCTCACGCCTAGGCTCACAGTGAATGTGGGATTCGCCGCTCTGTAAATTGAGAATTAATACACTAATTGACACTTCTGTCAATATTACAGAGCGTGCACGCCTACTAGCTGTTGGAGAATGGGAGTCAGGGTTATGGATCAAGGCGCTCCCATAGCCCAACATCGCTACAATGTTGGAGGACACAACCTTCCGCATTGCCACTTGCCTTCGGCTGGGTACACCTTGTGTATCTCCGCATCATTGCACCCGTGGAGTAGCCGCCAATAATCTGGGACACCATGGCCTTTCTTGTAGCAGAAGCGCAGGTCGTATACCTCGGCACGCTATTCTAAACGACATAATTCGTAGGGCTCTTTCCACGGCAGGTCTTCCGGCCGTACGTGAACCAAATGGTTTAGCACGAAGCAATGGAAAGAGACCGGACGGTATGTCGTTGCTACCGTGGAAGATGGGAAGGCCTTTGGTGTGGGACGCTACATGCGTTGACACCTTAGCACCTTCACACCTTCCAAGCACATCCAGATGTGCGGGCGCTGCTGCTGCATCGGCTGAAGGCCTCAAACGGCGTAAATATGCTAACCTAGCAGGTGATTACATGTTTGAGCCGTTTGGGGTTGAGACACTGGGGTCATGGGGTCCGAGTGCTCGCCGCCTTTATAGAGACATTGCTAAACGCTTAATCAATGCTTCTCAGGACCAGAAGGCTCCTATTATATTTTAACTTTAAGAGTAAACTTGATACAAAAGCCCACTGTTTTTCTCTGTTATCTAGACTCCAAAACTTAGTGAAGCAATGCAATCTTTGTGTATGAGTAATTTTATGAAAACATTGAAATCGACATTTGCAAGGGTCACCCATCCTTTTCATCAACAACTTTACCCCTTTTTGACACATCTTTTTTTCCTAAATTCGTTAAACATTTTCTTTTGACATCTGACCACGAATCCTTGCACTTCTTACGTCTCTTTCAGCCAGAAGACGACATAGGGCTGATGTCTGATTCAGACGCTGAGCTTACTCCACTTATAGTATCCGGTGAAGATGGTAATGCCTCTAACCAACTCTCATGTGCACCACAAAAGACATCTTCACAATTCCTATGAGAATTAGTGGGCGAAGGCATAGGTATGGAATTTTCAGTGGTGATTTGGGTGTACCTACAACATCGTCATCAAATTCCGGTATAATGACAGGTGGAGAGGCTTCGAAGCTGGTGTTTGCATCTTCACTAATAAATGGCAAACTAAAAACATCGTGCGCTATATCGCTTAGTTCGCTGATTATTATGTCGTCTCCTGGTGGTAGTGGTGAGTCAGGTTTTACATAAGCAGAACCTGCAAATCGCGAAAATATTTAGAACTAAAAATAAGGTGAATAAAACAAACAGAAAATTTGTCTCATTTCATATAAATTATGTTTTATAAGCATTTTAAGTAAGCGAACAAAATTGTATGTGAAATTATGTCAAAGAACAACGTCCGTTCGCAATATGCTGCATAGAAAATGTAGTTGTACTCCGGAGTACAACATTGTATGTCTGCAAGCCACTTGTAAAATTTTAATAAATTTGGACGAAAAACGTAACTTTTAAACATACCACATAATAAAATTGAAAGTAGAAAATATATAATTGAAGTACATGAATAGATTATCTTGAAAAAAAAGGCATTAAAATAGTATTTTATCAATTAAATGTAACATATTTTATTTCCGTAGAACAATGTCGGTTCTGCATAATCCGCTGTGTCGTATGTCTAGAACCGACCTTGTTCAACGGAATGTGCAATGTTTCGTAATAAAATGTAATTAAAAGCTTTTAAAATTTAAAAAAAAAATATTAATGATACTTATATATTTAAGACTATAGATATATAGAATAACATCCCTGCTTCCAGTGTATTTTCTTGCAAAATATTTGAATTACTGGACTCCTCCACAAATAATTGCTTTCTGTTTTCACAGCTGTCTTCTTTGTTACCTTCTAATAATTTTAATATCTTTTGAGACCGAGACATTTTATTTCAGATTATTCAACACATTAAAAAATAACACAATCTAAATCAAATACCTACACAGCTTTTTAATTATTTAGCTGCGCAAGTGACCGCTTGCCGTCGAACACTGCCGCTACTGACGAAAGAACAGCGCGGGCGGTGCGCTCGCTCCATCCGACAGTGAAGTTATTGACCTTACCAGCCTGTTCTTCGGATAGATTTTCAAAAACTACTTTGTTCTAGTCAATATCTTGGAAAATATTCGGAAAATTCTACTTTTTCTTGGATGTATCCATAGATAATTAATTACTGAAGACTATTTTACAATAAAAACGATTTCGTTGTATTATCATATGCGTCTGTGTTTTACGACAGTGTCGAAATATGTGAATGATGACGTGATCACGTGATCGATATCTTCTGCGTTATCATTGGCTTTTGACAAACTTTTCCGATCCCATGCTCGTAGGACTGCACCTATACTATACAGGATGTAATATTGAAATGGGTCAGTATGGGAAAGTCAGAAACTCGATCCTCTCTTCAGTAAACAGGCATGGTTCTGTCTACGTATAGATGATGTGTTTTCGTAGTTGTAGAAGATACTATTGACCCGACAACCGCACGAAGAAGCGATGCTTCGATAAGATTGCATCTCATTTTTATAATGCACTAAACTCATATCCTTTTTTTACTCGCTGAAATGAAATTTGAAATGATTTATTTATTTGTATAGGTCACTAAATGGCTCTTATAAACGTCAGTAAGTACTTAAAATAAAAAATGTCATTGCTTCTATTTTTACATGTACTGCCAGATTCGCAAAGCAATAAGTAGAACCGAGAGAAAGAACCTGGCAATAAAACTCTAGGTCACTCTTTTCAAATAATTAACTCATTTACACATTTTCTTAAGACTAAATGTGGACGAATGTACATTGGTCTCGTGTCAAAATCAAAAAGAGTGTATTATACAACAAAAAAAATACCCGCTGATACCCGCAGCTCCACCTACGATAAAAGATTATACATACCTTTGATAGATTTTTGTATTTCAAAGCTGTCTGCCGAATCTTACAAGGAGAATACTTTTGACAGCTAAGCTAAGGACGAACCCAAGACTTTGGAAATGTATTCGGGATATTTACCATGTATTATTTTGTTGTCGAGTTTCCGATATTTCGGCACTATTGCAAGCGCCATGGTCACGGAAGAACTGTCAGTACATCGCGAAATAGTTTTAAGGTAAACCGTATCGGTCTACCCTCCTTCTCACTCGTTTTTGTCGCGCACCACTACTATTGTCCGCACTGTTCTCACTACCAACTCGAACATGATCACGGCACACAATACTCACGGTATCCACTCGCGGTTTTTGTTTAGGTTGTTGTTTATTTTTACATAAACTGACCACTGGACGCCAGACACCCGGCAACTGAAAACCGTCTTCACGATTGAATTTTTTATATTTTGTTATTACAATGGCTTCTCTCACCAACCTGGGTATGTAATGATGGTCTGCCGAAAGTATTTGTGGGTTATGTAACTCTATCCAATGATCAATACCTGCCTCAAGTATATGCTCAAGTATATGCGAATACATTTCCAAAGTTTATAATAATAACGACCATGGCAGTTTAAATCACCCAAGGCGTTCAATTGTTACATTTATCACATTTATCATTAATAATATTTATTTTGCCATCCGATTTTGATGTAAATAGGACTAATTATGTATGTCCTTAATTTATGCCCTTAAAACCAAACGAAAAGCCGTTCAGTAACTCCGGGCTGCGTGTAACTACAACTGCATACAGACAAGGATGAAAAAATACCTTTTTCGTGTTTTGTTAATCCTTTTACCTATATAGCATTACTTATTATGCAAACGTATTCTCTTCATAATGCGTATATCTAGAGAGAGGAATGCAATAAAAGATGTGGTCATGAGTTCCCTCTGTGATTCCCACAACCTGGGTGTCTTTAACTTGCGAGTGAATAGGTTTCTCCTAGGCAAATGTGCTTCATCGACCAAAGAGGTGGTAATTGTTCGGGCCAGACCATTCAAGCAATACCACAGAATAGGGAATAGTAGCAACACATACAAAATATGGCGAAAGATGATTAGTATTATCAGCTATAACGAAACTTCTGAAGATGGTCCTTATCACTGGACGATATGCACTAGATAGGTTTATCTTCTTATTTCAGTATTGAAATTGTGATAGTGAACACAAGGTGAGTATTTTTTATATTATTTTAATTAATATTTTTCTCGTTTCATACGTTTGTCTATACTACTATTATAAAGAGGAAAGATTTGTATTTTTGTTTGTAATGAATAAACTCAAAAACTACTGTGTCGATTTCAAAAATTCTTTCACCATTGGAAAGCTACATTCACGTTGAGTAACATAGGCTATTGGTGGTATTGTGTTGCCACGGGAACCGGGAAATCACGCGGGCGGAGCTGCGGCGATCAGCTAGTAGTTAATAAAGTCAAAATGAAAGCTCTATTAATAGAGAGTGCAGGCATCTCCGCTTGCGTGGAATAGCTTAAAATTATGATCTGAATTATTCGCAACTATTGTTGCTAAGTGTGTGCAGTTCTATTAAAATATAACATTAAACTGCAAGTTGTCAGTTGCGGCTATAGTTGCTACGTGTGCAAAGTGCCAAAAAATAACACAAATCTAGAGTTAATCGCTAGTTTGTAACAAAATAACCTATCATTCTATAATTCACAGAAAAATGATACCCGCCATACGCCATCAACTATTACTGTTAGTTATAACATGGATATCAGTCGCATTTGCAGCTACAGATCCTAACTATAGACTAAATACGGCTATCACACCATCAGCCTACCAGTTGTGGATTAAACCATACTTTGATACCAATGATGAAAGCGCTTTCACATTTGATGGAGAAACTACAATAGAATTCACAACTAGTGCAAGCATCAACCAGATTAAACTACATTCTGAAGGTTTAAATTTCCGCCCTGAAGATATAACTGTGACTAATCTCAATTCAAGCACAAATATTGCACTAAATAGTATAATCTCCTTAGAATTTGATGAGGAATATTCGTTTGCGTATATAAATTTGATGACAGAATTACTACCTGATGTTCGATATACAGTGAAGATTGTATATACTGGTCCCCTTAAAGATGACTTAACCGGTTTCTACAGAAGTTATTACTTGGAGAACGGAGAAAAAAAGTAAGTTACTACTACTAATTTACATGACGGGAGTCATGTAAATTCAATACAGTATTTTTCAATTTAGTATTTTTTACGTAACTGGACTGCAGAGATTGCAGGTAACCTATGTAACTTTCTATATTTCTGGGTGTTGGAATTTGAGACAGGTTTAAAACAATGTCGTACGGGTATGACGTAATTTGGTTGAAAATAACTGACACGATTTTAAATTTTCGTTTTAAACTGTGTATGTTTAAATATTGAATAGAGTCAGGCGTTACCTGGCGAAAGTCCACGATAAAGCAATGGAGAATATGATGTTTAATTTATATAATTATAATTGACTGTATTGATAATGCCTCATGAGTAGGTGAAACATATGTCGACGTGGTAATGTCTTCTATTAAGCGAAATTATTGCAATTATATATAAATTAAACATCATATTCTTCATTGTTTTGTGTATTTTTAACCCTTTTTTTTATTCCACGGTCCAAGGCTTCGGCCGCTCTTACGTCCGTTGTTGGGCGTCTCTAGCTAGCACTTAGAAGGTATTTCTAGTGGTCCGGGCGGTTTTATTACCCTTTAGGTTTCGATTACATAATGGTTAAAATAGGTAAAATAGGTTAGTTTATTAGGTTGTCTGACTGTATTTAGATTTCAAAATGGCTAATTTAATTTTAAAGAAATTATAACACAAGCTCTAATTATAATATGATTTTGTGATTTGAGGATAATATCCAAAGGGATTGTTAAATAACATACACGTATAAAAATTGACACAGAAACCGACCCAAACTACCCAATTTAAAAAAAAAATTCAAGATCGATTCGCCCAGTCCGAAGATATGAGGTAACAAACATAAAAAAACATACAGTCAAATTGAGAACATCCTCTTTTTTGGAAGTCGGTTGAAAAAGTGTATTAACTACATTAAAAGTATCAATTGGGTTTTGGTTCTCAAAGGAAAACAATATACGGTATTCTGAAGTTTTTTTAGAAATGATTGTGTTTTGTTTTTGTCAAACTGATACGTTTTTGATAAACTTCTTGTTAGATAAGCTGGGACTGAAGTGAATTGAAGAAATGTGTAATGCTTTATCTGTATATCTTACTAGATACTTCAATATGATGGACAATTTGGAGTGTTGTTTACTGGAAAGTAATTCAATACAGCATTGACAGAATTTGAAATGCTAAAGATAAGATGTTTTTATCCCGGGCAGCCGCCTCGTCGTCCATTGCCAGACGTAGCCCGTTATATGCTTATAGACTCTATGAATATTACATAATTAAAACTGTGTTTTAAGTGTTAGTTATTGTTACCTAAACATAACTTAACAATATCTTGTAGGTGGCTGGGATCTACTCAATTTGAGCCCACACACGCAAGGAAGGCATTCCCATGTTTCGATGAACCCGCTTTAAGGGCTACTTTCTCTATCCAGCTCGATCGACCATCCAACTTCCAGAATTCACTGTCGAATATGCCTATGGTGTCAACGGTGGACTTGTAAGCATCTGTTTAGCATAATTAAATTTACATATTTATTAAATTATCGTAGGAGGGGCTCGTGGTCTAGTGGTAACCGACAATGTTAACACATTGCAAAGCAACATCGACTCAGGCCGGTCTTAGGATGGGTGACCATTTCTTAAGACATTGAGACCCCTCCGTGCCTCGGAGAGCACGTTAAGCCATCGGTCCCGGTTGTCATACTAACATCTAGGGCAGTCGTTAGGGGTAGTTGGAGTCCTAAATCAAAAATCCGACCGGTCTAACTACAGGACTTCGATATCGCCCATGGGTTGTGAAGGTCAGATGGCAGTCGCTTCACAGAAAATATCGAGGTTCAGCCGAATCGCAGTTAGACTGGAAGGCCGACTCCAACTGAGTTAGGAAAAGGCTCGGTGAATGATGATTAAATTATCGTAATAATTTTCTGCTTTATAGAATTGATGATGTGATATGTTTTGTGTTTTAATTTATGAATTTAATTGCATTTTCGTAATTTTTTCGATACAATTTTCAGAGGTAACGGTTATATCAGGGAAACCTTTTTACCAACTCCAAAGCTGCCAACGTATTTAGTAGCTTTCATGGTGTCTCAGTTTGAAGCTGCTGAATACAGAAATGGTACTAAGGAATTCGGTGTCTACACAAGACCTGAGGCTAAATATCAGGCGACATTTACATTTGATATTGGACAGAAAGTTGTTGATGAACTCGGATCTTACTTTGGTATCGACTACTACTCAATGAGTGAGAATCTGAAATTGGATCATGTTGGTTTACCAGACTTTAAGGGTGGAGCTATGGAGAACTGGGGCCTTATTAAATACCGGTATGTGAATTCACCCCGAAAAATATAAATGGTATTTTATATTATGAAATTGCACTAGCAAAAGTCTTAATTAGGCTCAAGGCGTTGACCAACTATAAAAAACTACAGCCAAAGAAATCGTAATCGCGACTGCCTCCGAGGCGCAGTGGTATGAGTAAGCGACTGCCGTCCCCGAGGTGCCCGGTTCGATTCAAATTATTTATGTGATCCACAAATTTTTCTTTCGGAGTTTGGATATTTTCTGTTTATATAATTATGTATGTATTTAGAAATATATAAGTATGTTTATCAGTCGTCTAGATCCCATAGCACAAGTTTATATTAGCTTAATTTGGGCTAGATGACGTCTAGTGAGAATGTCCAGAAAATATTTATTTATTTTATTTTATTATTTTGGGTCTAAATCTACATTATAAACTAATTAAAAAGTTTAACATCCGTTCATTGCTTTAACAAGAAATTAATATATTACGAAATTGATTTATTACTAGAGGTACCTAAATCCTCCTCCTAAAAATTCTAGCGATCTTCACCTTCAAGAGTTTGGGTTTGGGAGCTCTTCCGTGCGGCGAGTCGGCTCCGACCTAACCACACGGTTCTAGACAAAGCTAACCCCTGCGCTTTGTCACTTACTGCTGCACCAAATGTCGCCCTGTCTTCACGCTTCTTCTTCATATACATTATGGCAGTGCAACATAAAAAACGTAAACGTTCCACAGCGGCCCCAGGAAACCCCACAACTTCACTTTTCGAGGTGGAGTTCACTAAGATCCGTGGACTCCATGCGAACCTCGATGCCGTCCACCATCACCTTGAGACGGCACGGCCCACTGTGATGTTCCAGAGCCAGCGCTGCTTTGTGGGAAAGGCTCCTTCGGATAGAGCTTCTGCGATTGCTGGCGAGATCAGTTTAGGGATGGATTATTTCATCCCTTTCACTGATGTCGCCAGTATCCGCAGAGCCCGTCACTGGTTCTGACGAGATTGTGCCAAAGCTGTTCGACAAAAACAGTTGGCATATCGCGCCTGGATCAGGGCCCGGACTGTGCGCGACCCAAACATGGGCAACCTCAAAGCAGTGTACAACCGGGCCACAAAGTCCAGTAAGAGGGCCTTTAAGAGAGCGAATGCCCAGCGCGTCGCGCGGCTTGGTCAGGAGCTCACTTCCCATCCCACGGGCAGCCGTGGATTCTGGTAACTGGCCAAAGCCGTGCAATCTAACTTTTGTCAGCCCTCGCTGCCACCGCTGCGTTACCCAGATGGAACACTGGCTCACAAAGCCCAAGATAAAGCGGATATGCTCGCAGACCTCTTTGCGGCTAATTCCCGGGTCGACGACCGTGGCCTGCAGCCCCCCGCCATCGCCAACTGTGGCCACACTATGCCTGATATTGTTATCAGGCAATGTGATGTACGGGCAGTACTGCGGCCACTCGACACGCGGAAAGCCAGTGGCCCTGACGGCATTCCGGCGGTGGTGCTACGAAAATGTGCAGCTGAGTTGTCTCCAGTATTAACGCGTCTGTACCGCCTGTCATACTATTCAGGGCTCGTGCCGGAGGTCTGGAAGGAGGCGAACGTACAACAGATCCCCAAGAAAGGGGATCGATCCGATCCAGGCAACTATCGACCCATAGCTGTCACCTCAGTCATTTGCAAGGTGCTTGAGCTCCTTATAAAAAGCAGCTCATGCGATACCTAGAGGATCACTCGCTAATCAATGATCGACAATACGGCTTCAGGCCAAAACGATCAACGGGTGATCTTCTGGCATTCGTAACGCATGTCTGGGGTGGAACTATGGAAAGGCACGGCGAGTCCTTGGCTTTAACCTGGACATCGCCACAGCTTTCGATAGGGTCTGGTATGCTTCGCTCCTCTCCAAGCTTCCGGCATATGGTCTACCTCCTCAACTGTGCAGCTGGCTTGCCAGCTTTTTAAACGAGCGCCGAGTGCGGGTCGTCTGCGATGGCCAGGCTTCTCGCTTCTTGCAAGTGAATACCGGGGTACCGCAGGGGTCCGTACTATCACCAACTCTCTTTCTTCTGCATATCGATGATATGCTATCCCTCGGGAACATTCATTGCTATGCAGATGACAGCACACTGCACGGGATTTACTCGGTTCGTCCGACGGCGGGGCGATCTGAGATTGAGGAGAAGAGACGACGACTCGTGGCTAATCTCGACTGTAACCTCGACAGTATCTCTCAATGGGGTACCGAGAACCTGGTCGAGTTCAATGCCCGCAAAACACAGGCGTGTGCATTTACCGCGAAGAAATCCCCATTCCTTCCCCTATCCTCTCTTCAGAATGCATTATTAACAATGAAGGACAACCTTGATATCCTTGGCATAGACGTTCGTCGAGAGCTCAATAATAAAAACTACATCGAAAGATGTATAGGGCTAGCTTCGCGGAAACTAGGAATACCGAATAAGGTAAAGCGATTCTTTACACCGGACCAGAGGTGTCTGCTGTACAAGATGCAGATTAGACCTTGCGTCGAATATTGCTCTCACCTCTGGGATGGCTCCGCGAAGTATCTGCTGGACGCTCTCGCCGCTATGCAGCGACGGGCTATCCGTATTATAGATTGTCCGGAGGTAACGGGAAGCCTTGAGCCGCTAGCTCAGCGCCGAACAATAGCTTCCTTGGCCGCATTCTACCGTATTTACCACGGCGAGTGTTCTGAAGAGCTCTTCAATCTGATCCCACCCTCTTCCTTCCGATCCCGAACAACCCGTGGCGGGCAGAGATGCCACTCCCACACAGTGGATAGCATGTTCGCGAGAACTGAACGTTTTAAACGTTCGTTTCTCTGCCGAATGATAGTGGCCTGGAACGCCCTGCCTGTGCACGTGTTTCCTCCCACATATAATCCTGGGTTCTTTAAGTGGTAGACGCCGTCACGACTTACCACCAGGTGGGCGGCGTCAATTTGGGGAACCAAATTTAAAAAAAAAAAAAGAGATAAAAAGAGAGAAAGAGAGATATACTCAAAGATAAACAAGGGTTTTGCAAAACACACAATGTCCATATATTTTTAATCGGTTAAATATAACTTAATGTGATGCAGTTATTTAAATAGATACAATTATTTCAGGGAATCTGCACTGCTTTATGATCCAGAAAGGTCAGTTCCTTACACCAAATACAGAGTTGCCCAGGTAGTAGCTCATGAAACTGCGCATATGTGGTTTGGTGATCTTGTCACTTGTCATTGGTGGAGCGACACTTGGTTAAAGGAAGGATTTGCCAATTACTTCCAAGATTTCATAATTGTTCCAGTAAGTTCATGCTCGAATTTATATAATATACTATTATTCAAAATTTGGTAATTTTTCTTTAATTTTTTTATATACTCGTAGTTACTGCCAGAACTTGGTTCAGAAAATCTTTTAGTGGTTAATTCTGTCTATACGGCGTACGATAATGATGACACTCCGTCTGCGGCACCTATCACGAACAATGATGTGAATTCACCAGAAGAAGTCAGTGGCCATTTTGGAAGAATTACATATCAAAAAGGTGGTTCTGTTATTAGGATGATTCATCATTTGATTGGAGATGATGCGTTTAAACTCGGCCTGCACACGTATTTAACAAACAAGTAAGTTCGTTGCAAACTTTAAGATAAATAGTATATTATGTATAAGTGTTGTAGGTAGGAATAAATTCATAGCACTAGAATACACTGTCAAATTTAGTTTAGGAACTGTCCCACTTGTGAGTTTTCCTTGTTTAAATATAAACTACTAGCTGTCCCGGCAAACATCGTAGCGCCTCAAATTTTTATGTTTTCTTTTGATTTCCTTCCAAAAGATCCTTCTCCGGATAATAACGAACTCAACAAAAATAGGACCGATTTCACTTGAATATGTGTGTTGAAGGTAGATATATTAAATTATTATACAGTACAGATGTGTAATAGCATTACAAATTTCATATCCTGACAGTTCCTTCAGTACTGGATCTCCGAGTTTGCTGTACTCTGCTTTGGATTATGGTGTAAACGTATATAACTCAATGAGTTCATATCCAGATGAAACGGTTGCAGATTTAATGGATTCTTGGGTTGCTCGAGCTGGTCATCCCGTATTACACGTCATCATTAACTATACAACTGGTGCTGTTTCTTTGATTCAAGTAAGTACCTTACTTCATTTGAGTATGTGTTGACCCTGCAACTTTAAACGACTCTTCTCTTACAATCGATTTTAATGGTTCTTTTTCCAGGAACGGTTTTACATTGACGCCTCACAATCTTCTGATGAAATCTATAAAATTCCTATCACATATACAACAGGGGAGTCACCAGATTTTGGCAATACGAAACCAACGTTCATTCTGAAGGATAAGACACATGAGTTTACGATAGCTAATATAAACGATACTTCTACTTGGGTGATATTTAACGTACAAGAGACAGGTAAAAAGCTTGTTGACGTTTAACTTTAAACAAATAAAACAATATAACAATAATAGTCCATTGAAATGTTACATTTGGGTGTGCAAAAGTCAGAGGATGACTGATGATTATTGACTGATGATTAAGACGATTAAATTATTTCCAACCACTTATAATAGTCCATTGAAATGTTACATTTTTTGGGGCTAAGTGTGCAAAAGTTCGAGGACGCTATTTTATTTTTTAGATATCAAGGGGAGGGTAGTGTAAAGCTAAATCCAAGTTTGTGGGCTCCCAACCCTTATGGGTTTTCCGCCATCTTGAAGAAGGGTTGCAAATCGTTATCGCGCTCCATCGGGCAAACTATTCATCACACAAAAAATTGGCGCAAACGTTTTTGTCGCAAATTTAATTCTCTATCTCAATTTATTGTGCGATGAATAGTTTGCCCGATAGAGCGCGATTACAATTTGCAACCCTTTTTCAAGATGGCGGAAAACCCCCTCCCTTGATATCTAAAGGATAAAATAGCGTCCTCGGACTTTTGCACACTTAGCCCCAAAAAATGTAACATTTCAATGGACTATTATAAGTGGTTGGAAATAATTTAATCGTCTTAACGCTTTACTTTGTTTGGAAGTGAACTATTTTTTTACCGAACGAATCCATAAGGAATTGTTGGTGGGTGGAAGCATCCACCGCGAGTATTTGGTGAGCTGGGCACTGGGAGCTCGGACTAGAACCAGTAAACCCGCAACTTTTCTCGTTATCTTCTTTACTCCAAGATACCCAGGTGCATTCTTATGAATAAAGTTCCAAAAACTGTGTACAGTGTAATTGTCTGTAGTCTATTTATTGTGACATAAAATTTCAACTGCTTTACAGGTTTATACCGGGTGAATTATGACGAAAATTCTTGGAACATTATTGCATCATCGTTGAATGGCAGTAATTTCACAATGATACATCATTTAAATCGAGCTAAGGTACTTTCTTGAGGATTTACGTTACGTCGAAAAATTTATTATAACGCAAACTAAATAAAAGTTATTACAATAAGAGTTTTTATGATTTTAGTTGGTGAATGATCTATTTGCTTTGGTATACTCTGACCGCGTGAAGTTTTCAATTCTTTATGATGTGTTAACCTTTTTGCAACATGAAAACGAATATTCAGTTTGGGTAGCTGCTTTAAGAGGTTTTAACAAACTGAGAAATAGCTACATAGCTCATCCACGTACTTTAGCTACTATAGATGTAAGTATCTTCCATCAAGGATATTAATAATTAGTTTATGCCGCAGTTCACTTGCAAAGCATGAAGACATTGACCCAATGCCAAAAAAAAAAAGTATTGAATGATTAAATAATTTTTGACACGCTTATATTTTTGTTTTTACTATCAATATCCTCTGTCTATCCAAGATAAACTCAAGATCTACTCAACGTATTTTGTAGTACATACTTGCTTAATGGCACACCAAGAACTCACTTTGTCATGCTCACAGACGAACGAGGCTCTGGCAAAACTATAGGTACTCAAAGATCTCATAAACGGTACATGACTGATATTACGTAGGTACCAAGAAAACGGCTGCTCCAAACACAGCTAAAACTATTTTTTTCTACTTCTACGGGAAAAAGGTCGTTAGTTTTTTAGTCTTCAAAAAGGAGAAGTTTCTCAATTCTACTTTATGTCTTTCTTTTTTATGTTTGTTACCTCATTTCTTTCGACGGGTTTTGAATTTTTACTTTTAATTGAAAGTTACTGCTTTGTGAATGATCTCATTTCGACTATTACTTGGTCCCATTTCGGTAATTTGAAGTCGGTTTTTATGTGAATGATTGACGTGTTTTCAAGACTGCAGTACGAGAGCGGGTCCCGAGTATGTATGAATTCAAGAAGATGTGAATGTAGCATTCCATTTTTTTCGTTTCAGGCATACATACTATCGCTGATACACAGCTACATAGACAGATACGGGTACTATGAGCAAGATTCGGATACGTTTGAAGATTTAAGAAATCGCCAACAAATTCTGGAATTTGCTTGTAAATTGGGTCACAGTGGTTGCATAGATAATGCAGTAGCTATGTTCAAGTTGTTAAAAGAAGAAAGTACTGAGTGAGTGATTTATTAGTCTTCCATATTTTATAAGACTTAAAGGCCAAGATCCCACCAAGATCTTCAAGGCATACTCCAAATTCACTTGCAATTGGTACAACAGTTGATCAATGAACGAGACACTGGCTTTCATTTCAATAATATTAATAGAATAGAATAGGTGGAATAACCCACTATGTCTGGACATAGTGGGTTATTCCGCCTATCTGGAGCCTATCTGGATAGGCTAGAACTAATATGAGCGAAGAATTAAATGGTCTACAAACAGGGAAAACGTTGGATTTGAGAGCTACACGTGTGAGCTGAGCTAATAATTAAAGTTATAACACAAATACCATTAATTTCCAAAATCAATTTTATTAAAAGTATAAAATAATATGCCGTGCTTCGGAGACCACATTAAGCCGTTGGTCCCGGCTGTCATCTATAGCAGTCGTTAGGGGTTTTTTTTTTATTTTTTTTTTTTGATCGACTCCATCTGCGTTGGGAAATGGCTCGGTGGATGAGATGAACACTTGAAAATTTTAATTAGGTGACCGGGATCTTTAGACATGGTTGTGATGTTGTATTTTGTATTCATTAACATATTTTAGGGTATCCCCAAGTCTACGTCCTGTGGTATATGCAACTGGACTACACTATGGTAATGGTGATGACTACGACTTCTTGTGGGACCGTATGGTGACTACTGATTTGGCTTCTGAGGTTAACGTCATTATTGAAGCTTTGAGTCGCACTACAGATGAAGAAAAGTTGAAAAGGTTTATTAAGTCATTAAATACTAGTAAAGAACTAATCCGTGTTTCAAGGTTTCACCGCGTAACTGCCGGGTCCAAAGCGTACAAAAGGGAAATCCTACTAATATTATAAACGCGAAAGTTTGTGGGTATGTATGTATGGATGGATGTTTGTTACTCTTTCACGTAAAAACTACTGAATGGATTTTAATGAAACTTTACAATAATATAGCTTATACATCAGAATAACACATAGGCTACAATAGGTGTCAAGTAAGTAGGAAGCGAAGATGACAAACCGAGTGCGCGATACTACGGGAACGGGAAAAAATCCAAATTACCACGTGGACGTAGTCGCGGGTGACCACTAGTTAACTAATAGTTTTGAGCTTACGATCCAAAAGTAATGTTCTCTGTGAAATTTTAGCTTACATATTATTTAGTTTTACTTGTTTTCAGTTATCTCGTATCGATGACGGTTGACAACAGTCCAATCAAGACTCAAGATCTGAACACGCCATTGACGAACGTGCTTAGTAATTATAGTAATGTACATATCGTAATGGACCAGTTCAGAAGTAACTACACGCTGTGGAATTCCATGTCAGTATCTAAGATAATACCAATGCTAATTATTTATATCTTAATATAATAATTATTATGTATGTAATCACAATTTCTCTCTTGCCCAAATCATTTGATGGAGCGCATTATATAAAAACCAATAGCAATTAGTATATCTATCAGTTGTACCAGTATCAGTTGTTGTATTGAGACTAGCACAAGCTCCTGCTAATTATCCCAAGTGCCCGCGAATAAAGTGACTGGCGAATAACATCCAAAAAGTTTATAATGACTGTTTAATTTTTGGCTTTTATAGATACACAACAATGGATACAGTTCTTAGTTCAGTGGCATCAAGTTTACGCACTGAAAATGATTTTAATGAGGTAAGTATATTTTTTTAACAACCGGGAATGTATTTAGCGCGTACATAATACTATTATATTATGTGAGAAGAATAATGAAAGATCTACCTCAAGAACGGAGCGGTGATATCGACGTAACTACGAGTATTATAAGTTCTGTATTTTATTTACGAATGTTTTGCCAATACCGAGAAAGCGTGATCATGAAGAACATTTTAGAAAATACAAAATGTACCTAATTTAAAAAAAGTCTATGAAATACTCATTGGTTTTAAATGTTGTTTTGTTTCTTTCACAGTTTGAAGCTTTTCTGACAAACTGCACTGAATGCACAGAATCGGCTAAAGATGTAGCGAGAACTTCATTGGAAGTTGCAAAGCGATCAAAGAATTGGGCTGACGGGCATGAATCAAACATATTATCAACATTTCCAACCAACAACTCTAATACATCTATCTCGTCATCATTAGTTATGGTTATTAGTTTAGCAATACTATTTTTAAGAACCAGCGATGATTAGAATTAGGATGCCATATTTTTACTGCTATTTAAAAACTGTAGGAATAAATAAAGGTTTTTTCTACATACTAAGTATTATTGAAAAGTAAATCATAAGTTTAAGTGTATTACGTGAGAATAAAGCAAAGTGAAAATAGCCTACAAACAGGCGTTATAATATAACGTAGTTATGTATGTAGTTAGAAATTAATTTACCCTAGAGAATAAAAAAAGAGATTTTACTCCACTGTTAAGAATAAAAAAATAGACTAGTACTCGTTCTAGTATCTTTAGCACTACTAGTTACTACTACTAGATAATACAGTAGAAAAAGGTATATTTTAGTCTATCTTTACATAATTATAATAAAAATTACAATTGTGTGGCTGATATAAATTAAATATAAATTATATCTATATATAAAAATGAATCCCTATTTCCCTTGGTCACGACATCACGCGTGAACGGCTGGACCGATTTCACTTATTATTTTTTATTGTATTCGTAATTATCAGGAGAAGGATCTTATGGAAGAAAAAAAAAGTTATGCGGAACATTAGAAAAATGAATGTGGTACGAAGTTCTTTAATTAATAAAACACAAAAATTATACTTTTTTATTTTTATCCGAATGCAATTATGTACTCGGATATCTCCAAAGATTCTGAACGGATTTTCTTGCGGTTTTTTTTACCACATAGATTTTTAACTAAGCTTAGGTCACGTTTTATCAAAATCGAGTGGCAAGTAAGTTGTTTTCATAAATATTCTAGCACAGGCGACACTATGAAAAAAAAGCAACCACGCAGTAGGCGATTTATCCATCTACATGGTAGTTAAAGCGGAACTCGTGGTCTAGTGGTAACCGATAATGTTAACACATTGCAAAGGTTAAGCAACATCGAGTCAGGCCGGTTTTAGAATGGGTGACCATTTCCTAAGACATTGAGACCCGTGTCTCGGAGAGCATGTTAAGCCGTTGGTCCCGGTTGTCACACAAACAACTATGGCAGTGTTGATAGGGGTAGTTGGAGCACTGAATCAAAAAATCCAACCGGTCTAACTACAGAACTTCGATATCACCCATGGAAAAATATCGAAGTTCAGCCGAATCGCAGTTAGACTGGAAACAGCGTTGGAAAAAAGAATTCGGTGGATGATGGTAGTTACATCGAATAAGAGTGAGAGTACCGATGCATAAACACACTAGTCTAGTCAATGAATGCTCACAAGGGGGGTGTGGATGGAAAAGTCGATAGCAGAAACTTTGATTTAGGAATATTGGATAGAATCAGGCGTTACCTGGCGAAAATCCATGACAAAGTAACTAACACAAACAAGACAAAGTTCTAACTACATACATGGTAAGTAAGATGTTCAAACTTTTTAAAATAATTGCATCATTCTCGCAAAAATATAAGACATTAAAACGTCGACAAATGTTTCACCTCTAACCGAGGCATTCGCAAGACTGTCATCAAAATGTTTGCTTTTAAGTATGAATGTGTAAATATCGCTAGCGCGATGTAGGATGTGTCGAAAACGACTAACGGGGGAAGAAATATTAAATTATGCTAACAAAATCCAAATAGATATTTAAAAGACAAAAAATCTACTCTTTATTACACAGAAAACATAGTGTAACACATACAAACCAACAAACAACAGCAAACAACAGCCACAGTGGCTGTACATTCACGAACAAATTAAGCAAAGGAGATGTATGAAAATCAGTCTGTTCATTGAGTTTTTTTTAATTTTTTTTTAAAGTTCCGCGACCAAGGCCGCGGCCGCTCTAACGTCCGTTGCCGGGCGTCTCTGGTTACAAGCAGAACGTATTTCCAGTGGCACCCGGCGGACTTTGACCACCTCTGTGGTCTCTGCGGGGGTTGGGTCGGGATGAAAATCCCGCGTCGTTGGGGTAGGGTTTTATCCCGCGTCAGTGAGTGAATCTGGTTGCGTGCTATGGGACAAAGGCCCCGCAGCGCGCAACCCTTCTAGCCTGCTTCTGTAAGGACGACGGGTGGCGATTCCGCCGTCCTCAGGCCCCGATCATGGAGGTCGATGGTCTTGGGCGTAGATGAGTCTGCGGCGCCCTCGCCGCTGACTACGGAACTCGGCGGGGAGGGTCCGCTCCCTCTCCCTCTCGGCCGCCTCCTTCGCGAGCACGACTTGCTCGCAGAAGGACACGGCCGCGTTCCACCTACTCCCGCTGGAGACCATGGCTTGAAGCATGGTCTCCAGCGAGAGGGTATCCACGCCCAGACCAACTACGAGGTCCCGACGCTGACTCGCCCACGCTGAGCACTCCACCAACGTGTGGAGTGCGGTGTCGTCGTCAGAAACCTCGCAGTGTTGACACCGGCTTGTGACCTCACGATGGATGCGAAACAGATAGCCACCGAAGCATCCATGCCCGGTAACGATCTGCGTCGCACGATACGTGAGGTCACCATGCTGCCTCTGCAGCCAATCGTCCATGATCGGTCTCACCGCCGCGATGATGGTGGCACCCCACTTGGGTTGCTCAAGTCGCACCCTCCATGACTCTATGAGATCCTGGCGGAGTTGGGACCGCCGGTCATCGATTTCTCGAGACGCAGGCCTGTGGTCCCGCTCCAGCGCCTCCTTGCGCCATTGGAACAATGACGCAAGGGCTCTCGCTTCCAGGTCCCATGGAGGGGTCCCGGCTAGAAGACATGCAGCCTCTCCGGAGATCGTGCGGTAGCCCCTTATTGTTTTGACGGCCAAGGTCCTCAACGGTCTGTTAAGGAGCGCTGAGTTGTTGGCCGTCAACCGCGCCGCCCATACGGGAGCCCCGTATAGGGCCATACTCCGCACG
Source organism: Nudaria mundana (assembly GCA_963556515.1). NCBI lineage: Eukaryota > Metazoa > Arthropoda > Insecta > Lepidoptera > Erebidae > Nudaria > Nudaria mundana. Next base: position 3,120,184 of record OY748295.1, on the reverse strand, counting down.
ATCCCCAGGTACAGTCTCCTGCAGGAAGCGTTGGGTCCCTTTAAGTTGGGCATCAGTCGCGAAAGCGCGACCGATGCCTGTGTCACCTTGGGGACCAAACTTCGGAAATGTGGTCCGAAGTTCCATCGGCTATCAAGTACGATCCCTAGATACTTCATCGAGGGCTTGATGACGATGCTAACGCCTCCCACATTTTTGCTGGAACCTTCAGGTGGACCGTTCCGAGGTCTGTGAAAACACAGAACCTCGGACTTGTGCAAGGCCACCTCCAGTCACAGCCGCCGTATCCGACCCACGACTTGAGCAACACCCGTCGTGATCTTGAGTGCTGCCTCCTGGTACGTTGCACCCCGCGCCGTGACGAGGGTATCGTCGGCGTAGCACGTTACGCCTACGCCCTCAGGCAACGCACCCCGCAGCACCCAGTCGTAGCCGATGTTCCACAGAAGCGGCCCCAGGACCGACCCCTGCGGAACACCGCACGACACATCTCGCCGAGCTGGCCCGAGCCAGCTGGGGAAAGCTCTCCGAGAGATAGGCCCCGACAATACGACGGAGGTAGAGAGGCGTTTCGTGATACACGAGCGCCTCCCTAACGCAGCTCCATGGCAAGGTGTTGAACGCGTTGGAGATGTCAAGAGACACCGCCACCACCACCTTGCCCTGCGAGACTGCTTCCTCCGTCAGGCTCTTGACGCGCATGATCGCGCTCACGGTGGAGCGTCCCCGACGGAAACCGTACTGGTTGTCCGCCAGGTCTGGCCCCACCGTCGAGAGATGCTCGACGAGGCGTTCCGCGATAATTTGCTCAAAGAGCTTACACACCTCGTCGAGCAACACGATCGGCCGGTATCCGGACGGTGAGTCCACTGGCCGCCCCGCCTTACGAATCAGGACCAGTTTCCCCGTCCTCCACACCTTGGGAAACTGGCCCCTTTCGAGGCATGCGCTAAAGAGCCCCATCAGTCGAGGCCCGAGTTCTTCGAGGGCCAGGACCCATGCACGGCCAGGAATGCCGTCGGGTCCGGGGGCAGTGATTTTCCGGCGTTTAAGCCGGAATACTGCCGCACCTAGCTCCCCCACCCTGACTTCGGGTACGTCGTCTTCACTGATGCTATCCGCGTCGGGCAGAGACGGAGCCATGCGCGGAGGGACGTGCTCCTCCGCGCTCGTCGGAAACAGGGAGCCCATGACCCGCTCCAGCTGCTGCGGCTGGAGACTATGGGTCAGTGGGGGCGCCCTAGGTCGGAGTTTCTCCCTGACCTGTAGGTACGGGCGCCCCCATGGGTTCTGCTGCAGGGTCTCCAGGAGCTCCTCGCGGGCCGCCGTCTTGGCCCGCTTTATTGTCTCCTGGAGATTACGTTTAGCCTCCCTGTAAGCCTGATAAAGCTCCGCCTCTCGGGTTGCGGCGTCGTCTGGGCGGCGATGCCTCTGGCGAAACCTGGTGTACTGGCGGCGGGCGGAGATGCATGCTGCGCGCAGCTGTGCAATCTCCGGCGACCACCAGTACACCTGCTTCCTTGCCGGTCTGGGTGTAACCCTAGGCATCGCCACATCACAGATTTGCGACATGGCTCTTCTGAACCACTCCGGCTCGGCATCCACATCCGCAGGCCGGTCCGGTGCCAGAATCCAGGCCTGCACGATGCATGCCTCCAGGAGAGCCTCCCGATCCAGATGGTGAAGTGCCCAACGCGGATCCGGGGGATTTGCCACCGGCTGTGGGAGGTCAGGTGGGGGGGGGACATCGAACCGGATGTACCGATGATCCGAGTGCGTCTCCTCACCCTCCTCCACGCGCCAGCCTGTAATACGGCGGGCGAGGTCAGGGGATGCGAACGTTACGTCCACGATCGATTCCCCCCCCCGCCGCCAAAAGGTGGCGACATTCCCCCGGTTGAGGACCTCCAGACCACGTGTTCTGGTCCAGTCCTCAAGAAGCCTCCCCTTGTCCCTGGTTTCCCGGGAGCCCCACGCCTCACTCCAGGCGTTGAAGTCTCCCAGGAGCAGGACAGGGCGAGGACGGCACACAGCGAAGACGACGTCGAGCTCAGTGAGCCATAGCTCAAACTGAGACTCGTCAATGTTCGGCGAGATGTAGGTGGCCACGACTGCCAACCCATCATAGTCCGCCGCAACACACCCGCGGCCCCTTGCAATGATCGCAAGGCGCGAGTTGTCTGCGGCGGACCCCCCAAAGATACAACAGGCCGAGCCGTCCTCGTCCACCGGGCTTCCCGGGTGGACGTAGTACGGCTCGGCGACCACGGCCAAGTTTATGGACCACTGCCGGATGCTCTGGTACAGATGATCCTGAGCAGCACGGCAGTGGTTCAAATTCACTTGCAGGATACGGATACGGGCGTCAGACATTAATTGACGTTCATAACCGCATCCCGCCGCGAAGCAACTGGCCGCGCAAGGGCGGCACCCCCACCGCTCTCAGCGGACGGACGAGGTTTTGGCCTCGAGGCGGCGCAGGTTGTGCTGCCGACCCGGTGATCCGCGGTCTTGCCCTCCGCCTCGCATCTAAAGCAGCGAGGCGGGGCGTCACAGGCACTTGCCTTGTGACCGGGCCGGCTGCAGCGGAAGCACCGATCGCCCACGGTGACTTCCGCTGTACACTGCACTCCGACGTGCCCCACCACCATGCACCGGAAACATCTGGTTTCCCGGGCACGAAGAAGGTGCACCTGCGCCTTTAGGAAGCCCCCTACGAGGAGGCTTCGTCCGTCCGCCACTTTCAGTGCCGCCGCGACGGGGCACTGGACGACTGTCATCCCGTGGCCAGTGGAGCCGAAGGAGATATCTGAAGCCTTCACCTGGTCACGGGACAACTTCGTCCGTCGTGGCCGCGTCATCCAGACCCGTGATGCGCAATGCGGCGCATTTGGTGGGTCTGGTGACGCGGACGGCTTCTTCGTCCAGCGCGACCCTAAGCTGAGCCACTAGGGAGCCCCCCTTGTATTTCGAGGGCCGAGAGGTTGACTGAGGACTTCACGGTCCTCAGTACGTCGGCGTACCCCACCCCTTTCTCCACACCTACCGTCGTCACCGTCAGAACGACGGTGGTAGAGCGAGGGGGGCGGGGCCTCTTCGGCGCCTTCGCCGCGGCGGCTTTGGCCGCTTTCTTGGCAGCTTTCGTCTTCCTCTTCTTGGCTCCCACTACTTCCCATCCCTCCCGTCTGGAGGGATGTAAGGAAGCAACGGGAGCGACGTTAGAGGAAGACGAGGCGGCAGGGGTGCCACTCTTCTTACCGCGCCCCTTGGCCTTCCGCGCCTGGGCCGCGGTCTCGGCCCGTATCCGGTTCGCTGAAGCGGACGGGGGCGGAGCGGGGCGGCGGACAGCGGGTGTGCCGTTTGGACCCGGAGCGGGAGCACCGCCAACAGCCGCCGCGTATGAAAACGCGGGACGCGCTAGCGGAGGGCGGTACGCCCGGTCCTCCAGGACCGCGAGGCACCTCTCGATCGCCGTCAGGACCTGCACCGTAGTCGGTACAGGCTTCGGCGGCGAGCCGGGCGCCATGGTGGGCGCGGTCCTAGGCGCCGTCTTCGGCGCTGGTCCAGCCGTCAGAGGAGGAGGCGGCATGGGACCTGGAGGTGCCTTGACCGCTTTGGTCAACTCAGCGACCTCCCGACGGAGATCTTCCATCTCCTTTCGGGAGGCAGTGAGCTCCACCTCCAGGCTCGCAACCTGCTTGCGGAGCTTCACCTCCTCCTTTGTGACGCTCCGCTCAAGGAGCTTGTCGAGGGAGGATTGGGCTTCATCCACCAGTGAAGCCACAATCTTCTTCCTCCCCGACATGTTTTTACTCCCCCGCATGGCCGCGTTCATGCGGGAGAGAATACTCATTATCTCCCGCGCGGGCGGCATACCGATATCCCTGCGACTGCGCAGGGACGGCACAGATGACGGGGGTGGTGTTGGCGGGCGCTTTCTGTAGGCGTCGAGACGCGTGCGCACCGTCTTCACCGGCACCTCCTCCTCCGAATCGCTGGAGAGGAGGGACCCCCACCCAGAGCAACTAGTGCTTCGGTCGCGCGGCAGCCCCCCCTTCTCGAGGGTCCTCTTCTGCGAAGAAGAACGGCCCTTACCCCTCACACTACTGGGAGCTGACCCATCGTCAGTCCCAGCAGCAACATTTCCTTGGGGCGTCGACGTCGCGCTGCAACTAGGCGGCGCGACGCAAGCCCCGAAATCAAGAGGCATCGAAATCCGTGTTTCAAGCAATAAGTCGTCAGTTGACACTGTCCGGGAAAGGGCAGTGTCAGTACCGGGGGTCTCGTCAGGCATATTCATGATAGTACAATTAAACGCAATGTTGGCCACTCAAGTCTCGATTTCGACGTTCGGTCACCCAACTTGCCACTGCGTTACCGTGGTCAAGTTGGGGTCCAGGGCGGACGGCGAGGACGTAGTCTAATCTCTTGGGGCCCCGCCCCTGAACATCTTACTTACCATTACTTTGACTTAGGAACTTTTCGGTTTTGTACAACGGCCTGAAAAATGATTTGCAACATTCATCGTGGTAAAAGACTTCCACTGCAACCAGATCTACTATTGACGTGCTTTGAAAATCGACCACCTTTAGAAGCTCATAGCTAGGCAATGATTGGAGATAGATACAAAGTGCAAAAGACAAAGTTGTAGAGAATTTAATTAGCTTTTATTGTGTGATACAACACAATTTCGTACTAAGCACCGTTTTCGAGAAGTAAGCAAAAAAAACCTTCTTTGTGTCCCCCCCCCCACCTCTCGGGCTCACCTCGGAGGGGTCAGGACTTTTAGTATGTTTATCTCCTAACTAGTCCAAACAAAGTTCCTAAGTCAAAGTTTCTGCTTTCGACTTTTCCATCCACAAGTTATTCGTTTACTAGGCTACCACCCCTCCTACTTTCGCCCATCGTTCCTCTTTACGCGAAATGAACTATATCACGTTTGTTTTATGGAAGCCGCAATTAAATATTAATTTTATTCTGTTTTTAGGTTTTCACATCCAGTCGGTAAAACGGGAATCTACTAAGACTCCGCTGTCAGTTCGTCCGTCCGTCGTCCGACATACACAGTCAAACAAAACTTTTAAAATAACTTGAAACAAATGTACATTCTGAGAAAATAATCTACATGATTATTTTGTAGGTATAACGGATAGTAGGATAATGATATTTTATCAAATACATCGGTTATCTCAGAAAGATGCAGATAGTTATCAAAGTGGGTTATATTTTATTTGAAACATTTAGAAAATAAGTCGCAGAAGAAAGTGTCAGGTTAGTAAATTTTATTATTTTATAGCGATAGTATTGCCTGTATTTGAATAACAATGCCAAATATTCTCACTTCATACTTTTGTTAATTCAACGCTCAAACGTCTATTGCTGGACGCTTAGGGTACTCCCTGGGAAGAATAACTCCAGAGGCATCTCACGTTATGCATGGTAGCATTACTTAGTATCTCTTAGGAGCCCAAACCAACCTTGCCATCATGTTGTCCATCTACCAATTAAAATTTTTGTTTCAGAAATGTATCATCTACTGTCGACGTTAACTGTCACATGCATCATTACCGTAGCACAAACAGCCACAGATCCAAATTACAGGCTAAATACACCTATTGTACCATCAGCCTACCATTTACGAGTTACTCCATATTTTGAGACTAATGATGACAAAGCATTTACTTTTGCCGGAGAAGTTACTGTTGAATTCACAACAACTGCTAATACCAATCAGATCAAACTACATTCAGAAGACTTGAATTTTACATCTGCTTTTATTAATGTTGTAGTGCTTGATAACATTGAGTCTATAGAACTCAGTGTAAATAATTCATTAGAGTTCGATTTGTTTTATTCGTTTGCATACATTAACTTAAAAACACAGTTGATACCGAATGTTCGTTACGCAATTAAAATTATTTATATAGGACCTCTCAGACAAGATTTAAGTGGATTCTATAGAACTTATTACTTGGAGAACGGAGTTAGGAAGTAAGTGTCAAAGTGTGTAACTAAGTATAATTTTTTTTTAACATATCTTGTATTCCTTAATAAGAATCTTCTCCTAACAATAACAAATACAACAAAAAAAGAATTATAGAAATCGGTCCAGCCGTTCAAGCGTGGTGTGATGACCAAGAGAAATAGGGATTCACTTTAAGGGGTTCCGTACCCCTAGGGTAAAACTGGAACCCTATTACTGAGACTTCACTGTTCGTCCGTCCGTCTGTCTTGCGCTGTATCTCATGAACCGCGATAGTTAGAAAGTTGAAATTTTCGCAGATGATGAATTTCTGTTGCCTCTATAAACAACAAATACTAAAAAACAGAATATAATTAATATTTAAGGGAGCTCCCATATAACAAACGTGATTTTTTTGCCGTTTGGTACGGAACCCTTTGTGCGCGAGCCCGACTCGCACTTGGTCGGGTTTTTATATACAATAGATTATTACTAGGTATGCAATACATTCTGCTGTTGCAATAGTTGAGCTGAGTTTGTCGATCCGGGTCGAACTCCTAAACGACTGGACCGATCTTTATGAATTCAGATATATGCACTCACGGTGATGGTCACTATGACCGTGCCAAATTTCAAAAAGATCGGTCAGGTCGTTTAGGAGGAGTTCGATCCCAAACGAAATACACGAGTTGCCTAAGAAAGAGCCAATTATATAGTTTAAATGACATTTTTGCAGATGGTTGGCGGCTACCCAACTTGAAGCAGCACACGCAAGAAAGGTGTTTCCTTGTTTCGATGAGCCCGGACTGAAAGCTACATTTACCATACAAATAGACAGACCTGTTAATTATAAGAATTCACTATCAAATATGCGAATGCGGCATTCAGAAGATTTGTAAGTTTAGTTTAGTTTTTTTAAGGTTCCGTACCCAAAGGGTAAAACGGGAACCCTATTACAATGACTTCACTGTCACTTCACTCCCATACAACAAACGAGATATTTTTTGCAGTTTTGGTACGGAACACTTTGTGCGCGAGTCCAACTCGCACTTGACGGTTTTTTTTATTTTTATTTATGGTTTTCACGTGTTTGTATTTGCTTGGGGAATAAGGGGGCCTACCAATATCTCCAGGGCCCAAAGTTATCCTTACTTGTACGCGTTGCACCAGATAATAAACGGATGAAGTTTTGGCAAATATTCTCTCCGGAAACGGGCGTCTTCACATTGCACGATAACGACACACGATGATATGACGATATCGTAAGAGTATCGCCACTATATTGTGGACGATATCGTGCAAAAACAACTCCCAAAGGTAATATTCTCTCCACCTATTACGTTATTATTCCGAAATTAGCACCCCTGTCTACCTCTCCGGGAATCAAGACATGATTTATGACATTATTTGTCAATCTGCAAAAAAACAGTAGGTAGCAATATCACAGGACTATGCAAAAGTTTGTACGGATTTTGACCCCATATTGCACCAAGAAAGAACTATCCAAAAACGTATCACACAGCTATTGGAGGGTCACAATTTGCATTGTCCTTTTCAAATAATATTTCAGAGGAAACGGCTACATAAGAGAATCTTTCCACACAACACCAATAATGCCAACATACTTAGTAGCTTTATTAGTCTCAGAGTATGAATTAAGTCAATACAGAAACGGATCTCAAGAATTTTCCATCTATACAAGACCTACTGCAAAAGATCAGACACAATACGCTTTTGATTTTGGCCCGAAAGTTGTTGACATTTTGGGAGAGTATTTTGATTTCGATTATTACTCTGCGAATGAAAATTTGAAACTGGACCACGTTTCGATACCAGATTTTAGAACGGGTGCCATGGAAAACTGGGGGCTTGTCAAATATAAGTAAGTTTTCTTAATAACTTGAGATTAACTTAATTTTTTTCAAAAATGTATTACTATAAGTTCCACCAAGTGCCGACCATCGAAAGCATTAATTAAACAAAATAAATGGCGATAAATGGGCTTCTAACAAATAAGCATCTGCCTACCCCTATATAAAATAAATTTATGATAAGGAGTATTGTTCTTTGACTAGGTAGTGTTTGGACGTCTATCATCTTAGCCGGTTGTATGTGTGCGACCTACGTGCGAACCTCCAAATCCTTAGTTCGATTCATAAAACGATGATTAGGTATACCTATAATATTTTTACATAATAATTGGCATAAGAAGCTTTTTCTGGATATATTTAAGCGACTATATAACGAAGGAGGTTCTGAATATGTCGGTATCTGTTGTTTTACCCTGGTAATGTTCCCCTGGAAATGGTAGCATTATAGATAACCTCCGTAGATTTTCCAAAATTATAATTAAGTTTTTTCTCTTTTCAGAGAAGCTTTGCTGTTGTATCATCCAGTAATGTCTGGCCCTTTCTACAGATACAGAGTAGCTCAAAACTTAGCTCACGAATCTGCACATTTCTGGTTTGGAAACCTTGTGACGTGCTATTGGTGGAGTGATACGTGGTTGAATGAAGGATTTGCTAGTTTTTTCCATGACTACATAATTGCTTTTGTAAGTTACTGTTTTATATATATGCAGAAGTTAAACCAAAGAAAACACTACCAGTGAATTTAACAAGGAGCGTCTATTGCCGCTTCCTCCTCATGCAGGTGTACTGCGAAGATAACGTTTGTATAGTATAAAATCTTTGATGAAGCCATGTGTGAAACTGGTCAGGTTCTCTTAAAAAAGCAGTGGAACAAGTGTACAAGTGTTTGTTTGTTGGAGACGCAGGTTCGTAGAAATCGCTTATTGAAAGCATTGTACAACTTTACTGGCTTGAACGGAACACTATACAATAAACTTAATTTGAAATGAAAGATGACGACGCAACGCCTTATGGTGCGGTGTTGAACGGGAGGATCGTGTGTAGGCTTGAAGCGTGCCGGAAGAGTGGGGTCACTGGTTCGGCCCCCGCTGTAGCTTACGCACGAATCGAATTGACACATTAGTCGATTCGGCGTTTTAATTAACATAGGTACACATTGTGATTTCAGATTGAACCAGAATTAGGTTCAAATAACCTAATGGTAGTCAGTACCATGTACACAGCATACGACATGGATGATACTCCATCAGCAGTACCTCTCACAAACAACAATGTCAATTCTCCAGCTGAAATCAACAATCAATTTGCAAGAATATCTTACCAAAAAGGTTGTGCAATTATCAGAATGATTTATCATTTGATTGAAGAAGATGCATTTAAATTGGGTCTGCGTACTTATTTTAAGAACAAGTAAGTAATAAAATATAAAACCTCGCAAGTGCGTGTCGGACCACGCATAAGATAGGGTTTCATGGTTACTCATAAAGGCCTCTATAACTCCTGAACTAACAGAGTTATGATATCGGTTATAGTTTTTCTTCAAAGTTTATTACATGGACTACCATCACGATATATTTCAGGTTCTTCACGCCAACCGTTTAGATTTTAGAGGTGGGGTGGGCGACCTGATCTTGCAAAAACATGCTCTACAAAGCTAAATATCTCGCGGATACTTAAATCAAAAAATTACCTAATCTTGCAACGTTTTTATAAGACCTATCTAATGATACCTCACATGATGTGGTAAACGCGAGAAAAAATATCGGTATCGGTTACCGAGATATTTAGCTTTGAAGAGTGTTCACCATTCAATTACTGGCAAAATGTGGATTGGCAATGCACCTCTGTCTGTCCCTACCCATTTAACGTAGTACTTATACATTATATTTTTACAGTGCTTTTAGATCTGGATACCCTCATTTGCTGTACGCTGCTTTCGACCACGGTGTAACAACCTTTTCCTCGCTGGTTTTGTATCGTAATGAGACTACGACTGAACTGATGGGGTCTTGGGTTACTCAGGCTGGTCATCCTGTACTACAAGTTCACGTTGACTTTCCTACAGACACTGTTACTTTAACTCAGGTGAATTAATAATGTTATTCTTTTTATAGTATAACAGGTATGAGTGTCTGACCTTCGATGTGTGATTGTAAGATTTTTAGGTCTCCTTGGGGTTCCAATAAAGACAAGTTATTTTATTGTCAGGTTCTTGTCCACGGTTCTACCGTTCAACCTATTTATTGCTTTGCGAATCTGTCAGTAGATACATGTAAATATAGAAGCAATAATACTTTTATCTATAGCACTAACTGATGTTCGTAAGCGTCATTATATGACCCCCATAAATAAAGTTATTTTATTTGATTTGCACTAATTAAACTTTTTAAGTAGGTATCGGAATTCAAAATCTTTATTCATGTATGTCAAATAGTAAACTTTATGAACGTAATGAATTATCCTGTGTATCATACATTTTACTGCAAGATTAGCAAATCATCAGGACAGGTAGAGCATCGCACAGCATCAAGCTATGCGAATCTGAGAAGAATTCTCATGCCCAGTCGTTTCCAATCGTCAACTAGAAATTCCGACATTGTTAAACAGTAAAATAATTACTAAGTACATGCTTTATTAGTATAAAATATTTTAATTAAACAATTATGTTTTAATAAAAACTATAGGTAGTTGAACAGTATGTTAGAATATAATTTTAATAAATTGTGTTTCATTCTTTTGTTACTCGTAATTTGAATAAGGTTATTCTTTAAAAATTCTAGAAACGTTTTTACAATGATGGATTACAAAGTTCGGATGAGATTTATAAAATACCAATAACATATACCACTGGAGTTTCTCCAGACTTTACCAATACAAAACCAGCGTTTATTATGAATGAGAAAATGTACAAATTGACAGTACCTGATGTTGGTAAACTCCGCGCTTGGGTAATATTCAACATACAAGAGACTGGTAAGCATTTCATTTCTGTAGTGTTTGTATACCTACTTCTTCTTTTTTCAAAGTTGTGGCTCCATCATACGTCGATGATTTTCCCACACTAGAACTAGTTACCCTGAACTAGTTCTCGTGTGGGACAATGAAACGTTGTTCGGTATTGTAAGTGAGCGTCTGGAACCAGGTTTTTCCGGAGAGCCATAGGTAACCGAAAAAGCCACCAGTCACTCGCTCAGCAAAATCTGAACTCCGTATACCTACTTGACTGTCTTTGGGTTTACGGGCGATAGACAAACATGGACCGAAGACTATAAATACATGTTTATTATAGTGGACGCCAAGTGTGTTGTGGTAATGTAGACTTATTGGCTGGTAACCAAATGAGCCGATTTCTACTTTATGTAAGTATACAAACACCACAATATCGAATAATCATGCCTCTTCTTCTTGAAAAATTAATATTTTTTAACCTGGAAACAGTTTAGAGTTTACTATGCAACATAAATACTTCGGAAATTCTAAAATATTATGGCGTCCGAATATGTCAACTAGACTCCAGTTCTGCAATCGCAGATTGTCTGATTGCAATTATTATTGCAGCTAATGTACTTTGGCATGAAGGGACTCGTCGTAACCGAGTGTTGTAACACATTGCAAAGGTTAAGCAACATCTAGCCAGGCTGGTCTTAGGATGGGTGACCATTTCATAAGACACAATTTGGAGCCCTAAAACAAAATCCCACTGGTCTAACTAGAGAACTTCGATATCGCCCATAGGTTGTGGAGGTCAGATGGCAGTCACGCCACAGAAAATATTGAAGTTCAGCTGCATCGCAGTTAGACTGAAAAGCCGACCCTCACAGCGTTGGGAAAAGGCTTGGTGGATGATGTACTTGCACGCTGACTGTAATCGCGTGTCGCGTGTAGCACGGTCGACGTGTAATACCCGTCTGTCGTCTGTATTTTTTGAGATGTACATTAATAATACATTATTATAATACAAAACACAACAAAAAATCACACTTGCATATCCGTGAAGTCACAAAGCATTTTATTTGTAAGAGAAACCGAGGCTATCGCCGCTAACGTGACGCTTTAAAAGTTTGCGGGGGCCTTGTCCGTTGTTCCACATTGCATGGTATGGATGTCTCGAACCCCAGAGTTAGGGTTAGGACCCCATAGTTCCCTTTTGTACATACTACAGCTGCCTGTATTTTGCACAGGATATTACAAAGTGAATTACGACGAGCAATCTTGGAAAATTATCGCTTCAGCACTGAGAGAAAGTTATCGCAACAACATACATTACCTAAATAGAGCGAAGGTACTTTTCTACATTATTAATTTCATGTACTATTATAGGTAGGGGCAGTAATCAAACATTATATAGTTTTACTAATGGCATGTTATTACCGTGACCTATATAGTCCGGTTTGAAAGTAGACATGCAAGGTTGCCATAATTCGTTAAAAGCCTGGAAATTTATATGAATTTTCAGAACATATACTATAAGTTAATTTGAAAAATCTCTATCCGTACAGTAATCGTGCAGTCAAAATGTAATCAAGCAAAAAAGAAAAACAGAAACAAATTCCCCCGTTTTCGACTACGAGTTTTTCAGCACCTGCCTGAAACTTTATTTTAACTACTCATTTTTGCTTAACATGTTCACACAACGTCATCTAGCCCAAACTAAGCTATAAGCTTGTGCTAAGGGATCTAGAAACCTGATAAACATACTTATATATTTTTAAATATATACAAAACATACATAAAAAACACCCAAAACACCCATTATACATTTTTGGTTGCCATATTTCTTCATGCGACTTGGAGATGGACAATGTTCCGTTGAATAATCCAGGTTCTCAATTTTATTAATTGTAGAAAATTCATCGTACTGGACGTAACATATCATATGTTCCAATAGTCCCTTTAGGCCTCCACTGACAATATCACCATTTGGATTCAGTTCATTCACGATCGGCCGCGACGCAGAAGTTGAAATGGATTTGACGTATATGGATCTAAATACATTTGGAAACTCACAATAGGACGATCGCAAAATCGCATCGTGGGGCCTTTAGAACCATTTGATTTCAGTTGGTGAATGACCTTTTTGCTCTGTTTTACGCCGACGAAGTCAACTTCTCGACGCTTCATGACGTTCTTCAGTTTTTATCAGAAGAGAATGAGTATTCCGTGTGGGTCGCCGCTTTGAAAGGTTTTAATAAATTAAGGAACAGTTATTTAGGTCACACAGATACCTTGCGTTATATTGATGTAAGTACAGAATATAATATAATTAGCCAGTAACTTACTGGTTCCTTCTTAATAGATGGCGTACTCAAAATATTGGTGAGACCACTAAGCATCGTATTGATGAGATATAAACTTCATAAAACAGAGAATCGCTTTTATTTCCCCGATTTCAACACATTTACACATTTTAGCAGACCCTGTTTTACATCCTATTGCCATTTGTGAACACTTTGGATATTTTAATAGCTATAAACCTATTTGTCTATCAGAACCATAGGTGCAACGCGTGCAGGCCAGGGTGACATTAGTAACATAAATTTAAATTACCACTTGGGATGTACCTATGTTACTGAACAAACAAAACATAATAATATTTCAAACACTTCAGGATTTTTTTTAACAGTTTTTTTACATTTCACATTTTTTTTTTCAGACATACATGCTTGGTTTTATAAATCATTACATCGATAGATTTGGTTATGACGAAAAAGAATCCGACTCCTTTGAAGATATTAGGAACAGACAACAAATATTGGAATTTGCTTGTAAATTACTTCTTAGTAAATGTATTGTGAACGCGCGAACTAAATTTGAAGCATTGAAAGAAAACGGGATTGAGTGAGTTGAACCTTGAATCGATACTTTCCAATCAATGATATTGCAGAAATTTTAGTTACATTACCAAATTAAAACATGGTTGCTTTTGCGGTAGGCATAGGTTTTTTTAGGCATTTTTCCAATAGTTTTAAGGTACATACATTTAAATAAAAGTGAGGGAAAACAAGGAAATTTAAAAAAGTTATTTTTCTACGTTTCTCAGGATATCACCTAGTCTACGTCCAGTAGTGTACTGGAATGGACTCCGATATGGCACTGCTGAAGATTATGACTTCTTATGGAACCGCTTAAGCACCACTGCCGTGGCGAGTGAAGTTCCAGTAATAATAGAGGCTTTAGGGCATACTTCTGATAACAATAAACTAAAAAGGTTTGTTTCTTATATCCATAGCAGCACTGAACTTGCTGACAGACAGACGAGTCTCTACAACCATCCCACTATCTTTTTACCCTTCTAACCACTTTACTTTCCTCTCTTCTTTTAACATGTCCATACCATTACAGACGCTGGCTACTCAATACAATGTATCATTCACTGGCGTAAATTTCACACTTCCCACTTTCCTTCTTTCTTCGTCCGTTGCCGGGCGTCTCTGGTTCACACGCACACTTCCCCCTAATATAATTAGGTACTCATTTCTTCCATTCTATATTTATATATATATTTTCAACCTAAGATAACAGTCCATACAGGACGGCAGGACTTACCAGTCTTGAAATTTATTTTCCCCTAATGTTTCGGAGGTAATTGGGTAAGTGGAATAGTGCATTTGACCTGTCACCATTTCTCTTTCTCTCTCTCTAAACTATTCTTACCTAAAGTGACCCGAAAGTGTTGGGACCAATAACGAGCATACATCTTTACGTGATATAATTATATCTTTTCAGTTACCTGGTGTCAATGACCTTTGACAACAGCCCTGTGAGGACCCAAGATCTAAATACACCACTGACAACAGTCCTAAGTCACTATAATAACGTGAAACTAGTGATGATGCTCTTGAAACGAGACTTTGCTTTGTGGACCTCCATGTTAGTATATTTGATTGGATGGCAGAGTAGTTAGTTAGAGAGAAACTACATTATAAAGTACTAGCTTATACATAAGAATTATTGACCGAGCGAGCGAAGCGTCTATATTTCGAGATTGGACAATTTTGTTTGGTTTCGTCCGTCGGTATGTCTGTCTGTCTGTATATGTCTTCTGGGCTGGCAGCCTCAATTTTTATCCGATTGAGAGGAAAATGGGATAAACATTAACATATAACGATTTAATGTTTTTCAGGACTAGCGGTCCCCTTTATTATCAGATCTGCATGAAACTTGGCACAATTTTATTGGGGAGAGGGTGGTAGGGGCTAAATCTAAAATAATGATTTTAATGTTCGCGAGGTCTACTGTTCGGTTATGTTATCTGTGCTTATACATGCGACACTTTGATCGCTTAAATATCAGTTATTTTACAACCAAAAACTTAACTAACACAAAAAACAAACAGTTTAACTGGTATACCTGTGCACTAAGTGTAACAGGCAAACAGTTACTTACACGGATTACTATAATATCTCCACATTAAGTCTGTGTGTTCTGTATAACTTTTTTCTGACGTTAGAAACTTCCGAGTCATCCAATAAATAAGATAAAATAAATACTCTTTATTGGAGACAAAACAGATATAAATATTTGAACACCTTCCTTTAAATTTATGTACAACAGGCGGCCTTATAGCTAAAGAACAATCTCTTCCAGGCAACCTTAGGATGGAAATAATATCATGAGAACTGAAAGGGGTTATGTACAATGTAATACATTGATGTATCACATGCTATGATATGATAAGTAGTAGGTACATAAATTATTAACTTAGGTATTTTCTTTCCCAGATATACCACAATGGACTTTGTCAACAGCTCGGTAGCATTGAGTCTAAAAACTGAAAAGGATTTTAAAAAAGTAAGTTATAGTACAATTATATTCCAGTATAGACTTGTATTATAATCTTAGGTGTGTTAATCACGCCACTGGAGATACCTCGCCACTGGAAATACCGCGCCACTGGAAATACCTCGCCACTAGAAATACCTCGCCACTGGAAATACCTTCTGGTGCCTACCAGAGACGCCCGGCAATGGACGTAGGAGCGGAATTAAAAAAATAAAATAAAGGTTTAGTTAATCAATGTACAAAAGTTGGCAACGGTAAAAATATTGGCAGAAATAATTATAGCAAACTGTTAATGATCAGGCACTCATTGTCTTCTGCCTTTCTCAGTACATCATTATAGCACAAGATCTGCTTAATTTGAGACAATAGTGGCACTCTATAAAGGCTGTTTTTAAGTTTGAGGTTGGAAGTCTGTTTTTTATTGTTTACCCCACTATGACAGTCAAAATATACTAGGTATGCAATGCATGCTACTAATTGCAAATGTTGAGCGGAGCAATATCCTTAATTTTTTTTTATGCTCTATTTTCATAAGTTTATAGATATGCACTCCCGGGTATGATGTCGACCAGCATACCAAATTTGGTCAAAATCGGTCGAGCCGCTTCGGAGGAGTTGGCACACAAACGATTTACACTTGTTGTCTAAGTTGCGCTACACTACGCTCCGCTCAACAACTAGGCCATATAGCCAAAAGCAATATACTAGGTAATATGCAATGCATGCTACTAATTGCAAATGTTGAGCGGAGTAAATTTTCTTCTTTTTTTTATGCTCTATTTTCATGATTTCAGTGATATGCACTCCCGGGTATGATGTCGACCAGCATGCCAAATTTGGTCAAAATCGGTCGAGCCGTTTCGGAGGAGTTGGCACACAAACGATTTACACTTGTCGTCTAAGATTCAGCTTCGCTTCTCTCCGCTCAATAAGACTACAACGTATGTCGAAATTAGAAATTTAAAATAGTTAAATATTATCGATCACTGGCCAGCTACTAACACATTTGATAATGGTTTTCTCGATAATAATCGGGTTCCTTAGAGTATATACTCGTACTTTATTTTTAATCCGCACCTACGTCCATTGCCGAGCGCCTGTGGTAAGCACTAAAAGAATTTCCAGTGGCGCCCGGCGGACCTTGGCCACCTGTGTGGCTGCTGTGTTGTGGTCAAAATTTACTCCGCATCTTTGGGGTCGAGTTTTATACCGCGTCGCTGAGTGAAGATGTGGGGTGGGGGTGAGGCCCCACAGCACCCAGTCCTTCTAGCCTGCTTCTGTAAGGACGGTGGGTTGCTAGTCCGTCGTCCTCAGACACTGATAATGGAGGTCGATGCTCCTGCGCGTAGTCACGTCTGCGGTGCCCTCGCCGCACACTTCGGAACTCAGCGGGGAGGGTCCGCTTCCTCATCCTACCGGCCGCCTCCTTTACGAGCATAACCTATTCGCAAAAGGAAATGGCCGCGTTCCACTGGCTACCGCTAGAGACCATGACTGTCATGGTTGCCAGCGAAGTCCCGGCGCTGACTCTACCACGCTGAGCATTGCACTAACTTGTGGAATGCTCAGCGTCTTAGCCGGAAGCGTTGACACGCGGGTGACCTCACGATGCATGCGAAACGGATACTCTCCTAAGTTTCCGTGCCCGATGATGATTTGTGTCGCACGATACGTGAGATCACCGTGCTGCCTCTGCATCCACTCCTCCATGATCGGTCTCACCACCGCGATGGTAGTGGTTCCCCACTTTGGTTGCTCAAATCGCACCTTCCATGTCTCCATGAGATCCTGGCGGAGTTGGGAATGCTGTGCCTCAATTTTTTGAGACGCAGGCCTGTGGTCCCGCTCCAATGCCTCATTGTGGTATTGAAACAATAACGCAAGGGCTCTCGCTTCCAGGTGGAGTATATACCTGGCGAGATCCAAAGTGTACGGTCAAATCGACCATTACAGCATGGCACTAATGTACATGGCGTTAGTTTCTTTAGATTATTATTTATACAAGCTTTGTTCTTTTTGAAATTGGCATGGGTAATAAATGTTATAGCTCCATGAAATGGGTATCTACGCTGACCTTTCCCTCGGCCTGTCCCTAATTGAGGTTCTAGTGACCCAAATGAGTGTTTAGCAAACATGATACTCAATGGGGCTTCACATAATGACGGGACTGTTGACAGGGTTGTGTCAACGAGGACTTGTTAATGACATCCATCTAATCCTATACTTACCCGACGAACCAGCTTTTTCGTTAATATTTTTGAAATTCCTGAAAGAATTGTTTTTGACTTAATTTACATATCCAACATAGAGATAAACTATAAATAACTAGGTATATGATTACCTCAATGCTTACCTATTTAATTATTTGAAATGTATAGAGTGACCTCATTTCAATTGTATCGAGTGAGCTATACAATTCAATAAATTGAAGTGAAGGTTTATAAAAATTACAAATAAACAGCTTTTTAAAATATATTTTTTCTATGACAGTTTGAAAATTTCCTCAAAAACTGCTCGGGGTGCACGGAATCAGCCAAGACCTCTGGGTGGACCTCATTGGAAATTGCCAAGAGATCAAAGGCTTGGGCTGACAAACATGAAGCAGAAATATTGTCAGCTATTAGAAGCATCTGACTTTAGTTTTAGTAACAAAAACTTTTTTGTCAATAAAATACCTATAACCAGTTTTTACAAAAAATATTTTTGCTTACTCACACGCCCAGATCATGTCTTTATCTTAGCAGCTCAGTTACAACTGACGGTGGTTCAAATCCAGTCTCAGAATATCGTTTTTAAGATGAATCCCAAGAAAGAGTGTTGGGCTGGATCAGCAACTGCTCCTTTTCCAGGAGGAACGTTCTGGCAACTGACAAAACTCCACTAGCCTAAGACCTCGTTTGAGACCATTCATACTTCTTTTGTTGACCGTTTTGGCCCAAGACTATCGTATTTGCGATTCATGTTTAAGAATATATTTCGAAAACTATTATATATATATATATATATGTATATGTATATGTATATGTATATGTATATGTATATGTATATGTATATGTATATGTATATGTATATGTATATGCTTAGAAAAGAAAAAAAAATAGGAAATTATTTTAGCATACTTACCCATTGCTTTAAAAAGAACATTATTTTTCTAATACTGACGTGTTTGTTTTATTGCAGTTCTGTGTTCACTTGTATCGAATAATAAATCGCTCGTGGGTGTCACGCAGGGTAGCCTACTGGAGCCCACGCATCTGTTCTAACAATTGTATGTCTTTTTACCGTTACTATGCATTGTAATAAGCATTTAAATTTAGACTAGTTAAAACCCGCAGTTTCGTCTGCGTGCATTTGCTACCCGCTATCATAATAAAGAGTAATTATTATTTTAATACATGGACTTGACAACGAAAGCTCACTAAACGAATGTATTTATTATCTAGTTGTGCAAAGTTTTCTGCTCTACTCTTATTGATCGTAGCGTGATATTATAAAAGCCAATTACTTAAATGTTCGTAATCTTCAATCATACATTTTAATGCATCTACCTAGAAGGTAAAAAGTCATTGAGAAAACTTTGTTCGATTAAGTTAGTCTTAATCGATCCTACCTTCGATCCGATCGATCCTTATATCCTAAGATTAGTGCATCAAATGAAACAAAGAAAGCAACTACTATTTGTAATATTAGTTAGTAAGTATGGAGCGGTATAGCGTATAGATAAAAAAAATTACCAACTCAATATGTACTTATTCGTTTTGCGTGGGTGTCATTTCTTTTCGGAGTTCGTGTCAGAGAATAATCGTATTATGTACATCTGGAATTAAGTCATTCTTTAAGAGAGATGAGATTGCACTCGCAGACTGTGGAAACCGCGAAATCCGAGCGTTTTAAACGTTCGTTTCTCTGCCGAACAATAGTGACCTGGAACACCCTGTCTGCGAACTTTTTTGCTCCCACATATAACACTGGATTCTTTAAACGAAGCATGAAGAGGCACATCACTAGCTCATGAAGTTGAGGGCAACTGTCAGTATTTATGTGTACTATGAGAGTCGCTCACGATCGCCAGATGTCGCCACAGCTTACCATAAATATAAAAAAGTAAATAAAATTAGGAGACTCAAAACTAGTCAAATGAAAGAAAAAACAAAATCGGTTTAGTACTTTTGGAGCTGTGTTTAAAAAAGAAAAGATAAACATGTCCCACCAAGATAATTATTCAGGCTACACCCAATAGGTTCACACAATAGGTTCATCATCGGATCATCGATGATTGTCATCGGAGTTTATTAGGTATACCAACGTATAATATGCTTTTGCCATTGCCGTCACCCTTAGACCACCGATTAATAAATAATAGTACAAGTAGACGAACATGGTATAAGGTGGGTATACACTCTACATATTATGCAAATGATAGGTACTTTAAATTTTATAAGCACGCCTACAAATTTTTGTTACATTTTTGACTTATGGTGTTATAATAATGGCTATTAACAAAATACATAAACAAAATCATACTGTAGTCCACTGTATCTTGATCTCAAACAAAAAACCAAATAGCCTCTTGCATCATCTAAATGCTCTAATGACGAGGGCAAGGTAGCTCATGTTATACTGGACACACATCCATAAACAACTTCGTTCTTGCTGTTACTGCACCTACGAACGAATAGATGTAATTACGTGCGCGATAAGTTCAGACGTTTCTGAATGAATATTGGCGGGAAATTTAAACGATAGAATTGTGAAATCGAAGCCTGTTTTTTTTTAATAGTTTACGGACTAAGCTCAAATGTAAAAAATGGCTTATAAATTATTTTTTATTGTTTGTGTCGTGAGTTTATTTTCGTTTACAAAGGCAGTGGCTCCAGTGATGGACGAAGAATGTTTGAACTATACAGTGTATCCTCTTCAATATGAACTAAATTTATATCCTTACGTGAATGGTGATCGGTTTTATATTGACTGTGAAGTAACAATTACTGTAATAGCAAACACGAATAATATAAGAGTGATAGAATTGGATGCAAAAGACATAGAAATTAATTACATAAAAGTATACGATGGAAGATTAAATACAATAAGTGGTGCCAGACCTTTTCGATATGATAATGTTTATGGCAAGTTGTATATATATTTGAATGAACCATTACGAGTTTACCGAGACAGCGATAAGCAGTCCTATTTCATACAAATAACTTATAGAAAATTTGTGAAAGAAGATGGCGATGGAATTTTTCTAGTCAAATATTATGACGAAGAGAGTAAAGACAACCAGTAAGTAAAATATTATGTACAATGGAATGAAATGATTTATTTATTTTGTATAGGACATTAAATGGATCTTAAAAACGTCAGTAAGTAATTTAAAAAAATATTATTGCTTCTATATTTACATGTACTGCCAGATTCGCAAAGCAATAGAACAATAGAATAGAACCGAGAGAAAGAACCTGGCAGCAATAAAACTCACTCTTTTTCTATAACTGATAGGTAGGTAAATTACACATTTTATTAAGACTTAATGTGGACGAATGTACATTGGTCTCGTGTAAAAATCAACAACAGTGTGTATAATACCACAAAAAAAATGTAGTCACCTAATTACGAGTACATAAAAATATGCTACAATTATGGCATTTTAGGAAGCGCCTGCACCATGCTCAAGCCAGACACTTTTAGCGTTAAGGTAATCAATTGTACTGTAAAATTTATTATACATAGGTATATAGGTAATTCTTATGTCACAGTGCAATATAACTGTGAACCCATATCCTTTCAAATGGCTTGACGATTTTTTTTTAAATATCGTCTGTTTTATACCCCTTAGTGATAAGGGTGGCCCACTACAACTTATTTTATTTAGAAATATCTATAGGCCAAAACCACAATTTCTGCAATGTTTTGTTGTTTCTCTGAAACTAATAGGTAGGTACGTACCTAAATACCAAATATAACTTTACCAGTAAAAAAACTTAATTAATTAAAAAATACACAGAGTACACATATGTACTTAACAAAAGAAACCGGCCAAGTGCGTGTCAAGCCACGCATAAGATAGGGTTCCGTAGTTACAC
Organism: Nudaria mundana; assembly: GCA_963556515.1. Lineage (NCBI taxonomy): Eukaryota > Metazoa > Arthropoda > Insecta > Lepidoptera > Erebidae > Nudaria > Nudaria mundana. Next base: position 3,098,486 of record OY748295.1, on the reverse strand, counting down.
ATAAAAGCCTCTATAACTCGTAAGTTTATTACATGGACTACCTTCATGATTTTTTTAATACGTCCCCCCTTCCCATCTAAAATGTAAATGGCTTGCGTGACTGACCTGAAAAAATTCATGATAGTGGTCCATGTACTGAACTTTAAAGGAAAACTATAGCGAAATAGATATCTCTGTTAGTTCAGGAGTTAGAGGCTATTATTGGTGACTACGGAATCCTATTCTATGCGTGGCCCAACACGCCCCTGCAGGTTTTTTTTAGAATTTAATGGGCATTTTCTATTTTTTTGAACTTAACAATTTTTAAATTTGTTTATATGTACAATGTAGCATGTTAATCATTATTCAAAGAACACAATACCTTTGTTTACTAATGCATTAGTACTATGCAATATTGGATAGTCCTGAAATTCTGAAAACATAATGTTTATACTGTTTTTTTATTACAATGACGTAATTCCTGGATCTATTTCTGCGCGTGACCTTCTTATGAATTGAATTACTCTACACTTATTCTGTATTACCACAGCTAACAGGTAGGTTTAGATTCTCTTTATACTGTGGTATTATTACCTATCGATGAAATATTTATTTGGTGTATAAATATATATATTTGATCGATGGTATTACCTAATAAAATTGATATTTTACACATGATCATATTATTGTTGTCTTGTTAATTAGGATTCTGTACCCAAAGGGTAAATCGGGAACCTAGTACTAAGGCTTTATATTCCGTTCGTTCGTCTGTCGCCAGACTGTATTTCGTGAACCAAAATAGTTACACATTTGAAATTTCCACTGATGATGTACCTATTTGTGTTGCCGCTATAACAACAAATACTTACTAAAAACAAGAAAACTAGGAATCAGTAATGATGGGGAAAAACGTTTAAAAAAAAAGTTGTAGACAAATAAAATGTATAGTTCGCGAGGTGTAAGCTGAGCTTTGCATTTGTGTGCACGTACGTGAACTTATAATGTGTTACACACATGTGTTGTACACACAGCTGCTCACAGAGTTTTTACTCTTATTTTTCGTGATCACTCACACAAATGCAAAGCTCGGCTTTCTTTTAAATTTCTAGAAAATGTTGTTTGTCCATATGGTCTTTGAGTCCATTTGAGAATATTGGATAGAAACAGGCGTTACTTGGCGAAAATCCATGACAAAACAATGGTAAGTAAAAATTTTTTTAAGAAAAAACTTTTTAGCATTAATTAATAGCATTAATTTTTCGCAGAATCAAAAGGACAACAAAACGTCGACAATTGTTTCGCCTCTAAACGAGGCATTATCAAGACTGTCTCAGAGAGAACAGCTGTTCTCTCTGAGACAGTCTTGATAATGCCTCGTTTAGAGGCGAAACAATTGTCGACGTTTTGTTGTCCTTTTGATTCTGCGAAAAATTAATGCTATTAATTAATGCTAAAAAGTTTTTTCCATTTGAGAGTTGAGAGATTGATAGATTATTAGGTATAAAGACCGGGAATATTTTTGTTAGGTATTTTTGATACCTAACAAAAATACTGTCATGCGTGTTTCCAACAACGTGCAGTTCCGGGCTGGTCGCAAATTAATTTGACATTGACCAATGTCAAATTAATTCGCAACCAGCTCCGTTGGCATAGCAATCCGCGTCACTCAGAATGCATGTTATTAAACCTACATTATGGACTTGGGTTTTTGCGGAGCGCGTGGCTGGTTGCCTTTTAGGTTACTTCTAGCGCTGGGCAAAAATCCAGGCCCAAACGCTCAATTGCAATACCATACAACGTTTCATTGTCCCGCACCGCGAACTAGTTCAGAGTAACTAGTTCTTCTGTGCGGGAAAAATCAAGCATTACCTTGACATTGGCGAAATCCTCGATGAATATCGATAGAGCCACGATTTTAAAAAAAGAAGAAGAAATCTACATCCAGACCATGATGAATATTTGTGTGATCCACAAATGTTTGTTTCGGAGTTTCCGTGTTTTCTATGTGTATGTATGTATTTAGAAATATGAGTCCGAAACGTTCAGGCCTTGAGTCCGAGACGCCCAAGACTTGAGTCCGAGACGCCCAGGATTGTGTTGCCTTTCTACAAACATCAAGGCAACGGGTTACAAATTTAGTTTTCAAAATTATAATACATATGCTTAGCTGTTTATTTTATTAAATTAATTTGGCCATTTTGGACATAACCCCCCTTTCTAGAGTGCCCGGTGACGGCAATAAGCTTGCCCTCTATTACGTGGGACTAAAAATACTGGCAAATTGTGGGTGTTTAATGCACCTCTGCTTACCCCTTTGGGATATAGGCGTGATATGTGTGTGTTAGAAATATATAGGTATGTTTATCAGTTGTCTAGATTCCATAGCCCAAGCTTAGTTTGGGCTAGATGACGTTGTGTGAGAATGTCAAAAAATATTAAAAATAAGCGAGGAATAAGGAAAATAAGGAGAGCTTCTTGCTATAAGATACATATTACTAGGCATTCCAATTAATAGTTTGCTTACTAATGTTTAGTTTATATCTATTCTTATGTTGGCGTAAGGCCGAGGTCTACATAAATGTGGTCGACCTTCCTCCCACGTGTATTCTCTGGATCTAGCTCAATAAGGTAAAAAACTATAAACACAACAATGCAACCTTACGGTAATTAGTGCTAAACGGCTTTATTATATTTACTAGGTGATGCTCACAGCTACGCCTGCGTAAATAATTTCCTCGTTGCCAATTTCCGCAGGTAAACATTACTGAAATATAAGAAGAAGTAGTTATTAATAGTAAATATAAATATATAATAACAATAAATATTTTGGACGTTCTCAAACAACATCATCTAGACAACTGATAAACATAATTATCTACTTTTATATTTTTAAATACATACATAATATACATAGAAAACACCCAAACTCCAAAATAAACTTTTGTGGATCAGACAAATATTTGATTCGACCCGGGAATCGAACCTGGGACTCCACATTATGTCGCAAAGGTTACTAGACAATTAATGATTATTTTGGTAGATAAAGAAGCCTGGAATTGAATTGCTCGCTTTACTGGGCTTATGCTGACGAAGTAAATGAAATAAAGTATTTAGGAATAGTAATCGATAGATTTTGTAGCTGGAAGCCCCAGATAGATATTGTATGCAAAAAAATAAATAAATTCATATTTGCACTACGTAGAATTAAAAATCTAACGAATATTCAGACTGCACTGATGGTGTATCACAGCCACGTATGCTCTATCCTGAGATACGGTGTTGTAATATGGGGCAATTCCACAGACTCTCAAAGAGCTTTTATTGTGCAAAAGAAGTGCATCAGATCCATTTTCAATCTAAAATGGACTGACTCATGCCGACCCCTATTTATAAAACACAAGCTGCTAACACTCCCGTGTATATACATCTACGAAATATGCAAATTTGTCAGAAAAAATTATTCACTTTTTCCTTCAGATGAAAATGCAATATTCAAAAGAAAAATTGTACAAAAACCACTACTAGTACCACGTAATGGGCTGATTCTAATTTAATTGGATAGAAACTGCTACACAATGGCGATTAAAGTATATAACAAATTACCAATTCAATTCCAGAAACTTATGAATACATTAAAATTTAACAAAGAACTTTATGTTTGGCTATGTGACAGATGCTTTTATACTATTGATGAATACTTAAATTTTAAGGAACAGTAATCTGTAAGGGATAAACTATAACTTGCTAATGATATTTTATTTTTTCCAATATTTATAATCTTACAGTGACTATAACAAATTGTGTTCTTCTCTAATTTTATTATTCCTAAGTATTATGATTTGTAACTTTAGAATTTTATTGATAAAATGCAAATAATATTAACTAAATGTTTGACGAATTGAAGTTGACCTATGATATAATTATATAGTCCTCTTGACATTCCAATTAAAATTGTTTTCATATATTCAATTAATATATTCAAATAATTAATGTAATTAAATAAGGTATTCAATGAAATCAAATGTAATAACCAATGTAATAATTGTGTTGAAAATTTGCATGCCACAGTCTGAGGCTAAACATGCTGTGTTTATAATATATTTAAGACCTTAATGTAACCATGTTTATGAGCAAATAAATTATTATTATCAATTGTAAGGTACGGGTACTATGAGACAGTGGCTTGGTGGCCTGCCTATCTATAGCACTACTTATTTTTTATTTCCTTCTAGGCTTGGTCCATGCCTGGTCACGTAGTGCCCTTGCCCTCGTGTTATATTCTTTTTTGGGTTGATGCTTCTAACTAAATCACTACTGCTAATAGTGTTAACCAGGGTTCATTCCGTTTGGGGGGAGGGGGGGGACATCATTGAAATTAATTTCAAAATGAACGCATAACGAATGGTGTATTAGTTGCAGCATCTTTCTGGATACGTTGTGTGCATTAAACTATGAATGTAGTTACTGATGATTGCGAATATGGCTTTAATTGTAAATTCATGTGCTTACGTTAATAAGTGTTATTTTATATCCTATACTAATATATATTTTTGAGTTTGATTTAGTTTGAGTTAGAGTCGAAAGCCGATGCACTTCTAATCACGCCACCGAAGCAGTAGGTAAGAGTAGTTTATAATCAGTTTTCTGGTGACTAGGGATTGAACTCACGTTCGTGGAAACGCAAGACCAACACCTTACCAGTAGGACGGACGCTTACCATATTTTTAGTATGTCTCAGAAGGAAAATCCTAGGGATGCTGAACAATTTTGTCTTTCTAATTTCGAGAACTTTTTACAATAAGTAGGTGGTATGTATGGTAGGTATAAGTAGGTAGACCTTGTATTATGCCTTGTATACATACTAGGTACTCCATAATTAATCAAAGAACAATTAGTTTGTCTGTCTTAAGATAAATATTCAAAGGAGCATTGTCTCGGATCGTTAGCTCTGCCAAATAGAACGTATACGCTTCATGTCATTGTTCTATGTGAAAAATTAGACATATAAAACCAGAACTATAGATTTTTTTCATGGCGATTTAATGTTTGTTTCCTATTAAAGTGTTTTTAAAACGTTGTTTTAAAATCCATTACCATTATTGGTCACAAACGGCCGAATACTAAAACGTGACTCAAATAAGCAGACACTCAAAGTGACGTTATTGCATGGACAATTTAGTTAAAGTGCTGCTCGGAGTTCGATTTTTGCTGAGCGCGTGGCTGATGCCTTTTTAGGTTACCTCTGGCGCTCCGCAAAAATCGGGTTCCCAGACACTTACCGAACAACGTTTCTTGTCCTGCACCTGGAGCTAGTTAGGAATAACTAGTTCCTCTGTGCGGGACTATCAACTAATCAAGTATTACCTTGAAATTGTCGAAATCATCGATAAACATCGATGGAGCCACGTTTTTAAAAAAAGAAGAAAAAGAAAGTGCCGCTCAAGCATTTAAATAGCACTTAAATATTTGAGTGACTTTCCAGTATTCTTTCGCTAGAGTATGTTTGTCAGATTCTTATTCTTTGATTGGCAGAGTGATGATTCATTCTTGCCGGTGGAATGAGTTTAGGTCATCTTAATCAAATTTTCTTACTTATTACGGATTACAACTATAATTTTGTTTACAGATTTCTCATCACGACAAGGTTATCTCCGAACAAAGCTAAATATTTCTTCCCATGCTTTGACAACCCGAGATTCGAAGCGGTATTTAAGTTCAAAGTGTTTATACCTCAAAAATCAAACTATATACAAAGTAATAACACTACTTTATGTATTGCCAAGGAACTCAGGAGAAGCAAGTAAGTTTAATAACTTCTATACTTAAACATAACTCGTGCGCGATAAGTTGAGACCTGAGCGCAGTGATATCAAGGCGTGTGATTGTACAGATCCAAAAAAAATCGTTACAAACTTCCGTTCGAGAGTTAACTTACCCTATTTTTAGTTTGAGCTTTTGTTTTTGTCGGGAATAGCATATAGCATATAGCCCTATACCTATATTTTATTTTTACAGGGTCATTTGAAAATATTACTAACATCCCGAGGACTAAAAATATGTTACCAACAATCTGTAAAATCCGGTATTCTATTCGACGCTTCAGGTATTATATACCATTGTATATAATATGCCTAGGCATTCTATTGAGGTATCCTGCATTATACACATTGCCGTGACGTATTTACGTGTATTATACAAATAAACTTGTAATGAACTACTTTTACAAAGTCACAAAACCTACTCTTTTCGGAGAGGTTTTGTGACTTTGTAAGCTTATGTAGATTAAGGAACCCTTTTGTGTTTTTAACAATCAGTTCTTGAAATGTTTATAATAACTCGACCAAGAAAATCCAATAACGAAACGAGATTTCATGATATTCTCTCCAAGACTTGTTATACCTCTAATCGGACATAGAAATTATTGTCCACTTTCAACTTTTATTCTCCCGATTAAAGCCTATAAAGGCGTGGTCTAAGTGCTTGTAACGTTACAGAAAAAAAATATAACAATGGTTGAAAAATAATTGCTTTGTTAGTTTGAATATAGTCATTATTAATTTACTTACGGAGATTCGAGCAAATACCCTCAATATTTCTGTAAATGACAATAGTCTCCTCCACTTTTGCATGATGCTGACAATGTGAATTGTAAAAACGAGCATATAACTAGAATACTTCTGTCTATCACTTACAAAAGAATACATTTATTTTCTTTACAACCGACTTCCAAAAAAGGAGAAGGTTCTCAATTCGACTGTATGTTTCTTTTTTTGCTCTGTTTGTTACCTCATCTTCGGATTGGGTGACCCGATTTTGAATTTTGTTTTAAATGGAAGCTACTACTTCCCAAGTAGTTCAATTTCAATTTGGTCCCCTTCGGACAACTATTCATCCCATTTCGGTCCCAAGCGGTCCCATTTCGGTAGTATGAAGTCGGTTGCTGTATTAATTTTTGACAATACAAAATGATACAATACAAAGTGATACAAAAAAAGTAAGTTGCTACTAACAATATTTTACAGAAATTCTACTTTCAATAATTTCAGATTTCTGACGTACACTTTTACAATGAATACCTTATCATCGACGCTTATACTGGCACAATACCACATACAAGACGGACATCCTTATAAGGTGGTTCGTCCAACGCTTACTGAGAACTGTGTCAATTATTGTGATAGTGTACTGACCGGTAACACATGCCGCGACGCACATTACTAATACCAAGATTTATTTTGATGTACACGAGCTGTTTATGGACATGATTAAGGCCTACTGTTTATACATCTTTGGAATTTTCTTGACTATCTCTAACTATATTAGAAAGTACTTATGTTGCATTAGCAAAATATTTATATTTGTAAGGTAACAAAGTTTCTGTGTTCTTCAATATTTACATACATACATACATATGGTCACGCCTCTTTCCCATAGGGGTAGGCAGAGACTATGGAATTCCACTTGCTACGGTCCTGGCATACTTCTTTCGCTTCTTCCATTTTCATAACTATCTTCATGCACGCTCTCCGGTTCTGGGTGCTCTTGACCTGACCTTTGGTCAAAACATCTCCGATTTGGTCGAGGTACGTTCGCCTAGGTCGACCCTTACCTGCCTGTCCATTCACCTCACCCGCCTTATGTATCTGTTTCGTCAATCTTCTTTCATCCATCCTTTCTACGTGCCCGAACCATCTAAGCATCCCTTTTTCTATCTTACTCACTACATCTTCTGATACACCGCAAAGTTCTCGTATCTCGCTGTTCCTCACTTTCTCAACCAATGTCACCCCAGTCATACTTCTCAAACTTCTCATTTCCACTGCATTTATTTTACTTTCATGCTTCTTCTGCCAAACCCAACATTCACTTCCATACATAAGTGTAGGGACCAACACTCCTCTATGAACAGCCAGCCTAGCCCTCCGGAAAATCTTCTGGCTGTTCATAAAGTTATGCAGAGCCCCATTCACTTGATTTCCTGCCATAACTCTTCTTTCAATGTCGTTCGCACATCTTCCAGCCCTTGTAAACTTGAACCCTAAATACACAAACTCTTTCACTTGCTCCACTCTCTCTCCTTCAATAACAATCGCACAGATTTACTACATGCCATATACTGTACAGAATGGTAGTAATGTCCTTATCTCAAAAGCTATCGCATCATATAAGCTCTCAGGCTGTAAGTATAATGTGTCCCAAGAACATGCTACATGGAGGGAAAGTGCCCTAAATATTGTAGTTAGATAATTTTACTGAAAGGAGACTTTATATTATTTTTAAAAACAATTTTAAATGCATACATAGATTTTTGAACCGGTAATCGAACGGACCAAATGGTAAAACACAAAACATGTTATTTCTACTAGACAAATATTATACTAGAACCTTCCTCGAGTATCACTCTATCCATTGGTGAAAACCGCATCAAAATCCGTTTCGTAGTTTTAAAGGTACATACATAGGGACGGACAGATGGCGAAAGCAACTTTGTTTTATACTTATATTATGATGCGTATATATTAGCAGTAGTATCTATTTCTTTACATTTTTATTCGGGTACATTAATAATGTTTAATAAAATTCCTTTTTCTTTTCAGGGAAAACGAATACTTCTTAATAAATTATCTACCTTCACCTCAAGTCGGTCTACATCAAGTTGGGTTTCATCACTCTCGTTTCGTAAGCAAAGTGGCTTATGCCATGAACTCCGTAGATACCTTCATAGTTTGGGCTCCTATTGACGAAATCGATGATTTCAACTACATATTCAAATACGGAATTACAATGATTAATTTGATTCAAGAATATTCTGGAACGAACAGAACTTTAGTCCAAGGTCCGATAAATTTGGTTGCAGTACCTAAAGCTATAAACGGTTATGAGATCGGCAGTTGGAATTTACTAACTAATGGGTGAGTGAATCTGCTTCTTGTACTAAAGATATTCTAATTAACTAATTGTGTTAGACTTCTGAATGTTGATAGATGCGTGAACTTTCCAACGTGACTAAAGAAAAACAGAATATATTCTTAAAATTATGAGAATACTTTCGAACAGAATATTAATTTACGTTAGTTATAGACAAAGGGAGTTTTTAAGGTTGACTTTCGGTTGAAAACTCTTAGGAAACATAAAATTAATGGTATCTTAGAAACTTTCAAAGGAAATTCTCTTGAAAAAAATGAATTGTAATCAAAATATAATGTTGAACGTAAACATCATGTCATAAAACTTGACCTAGATGCTATTTGGGAAGTCGGTACTATTTATATTTCGCGCAAGGCCACGCAATGTATAATACCGCTGTGATCAGCTGTTGCAATATTTACAATAACGAATTACTTCGGATCATTTATTATTATATCATTAATATTTCAACTAATTATTGATATCGCCCATGGGTTGTGGAGGTCAGATGGGAGTCGCTCTACAAAAATATTGAAGTTCAGACGCATTGCCGTTAGTCTAAAAAGCCGACTCCGACTGAGTTGGGTTCAATTCATATTTAATTTAATGAAACTTTGGTATTTTAGGCTGCACTATGATAAACTGGAATGCACGATGTACCTACAGAAATGGTGCAGAAATCTTTTAAATTATAAAAACTAATCATTATTTATCTAAAAAAATTACTTTTACTTTTCATAGTGCTCACAGAATTGTAAAAATCGACCAGTACACAAGCATCAAGCAGATAGAAACGATGATATTTGAACTAGCTCAACAGCTTTCTAGAATATGGCTTGGAAATCCAGGTGAAATACAGCGAACTAGATGGAAGGAAGAGTGGTTCAAAGAAGGCATGGCTACATACTTGGCTTATTATTTTGTTACTCAGGTTTGTTAAACCTTTTACTATACTACACCTATACAGTGATCTGGTTTTTTGGGTACGAATTAATTAGGAGGAAATACCCCAGCACAAATTTAAAATGATATCAAATAACTCTATCGAGCGGTTTGGAAAAATCCTCGCAGGTTTTGCAGTGTTGTTCCTGCAGTGAACTCCATACACATAGGTGCATAGGATGCATAAGAATATTTAAGAGAACCAGGGCCTTAAGTGTGTGTATTTAGTGTTTCGTTCAAAAATTACCACATCTTTTACGGTAAAAATATGAAAGTCCATAATTAGCACGAAAATTAGTAAAAACACACTAAACTTTAAATGCAAAATTAAGAAACTCAAACAAAGTTCGTAGTGAAATTAAAGAAAGAAAATGTGAAATTATTTTAGATAATACATTAAACAAACATTTTTCTATCACTATACCAATAAAGCGAACCATTAAGCTTCTTTCATCTCAAGAGAAACGCATGTGTTCTATGCGGAAGAAACACCTACATTAAAAATGATTGAACGCACGTGTAGTCATTTAATTGGTTTCTATAATTAGGTAACATGGCAAAATGTGCATTACGACATTAAGAGTTTATTCAATTTTATATTTGGGGTGCAAAAAACATAATCAACTATCGTAACCTTTTTTTTTTAATTCTTTTGTACATAGGTAAAGCAAATACCCGCTATAAAGTTTAATACAAACAATATGCACAAAGGCGTGCTTAAGTCAATGTGACTTATCTGCCAGCAGACCTTAGAGTTGTAGAGGAGACCAGGTTTTATTCAAGGGAGAAGTGTTTATCGTGCTTTTTATTAACTTACTATACATATAAAAACAAAACATTATAACTTTAAGACATAATACTTAATAGGTTGTGTCCATACATACATACATATACACACATATATATTTTATAATATTACAAATCATAAATATAAATTATTCTCCCGATATATCAATAATAGATTTAAATAGGATGCTAAGGTAGGGCACCAACATCTTCGGCGGCCAATACATCATCACCAGCACGCAGTACAACTCTAGCCATATCCACGTAGTGTGTTTTGATTTATAACACTCTCTATACACAATATAATCTTCTATTCCCAAATGTACACAGGGGGATCTCGCCAGTCATTTTGTTGAACCCACGTAATAAGGGACTTTTTGCTATTTCTGGACTCTTTGGATATCCAAAGAGTCCAGACTAAGGTCCAAAGAGAGACTAAGGTCTTACTTAATATCCTACTTAATGAAGTCTTATACATTTCTTACAGTATAACTACGGTATCCAACCTATACAACAACGTCCAGTTGGCGCGTATGGTCTACAAATGAAGCATAAAGCAATGGCTCTGGACTGGCATAGAACGACACCTGCTTTGGGCGTCTTTAACTCTTCGTTGGCGATAGAAATTCCACCCAGATATAAAGAACTGGTTCAGACGAAGACAGGAGCTATATTGTGGATGTTGGAGAGTTGGGTTGAATCGGAAAAGTTCCATCGGTCACTGGTTAACTTTATTAATTCAAGGTAGACGTCAATTGCTTTTCAGATGGAAATAGATGATTTGCAATTTTTTGTAATTCTATTTAGAAAATAATGAGCATTGTATTCGATATGAGTCCTTAGAGGCCTTATCAACCTTACCAAACTAAATTGGTGGTCTTTGTTTATTGTGATGCAATTTATTTCTAAAACTATCATACAGTACAGTCACTTATATTGTACCTACTTATAGCAATGATAGATAATCTGTAAATAACAGGAATGATAATTGATTAATGGTTAATAATTTTAATTAAAGCTTTTACAATGTTGAATCTCGATCATTTAATTTATTTTATAGTAGGTAGTCATTTTATTGCGGTGTTTTCTAGATTGGTTTTAGTACAGATACAAAAAAATAATCATGTATATTATATTCTCGAAGGGCTAGGCAGAGACACTTAATGTAAACATATTATTATTACAGATTATATAATATGTAGTTACCTCCGTACTAAGTGAGATTAGTCCGACCGCTGAAGCATGAAGATATAAAAGCAAACATATTAATTAATTGTACTAAAAATAGCAGTAAAACATATTTCCTTGATAACACTCTTTGCCAAGCTTGAAACATGAAATTTGTGTTTTCAATTTTATTTCAGGAGAGGCAAATATATCTCATTACAAGATTTCACAACAGTTCTGGATCGCGACAACATTGAATGTTTGAATCAGTTTTTCAATGGCTCTACGGCGTCTCGGATTCTGTGGTCCTGGCTTCGTCGGCCTGGGCATCCTGTCATTAATGTCCAAGTCCTAAGAGACAGAATTCCTAACGCTATTCAACTGAAGCAGGTAATATTTAATTGTGATTGTGTGTTAGAAGTAAATTTACCAGCGGATTTTCTAGCGCGCGGTGCATATTTTTTCGTGGCTCAGTGGTGATGATTATTAAAGGTCCCTGACGTTTACGTACTTTACAGCACTTTACAACATTTTATCTAAGGTCCGTTGTGATGTTACTTATGAGTATAAAGGTTATTGCACCTTTCAGAGACAATTTAGTTTCACAAAAGAGAATCGTCATGAAACAGACTACCTGATTCCCATCTCATACGTCGTGCAAAATAACCAAAACTGCTACAACTGTTACCGACCGCGTTTCACTATCGCTCAAGCCTATACATTTGGAGAAAATTTGAACAATGGATGGATATTACTCAACAGACAAAGTTCCGGTATGTTTTAATTAATTTACAAATACTCAAATTAATTTACAAATATTTGGGACATATTTTTTACAAAGCGTCATATAGGCCAAAAGTAAAGTAAATATGATTGTGTTATTATGAGATCCAAATAACTAATAAACATAATGTAACTAATATACGAGAAAAATAACACCCTGAAATAAAACAAACCAACGTGCTCATTACAAAGTTTTGTCCTGGCTGGCAACTCCCGAGTCCAGTAGTTAGCTGGTAGTATTACTAACCACTTCTCTCCGTCTCAATACTATATTCTACCTAGTCCCTCAGAATACGTACCTACGTATAGAGAACAAAACTCCTTGGCGTAACATTGAATCTATTTCTGCAACATTCGTAACCTAGAACTGATTCATTGCTAAGTACTCCACTATTACTCACCTGCAGTACGTAGGACTGTGTTTTAAACGAACATACAATAATATTTTCATTTAGGAAAAGAGAGCACTTATTGAATAAAGTATCTGGTAACGGCAATATAATTGTTTTGCCAACAACAATATAACAATCTTTGCCTACCCTACCTAAGGGTAAAGCGACACTCTTTACACACATTATTGTCTGTAATTTTGATGGTTCCATGTAATTGGAGACGAGGCTATCGCTGCTTACCAGTAACTTTGCCGAACGTTCATCTTTCAAGAATCGCAGTGTCGATGAAAGTCTACCGACTTATTCAACCAATGATATCGCAGAAAACGTCGGTCACGTGACGCAATGAACACATTTGTTACACCTACGATATTATTGGTTGTGGACTGATGTTGACGCTGACTGTGCTAGCCCTGCTGGTGCTGTTGCCATTTAGGTGGAGCTCCTTAGCATCGTTTTAAGTTGATATATAATAATTTTCAGCTCTTTCCACCGCAGGTCTTCCGGCCGTACGTGAACCAAATGGTTTAGCACGAAGCGATGGAAAGAGACCGGACGGTATGTCGTTGCTACCGTGGAAGATGGGAAGGCCTTTGGTGTGGGACGCTACATGCGTTGACACCTTAGCACCTTCACACCTTCCAAGCACATCCGGATGTGCCGGCGCTGCTGCTGCATCGGCTGAAGGCCTTACACGGCGTAAATATGCTAACCTAGCAGGTGATTACATATTTGAGCCGTTTGGGGTTGAGACACTGGGGTCATGGGGTCCGAGTGCTCGCCGCCTTTATAGAGACATTGCTCAACGCCTAATCGATGCTTCTCAGGACCAGAAGGCTGGCTATTTTCTGGCCCAAAGAATAAGTATTGCCATCCAACGTGGCAACACAGCCAGCATTCTGGGAACGTTCCCAGTCGGCATAGACGCGGAGGATTTTTTATACGATATTTTGTAATGTAAATATTTTTAGTCTATAATTATGTTTATTTTGTATATTGTAATTCTTATCTATACTTATAATAAATTTTTAGGTTATTATAGAGTCAACTATGATACTTACACTTGGAGACTTATAGCGAAGACTTTGAAAGAGAACATGGAATCTATTGATGAATTAAATAGAGCTCAGGTAAAATAATTTTACAGTATTATTGTAGTTCTACTGTAGATCTCTGTTCCACGTAGGTTCTGGTTTCCAGGAAGAGGTAGCTAGACGCATATACAGACTTCACCAGTTACTGTTTGTCCAACGTTAAATGGGACGAGTGAAACAATATACTTGGTGCCATACATTCCATGGTTCTTCTCAGTCCTCATAGTACAAACATAGATGCATAAGGAAGACAATAAATAAGGAGTTAAATCGGCGATGGCGCACAGCAAATGTGACGCGCGGTATAAAGGAGTGCACCGGTTTGCCTGTTGATTTCTGTTTTAACCTTCACGGAATCAGTTGCTTGTATTATTTATCTACTTTTAGTTTAATTCAAAAAGTTGGTTTGTGACAGTCCTTTCTAATGTAGAACCCACAAGTGCGGTTTAACAAAGGAGTTGACTCACTAATATTGTAAAATATTGTTTCAATTACAGATAGTAAATGACGTTTTAATTCTATACGTCTCTGGTGATATAGACGTTCAACTTGCAATGGAGATTTTAGATTATTTGGACAACGAAGTTAGTCCTGTGGTTTGGGAATCTGTTTTAGATGGCTTTGAGAAATTCACCATCGAAGGTGCTGGTTGTAATATGAGCAAGCATTTGTATTGGGAGTGGGAGGTAAGAATATAATTTCAAGTTAAATACACTGAAACATCATTCAAATATTCAGATACTCAAAACGGACGTTTGGGTATGAAAAATTTAAGTTTAAGGGTTGCTCGATCATTTAAACAGCTGCTATATATTTGAGAGACGTTTCAATATTCGGTCGTGAATCCCTGTTTCTCCGAACTGCTACTTAAAAGTTACTATAAAATTAAAAATATTTCCGAATCGAAGCATCCATAGCAGTGGTGAAACGGTTGAACTTGTTTTGACGATATGATTTCAATCATTGGTCACCACACTACATAAAACCATTCCTAAGACAAGCAAATTTAACTAACTAAACCTAAGTGACTGTAGCACAATGTAAAACTCGACAATTCTCATTATCTGGTAGCTTAATTTCAATATAATTTGTCTAACAGTTGCATAAAAAGCTACTCTTTTGTTTTTTTACAGGAGTTTCTGTCAAAGAAAGTCTCGAAGATATTTGGACAGCTCGTGAAGAGTAGACAGCAGGATTTTTTAACAAGGTTTTTTAGAAGCAATGTTGTAGAACTGGCATGTTCGCTTAATTATGAGCCGTGCCGTACATACGTAGGCAGAATATATGTTGAAGACCGAAGAGGCAAACATAAGTTAGTATTAGTTTAGTACTTTGTTATGGAATAAGAAAAACTTGTCAAAAATTGATACAATAACCGACTTCAAATTACCGAAATGGGACCAAATATTTGTCGGAATGGGACCATATTCAAATGGGACTACTTGGGAAGTTGTAGGTCGAATTCAGAACTTCCTCCTTTTTTGGAAGTCGATTGAAAACTATTCTGCGTGGGCGGATTCATTATAAAGATCAGCCACGAGTTGTCGTCTCCTCCTCCTGCTCCTTAATCTCAGATGGCCGAGTTACTCCGGTGCAATGTGATGTCATCTGCATAGAAATGAATGTTCCCAAGGGACAGCATGTCATTGATATGCAGAAGAAAGAGATTTAGTGACAGCACGGACCCATGCAGCACCTCGGCATTTACTTACAAAAAGCGAGAAAAAGCAAAAATATTGACAGCAAAGCGGACTGATATCTGCAGATCTCGACATGCAACCTATTTTTATACGCATAAATTTTTATTAAAATTTTTGAAGTTGGTTTTGCGCGATACCCAAACCGGGTAAGCATCGCTAGTAAATAAAATAGTAACATAATCTTTTATAGTAACGTAACCTGTATCTCATTGCAATGATAGGAGAATTATGATAAGCATTTTTTTTTTAGTTCTGCGGCCCAAGGCCGCGGCCGCTCTAACGTCCGTTGCCGGGCGTCTCTGGTTACAAGCAGAACGTATTTCCAGTGGCGCCCGGCGGACTTTGACCACCTCTGTGGTCTCTGCGGGGGTTGGGTCGGGATGAGAATCCCGCGTCGTTGGGGTAGGGTTTTATCCCGCGTCAGTGAGTGAATCTGGATGTGTATTATGGGGCAAAGGCCCCGCAGCACGCAACCCTTCTAGCTTGCTTCTGTAAGGACGACGGGTGGTGATCCCACCGTCCTCAGGCCCCGATCATGGAGGTCGATGGTCTTGGGCGTAGTAGTGTCTGCGGCGCCCTCGCCGCTGACTACGGAACTCGGCGGGGAGAGTACGCTCCTTCTCCCTGTCAGCCGCCTCCTTCGCGAGCAAGACTTGCTCGCAGAAGGTAACGGCCGCGTTCCACCTACTCACGCTGGAGACCATGGCTTGAAGCATGGTCTCCAGCGAGAGGGTATCTACGCCCAGACCCACTACGAGGTCCCGGCGCTGACTCGCCCACGCTGAGCACTCCACCACCAACGTGTGAAGTGCGGTGTCGTCGTCGGAAACCTCGCAGTGTTGACACCTGGGTGTGACCTCACGACGGATGCGAAACAGATAGCTACCGAAGCATCTATGCCCGGTAACGATCTGCGTCGCACGATACGTGAGGTCACCATGCTGCCTCTGCAGCCAATCGTCCATGATCGGTCTCACCGCCGCGATGATGGTGGTACTCCACTTGGGTTGCTCAAGTCGCACCCTCCATGACTCCATGAGATCTTGGCGGAGTTGGGACCGCTGGTCATCGATTTCTCGAGACGCAGGCCTGTGGTCCCGCTCCAGCGCCATTGGAACAATGACGCAAGGGCTCTCGCTTCCAGGTCCCATGGAGGGGTCCCGGCTAGGAGACATGCAGCCTCTCCGGAGATCGTGCGGTAGCCCCTTATTGTTTTGACGGCCAAGGTTCTCAACGGTCTGTTAAGGAGCGTTGAGTTGTTGGCCGTCATCCGCGCCGCCCATACGGGAGCCCCGTATAGGGCCATACTCCGCACGAGCCCCAGGTACAGTCTCCTGCAGGAAGCGTTGGGTACCTTTAGGTTGGGCATCAGTCGCGAAAGCGCGACCGATGCCTGTGTCACCTTGGGGACCAAACTTCGGAAATGTGGTCCGATGTTCCATCGGCTATCAAGTACTATCCCTAGATACTTCATCGAGGGCTTGATGTGGATGCTAACGCCTCCCACATTTATGCTGGAACCTTCAAGTGGACCGTTCCGAGGTCTGTGAAAACACAGAACCTCGGACTTGTGCAAGGCCACCTCCAGTCCCAGCCACCGTATCCGACCCACGACTTGAGCAACACCCGTCGTGACCTTGAGTGCTGCCTCCTGGTACGTTGCACCCCGCGCCGTGACGAGGGTATCGGGCGTCGGCGTAGCGTGCTACGCCGACGCCCTCAGGCAACGCAACCCGCAGCACCCAGTCGTAGCCGTCCACAGAAGCGGCCCTAGGACTGACCCCTGCGGAACACCACACGAGACATCTCGCCGAGCTGGCCCGAGCCAGCTGGGGAAAGCTATGGCCCTCTCCGAGAGATAGGCCCCGACAATACGACGGAGGTGGAGAGGCGTTTCGTGATACACGAGCGCCTCCCTAACGCAGCTTCATGGCAAGGTGTTGAACGCGTTGGCGATGTCAAGAGACACCGCCACCACCAGCTTGCCCTGCGAGACTGCTTCCTCCGTCAGGCTCTTCACGCGCATGATCGCGCTCACGGTGGAGCGTCCCCGACGGAAACCGAACTGGTTATCCGCCAGGTCTGGCCCCACACTCGTGAGATGCTCGACGAGGCGTTCCGCGATAATTCGCTCAAAGAGCTTACACACCTCGTCGAGCAACACAATCGGCCGGTATCCGGACGGTGAGTCCACCGGCCGCCCCGCCTTACGGATCAGGACCAGTTTCCCCGTCCTCCACACCTTGGGAAACTGGTCCCTTTCGAAGCATGCGCTAAAGAGCCCCATCAGTCGAGGCCCGAGTTCTTCACGGGCCAGGACCCATGCACGGCCAGGAATGCCGTCGGGTCCGGGGGCAGTGATTTTCCGGCGTTTAAGCCGGAGTACTGCCGCACCTAGCTCCCCCACCCTGACTTCGGGTACGTCGTCCTCGCTGGTGCTATCCGCGTCGGGCAGAGACGGAGCCATGCGCGGAGGGACGTGCTCCTCCGCGCTCGTCGGAAACAGGGAGCCCATGACCCGCTCAGTCAGTCAGTCAGTGGGGGCGCCCTAGGTCGGAGTTTCTCCCTGACCTGTAGGTACGGGTGCCCCCATGGGTTCTGCTGCAGGGTCTCCAAGAGCACCTCGCGGGCCGCCGTCTTGGCCCGCTTTATTGTCTCCTGGAGATTACCTTTAGCCTCCCTGTAAGCCTGATAAAGCTCCGCTTCTCGGGTTGCCGCGTCGTCTGGGTGGCGATGCCTCTAGCAAAACCTGGTGTACTGGCGGCGGGCGGAGATGCATGCTGCGCGCAGCTGTGCAATCTCCGGCGACCACCAGTACACCTGCTTCCTTGCCGGTCTGAGTGTAACCCTAGGCATCGCCGCAAAATAAAAAAATAAAAAATGCCTCCAGGAGAGCCTCCCGATCCAGATGGTGAAGTGCCCAACGCGGATCCGGGGGATTTTCTACCGGCTGTGGGAGGTTGGGTGGGGAGACGACATCGAACCGGATGCACCGATGGTCCGAGTGCGTCTCCTCACTCTCCTCCACGTGCCAGCCAGTAAACCGGTACGCTGAAGCGGACGGGGCCGGAGCGGGGTGGCGGACGGCGGGTGTGCCGCTTGGTCCTGGAGCGGGAGAACCGCCAACAGCCGCCGCGTATGAAAACGCGAGACGCGCTAGCGGAGGGCGGTACGCCCGTCCTCCAGGACCGTGAGGCGCCTCTCATAGTCGGCACAGGCTCTGGCGGCGATCCGGGCGCCGTGGTGGGCGCCGTGTTGGGCGCCGTGGTGGGCGCAGTCCTAGGCGCCGAAGTCTTCGGCGCTGGTCCAGCCGTAGCCGTAGGAGGAGGCGGCAGCATGGGACCGGGAGCTCTACCTCCAGACTCGTCACCTGCTTCCGGAGCTTTGCCTCCTCCGTGGTTACGCTCCGCGCGAGGAGCTTGTCGAGGGAAGATTGGGCTTCAGCCACCAGTGAAGCCACAATCTTCTTCCTCCCCGCCACGTTCCTATTGCCTCGCATGGCAGCGTTCATGCGGGCAAAAACGCTCATCAGCTCCCGCGCGGGCGGCCCACCGATTTCCCTGCGACTTCGCTGGGACAGTACAGAGGACGGAGGAGGAGTTGGCGGCCGCCTTCTATACGCGTCGAGACGCGTACGTATCGTCTTGACCAGCACCTCCTCCTCCAAATCGCTGAAGAGGACGGACCCCCACCCGGAGCAGCTGGTGCTTCGGTCGCGCGGCAGCCCCCCCTTCTCGAAAGTCCTCTTATTCGTCGCAGAAGAGCGGCCCTTCTTCTTCACACTGCTGGGAGCTGACCCATCGTCAGTCCCAGCAGCAGCAGTTCCTTGGGGCGTCGACGTCGCGCTGCGACTAGGCGGAGCGGCGCGAGCCCCCAAATCGATAGGCAACGGAATCAGTTGTTCGTGCATAAGGTCGTCGGTTGACACTGCACGGGAAAGGGCAGTGTCGGGACCGGGGGTCTCGTCAGGGTTTATATCGTAATACGAGTATAATAAAATGGCTTTTCTTTGGTCACAAGTTCAGACTAGGTTGTTCGGTCACCCAACGAGCCACTGCGTTACCGTGGTCAAGTTGGGGTCCAGGGCGGACGGCGAGGACGTAGTCACTAATCACTTGGGGCCCCGCCCCATTATGAAGAGCATGCATAAACTGCAATTTCATGTCGGTGTGTATACTAATATAGATTTATATTATTAGTGCCCGAAAACGTAAGATTTTATGGAAATTAATCAAAAGCAATCACAATTAACAATAAATTTCATCATGTTTTAGCTCGTTCCCCGACTGTCGCACCTCTTACTTCTACATGCTAGCTAACGAGACATTCAGTAACACTTACTCGAGGAAATACAACGCGATTGAACAAGAGAACAAAAATATAGCCGATCACAAAATGTGAGTATAATTTTATAATCTGGATTTTTGCGATTGTGGGTGACTCTCACAGTACGTAATATGTACTATTGAGAGTGGCCCTCAACTTGGCGACCTATTCATGTGCCTCTTCACGCTCCCCTTGAAGAACCCAGGGCTGTAAGTGGAACGAAATACGTGCGCGGGCAGGGCGTTCCAGGCCTCGATCATTCTACAGACGAACGATCTTTTGAATAGCTCAGGTGAAGATTCTATCCACTGTATACGGGTGGCATCTCTGCCCGAGACGTGTGATACCTACGGGATCGAAAAGAAGAAGACTATGTACTATTATTTCGATATTGACAAACAACGACAGCTTCGGTGGCGTGGTCGGTAGTGCAGCCGCTTTCGATGCCGGAGTCTCGGGTTCGATTCCCGGTCGGGACAAACTTTGTGTGAAGATAGATAGGTTTGTACCGAAGTCTGGATGTTTCCTATGTATCCTACTAATATTATACATGCGAAAGTTTGTAAGTATGGATGTTTGTTACTCTTTCACGTAAAAACTACTGAACGGATTTTGATGAAACTTTACAATAATATAGCTTATACATCAGAATAACACATAGGCTACAATTTATAAAGATACGGCGACGGCAACAATAAGTCGCGGGTGATAGTTTGAGACTAGATGGCGTTGTGTAAATTGGTCAACATATTTATTTATTTATTATAACGAATGGCTCTGAAGTAGTCAGTAATCAGTCTTCTGGTTCAGAGAAGTGGCGGTTAATTGCTTCGCTAAATCTCTATAAGACAGCGAGCGCTTGGACTCTATGAACACATGGAGACAGACGCGTTAAGGACTTAACAAAGCCCGTTTTATTTTTCAGCCGTGAGAGAAATCGATTTTTCTATCAGTTGCCGTTGGGAGAACCTAGGCCGTTGCCTTTAATCAGGTCAAGCACTGAAAAGGTAAATATGTGGTATTTTATTAAGGATAAGTAGTGCTATATATTTTTGACATTAATATGCTAGAGGAAGTTTATTGTCTGGATATTGTTTCGACGCTTTTGTATAAAATAGGCATGTCTGTCTTGTTACTGACCTAAATTTGTGAGTACCTATAGAGGTTACATGTAATTTCTGATTCTTATAATATGAAAAATTACTTTTAAGATCTGTATCGTAAGTGTTGTTACTTTTCGTTTGAGAATTCGTTCAGTAAGTTTTGAGTTTATTGCGAACAGACAGTATTTTACAAATGTGGTGATGACTTTCTTTTTACAGACAATTCACACAACGGAGTTGATCAAGACCGACATTACCAAAACAAACGGATCTACAAGTTTTAGTTTATCTATAATGTTACTTCTTATTTCAATACTTATAAATAATTTCATAAGTTAAGTTAAGTTAAATTAAGAAATAATAATTTATAAAATGTACATGACAAGTGTAATTATTCAAAAGATTAACTTAATTTGACTGCCATTGAATATTTTTAGTAGTTATTAAGTTGATACTTTTTTAAGTAAGGACTAATAATGTTAAAATAACTAATATTTTAAATGTATGTTTGTTCATGAGGTTTAACAGTCTGCTGGATCACAAGTTTAGTGTCCTTTTAGACTTGTAATTTGTGATTATTAATATAATTCTAGTCATAAATATTTAGTAAATATAACTGAAATTATACAATTTACTGTACTTATCTATTTGTGCACTCTCTTTTTATTATAAACAGAATATTTCCCATATAATTTTATTTTAGACCCCGGTAACGTTATTTTGCCATAGGATGGACCCTTATTAATCACTTAAGGATTTAAAAAAAAATAGTTTACGATTGCACAAAACAATTGATAAGAGTCGTTTCTGCATGACAACAAATTCCGAGACGCCGGACTGTAATTGGCTTTGCCATAGCGGCTGCCACGTAACATTTGGTTGCCTTTCATCAACATTTCACCGCAAGGCAACGGGTTTCCCTACTATAAATGTGCCCGGTGATGGCAATAGGCTTGCCCCCTATTACGTGGGACTAAAAATACTGGCAAATTGTGGGTGTGTAATGCACCTCTGCCTACCCCTTCGGGGATATAGGCGTGATATATGTGTGTGTATGACAACAAATACTGTGACACAAGAATTTTATAAATTAGATGTTACTTCCCCTTTGGTCATTTACTTTTGCTGGTAACAGGGGGCGAGTAAATTGTCTCATGGACCTCCTCATAGACCACCAATTGCAGGCGAGGTTGGTTTGGGTATAACAATCTTGGTCAGACCTCTAATCAACGCATAATAATGGTGCTGGTAATAATATCAAAACATCGTTCACTTGATAAAGGTTCCTCCCACATATAACCCTGATTTCCTCTCACATATAACCCTGGGTTCTTTAAGCAAAGCGTGAGGAGGCACATTACTAGGTCGTCAAGTTGAGGGCCACTCTCTATAGTATTTCTGTGTACTACGAGAGTCGCCCAAAATCGCCAGATGTCGCCACAGCTTACCATCAGGCGGGTGGCGTCAATTTGTCGACCTAAATATGAAAAAAAGTCTTTTTTCTTGGTAAATGTTCCATTTGCAATGAAAATCGAGTGATACAACTATTATACTCATATATAAATAACTATTATACTATAAGGATGCTTTATATTATAAATAATTGTGCCTTTTAACATTAGCAATAAAAATATTATAAAAATAGGAAATAATAATCATAATAAAGATTATTTTACAAAATGTTAATGATTATTTTATTTATTCTTTTTTTTTCCTCGGCCACTCTCACGTCCGTTGCCGGTCGTCTCTAGTATGCACGCAGAAGGTATTTTCAGTGGCGCCCGGTTTTCCAGTGGCACCCGGCTATTTATTCGCGTAATGTAGGTATACCTAAGCCGGGTGTTGGTGGATCAATACCGAGGTCCGAAAGTCAACGTCAGAATAGGCGTCTACTTATTGCTACTACTGTATGATATGATGAACATGTAATGATGAACGTCCAGATGTTCCGTTGTCTTTAAACGACTTACATGACAGGCTGTAAAAGTAATCACTGTGCAAAATGTATGTGTAACATTTTGTAACGAACTAGAAATCGAGGTTCATTATGAGATTAGGAGTAGACAGTATAAAAAACCTACTATGAAAACCAAAAAAGGTTTTTTTTGCAGAATAGACGTTACGACAGTATCAAATAATTAAAGATTCAATGATTATACGAAAAAATACACACTAAAAGGATTTAAAACACTGATTTACTTTGCATTAAAATTTAAGAAGAATGAAAACCTTATTAGGGTTTTCAATATTATAAAAGACAAATATTTGCAATCGACCATTTTCACTGAAACAGCAATTTGAAACAGCTTATGACGTCACTGTTCATAAAACTACACGATACGTTTATACAATTTATGACGTCAGACTCGACGCAATGACTCTACGATCTGTTTTCGTAGACTGTTGAGAATAGTATTAGAAAAAAGTTAAAATTCTAAATGTTTAAAGAACCCACGACGCGTTAAAAATTAATTGAAAAGAATAAAATAATTTAAAAGATACTTATCCATCGGGGCTGCCATTTAATGAACTAGTTTAATAGTAACGTGAATAATTGGAGTAAGCACTTACACTACATACATACAACCTATATATTTTATTACAGAAGGTTTAGAACCTAAGCTAATTTCTGAACATTTTTGGAATAAAAATTCAAATTCGGTTCCACCCTGTGGAAATATAACAAACAAAAAAAAAATAGTCCGAGACACCCATGACTTTAATAGGCTGTGGCATAGCGGCAGGCATGTTTTTTTTTTTTTTTTTAATTCCGCGGCCCAAGTCCGCGGCCGCTCTAACGTCCGTTGCCGGGCGTCTCTGGTTAAAAGCTGGTATTTCCAGTGGCGCCCGGCGGACTTTGACCACCTCTGTGGTCTCTGCGGGGTTTTGGTCGGGATGATAATCCCGCGTCGTTGGGGTAGGGTTTTATCCCGCGTCAGTGAGTGAATCTGGTTGCAGCACGCAACCCTTCTAGCCTGCTTCTATAAGGACGGCGGGTGGCAATCCCGCCGTCCTCAGGCCCGGATCATGGAGGTCGATGGTCTTGGGCGTAGATGAGTCTGCGGCGCCCTCGCCGCTGACTACGGAACTCAGCGGGGAGGGTACGCTCCCTCTCCCTCTCGGCCGCCTCCTTCGCGAGCATAACTTGCTCTCAGAAGGACACGGCCGCGTTCTACCTACTCGCGCTGGAGACCATGGCTTGGAGCATGGTTTCCAGCGAGAGGATATCCACGCTCAGACCCACTACGAGGTCCCGCCGCTATCTCGCCCAGGACGCTGAGGACTCCACCAACGTGTGGAGTGCGGTGTCGTCGTCGGAAACCTCGCAGTGTTGACACCGGGGTGTGACCTCACGATGGATGCGAAACAGATAGCTACCGAAGCTCCATGCCCGGTAAAGATCTGCGTCGCACGATACGTGAGGTCACCATGCCGCCTCTTCAGCCACTCGTCCATGATCGGTCTCACCACCGCGATGACGGTAGTTCCCCACTTTGGTTGCTCAAGTCGCACTCTCCAAGTCTACATGAGATCCTGACGGAGTTGGGACCGCTGTTCCTCGATTTCTCGAGTTGCAGGCCTGTGGTCCCTCTCCAGCGCCTCCTTGTGCCATTGAAACAATGACGCAAGGGCTCTCGCTTCCAGGTCTCCTGGAGGGGTCCCGACTAGGAGACATGCAGCCTCTCCATAGATCGTGCGGTACCCCCGTATGGTTTTGACGGCCAAGGTTCGCCGTGGTCTGTTTAACAGAGTCGCGTTCACCCTGACCGCCAATCTATCCGCCCATACGGGAGCCCCGTATAAGGCCATACTCCGCACGATCCCTAGAAAAGCGGCTGGCATGTAAGATTTTGTTGCCTTTAATAAATATTTCATCGTTAGGCAACGGGTTTTAGCTTTTTTTCTAAATTACAATATAGCTGCTACTTTTCATTAAATTCATTCGGCCATTTTGGACATAACCCATGATATGTGTGCCCCGGTGTCAGCAATAGGCTTGCCCCCTATTACGTGGGACTAAAAATACTGGCAAATTGTGGGAGTGTAATGCACCTCTGCCTACCCCTTGAGGGTTATAGGCGTGATATATGTGTGTGTTAAAATAAATAATAAATACTGTCGTATTAAGAACCTTTTTTTCTTTTTTGAAGTCAGTTCAGAAGACACCGATTCTTATTAACTGAATTCAAAAATTGTGCACAATGAAGAATAAACTCCATAATTTCATTTAGGATTTCAGCTCTTAAAGTGTCAATATATTTTATCTTGTAATAGATAACTGATATGAAGAGTTGATGTATTTGTAATGATAAAGTATTGAACACATATTGATAAACTTTTGGTATGACTTTATCGTTATAATCTGATAAACTAGAGAGATTATGTGTATTGAGATCACTTCTATTCTCACGTTCGCTCTTATCGTAAGCTACCTGATGCCCCTGGCTATACCTGTGTACTGTTATTTTCACGTTCCCGTATTATTAGGTCGGGATGATCGGGGTAGAAAGAAGCATAACACTCAGAAGTAAACTAGCTACACATTGGTGAAATATTTTTTTTAATCGGTTCCGTCTGTAGTTCCTAAAATATTTTTTTATTATTAATACTCAATCTTAGGCGACTCATGTATTTCGTTTGTCCGCATAGTCCTCCTAAACGCCTGAACCGATCTCCTTCAAACTTACCACAGTGATAACGTGTGGAGTGAGGGTGGTTTAGAACAAAAAAAAAATGAAAGTCGGACATACCATCGAGGAATAATCACCGAAAAAAACAATAATTTGAACATAAAAAATAAATCTAACGAAAATTTAACACTTCGCTCAGTTCTTTGCAACAGCAGCATGCATTGCATACCTAGTTTATATTTTATTCCACGTATTGTTTAGGTATAATCGCGTGAATTAACTCGAGGAAAGTTTTCAATGTATACCACACGATCGCTGTTTGCCCGTGGTCCACCTGCATAGTTCACTTGGTTGTACCACGGGTATACCCATGGTACACCCAGTGAAACTGAGGTGGACCACGGAGAAAAAAATTTACCCGTGGTACAACCAGGTGAACTATGTAGGTGGACCACGGGCAAACAGCGCACACGATTGAGACATTTATGGATAGAGGTGGGCTATTTAATTAGTATCGCTCAAATATGAATCTGCAGTGGGGTATCAAAAAAATCTGTTGAGGGTCCACAAAAATCCGTGGTGGATCTTTTTTAAAGCTTTTTAGTGGACACTATAGGTATCCTTCTTGAAAAAATCTGTTGAAGGTATTGAAGTGGACATAGAGTCCACAAAAATCCATAACGGATTTTTTTATGGATTTTAGTGGATAAACGGTAAATTAAGAGCTGGAAAAGATAACGTTTAAAATAT
Source organism: Nudaria mundana (assembly GCA_963556515.1). Lineage (NCBI taxonomy): Eukaryota > Metazoa > Arthropoda > Insecta > Lepidoptera > Erebidae > Nudaria > Nudaria mundana. The sequence goes on along the minus strand of OY748295.1, from coordinate 3,071,926 downwards.
TTATAGTAAGTAGTACTCGTATACCTTTATGAAATTTCTTTGAAACATAATTAGCACAACTTTTATTACTAGATATTATGTTTTAATGAAATTTCAAATGAGTAATAATTGTATAACAAAGGGACTCCTTTTTTTTGTCTTTTTTTTATTGTTTGTGTATGTCGTTGGGATATTTGTATATTTTCAATAAACACACTCTTTATTTAAATATTTAATTTTTAGCTTATTTGCAATATGTACATATTCCATTAAACATTTATTAAATACTCTTTTTTTTAAATAAACAAATACATTTAATTCACTAAATTTGGAGTAAGAGGACGCGTTTACCCCAAACTTAGTATCTTAACTACTTTTATATCTTATCTTAATAAAATAATTAGAATGAAAACGCAGTAAAAAATACGTAGTACAATAATATCTTATCGTAATATTTAATAAACTGGTTCTATACCTCAACAGAATAGATTATTTTACATAAATCTTTTGAATATCATATTTTAACTAACAACTAACTAGGTATACCACTTTGTGCAATTTTATTTTCTAATTACTTTAATGTATATATTTTTCATTCAACTTAATAAACGTACGATTAATAAAATAGTTACCTACTTAGATTTCAAACACCTTGTGCAATTTCGATACAACTAGATCTATTTTTTATAATAATAATTTAATTTTTATTTAACTTAATAAACAAACGAATAATAACATAATTTAACTTATTATTATGTCATATACCTACTTATTTCAAACACCTTGTGCAATTTCTATATCTTTTTCGATTTATTATAATTTATAATACACAATAATATAGTAAAAGTAATATCCTAAATTTTGCCAAATATTCTTATTACTTCTGTAATAAGATTTGAGCATTCGTTACAACTTTCATTCGAATACAACAAGAGTATAAGCTATAATCAAGAAAATAACGATACTGAGATTTTAATGAGGTATTTTCTGAATAATCGAAGCCTATTACTTCTTGCATAAGGTTCTTTACAAAATCTTAGAGACCCTTGTAAACTCCACCACACTAACTGATGAAAGAACGCTCGAGGTTATATTATATACTTCCAGACGCCCACGGCTTCGCCCGCTTGACAAATTATATACACAAAAACCTTCCTCGAGAACCACTCTATTCATTGGTGAAAACCGCATCAAAATCCGTTGTGTAGCTTTAAAGTTCTAAGCATACATACGGAACGGGCGACTTTATTTTATAATATGTAGTGATAGTGAATTTCCAAATTATTCGCCTCCTATTTGAGACCAACAAAGTTAATAGCGAAAAGTCGTCGCATAATATTCCTTTGTATATCCATTTGGGAACAGGCGTGAAGAGATAATTATATCTTCAGATTTTTTGTGATTTTGCTAAAAGCATAGATTGTAAAACTACACGTACTTGAATTTGCAATAAAACTTGGATCCTTTATGACTAATTATTGTATAAAAGATGTTACCTTAGGCATCAGTTACAAATTTTATTATTCGATTAATACTCTCCTCAAGAGAACATTTAAAACTCTCAGATTATCATTATTTCAGTTATAAAAGTGTATTCGAATGTAAGTGAAATGAAACTACAAATATTATCGGTAATGATAACATCGAGTTTTCTTTCACATTCTCTCATTTCACGACTTAGTATTATGTAGTAAAATAATAGATTATACTTACATACCTATAGGTATCTAATTAATGTCTACTTATTTCACTTCGACTTACTACTTATAAAACTATTAGGTAAATATTTTACAAAAAAAATTACATGTTATAAATTATAATTAATATTTCTAGAACAATTTAATGATTCATAAATGCAACTAATAGTGACATAAATAGCGCTGTCAAAGATAATATCATCGTCGACGCAGCATTTTCATTTATCCAATCATAAACTTCTTCTAAATGTGCTACATCCCAAGCTACGTTTTGATTTACTCGTTGCAATGCTCGACTGGCTATCATGCCCATATCATCGAGCTGGTTATTCACAGTGTTCACCCAAATTCTGAACTGTAATTTACAATCAAGACCAGAAGAGTTAAATCAAAGAGGTAACAATAAAAAGTAAACTGTATTATCCATAAATAATTTGTATAGTTTGACAATTACAACTGCTTTACTTACTCGCGCGGAAAATATAATATAATACAATTAAAAAATATAATTTTAGGGATAAAATTAATAAAAGTTTGGTATATGTATGTGTGTGAGACCTACGCCTCGCAGACATGGTCGCTCACAGAAAAAATACAAATAAAATTTCAGTATGCCAGAGAGCGATGGAACGAAGTCTGCTTAACATAAAGCTAAAAGACAGGAAAAAGAACGAGGACATAAGAAAGAGAACAAAAGTAAGAGACGCACTAGAACATGTTAGACGGCAAAAATAGAGATGGGCAGGTCACGTGGCTAGATTGGAAGACGGGCGGTGGACAAAGAAGGTGACGGAGTGGCAAAGACCAGAAGGTGGACAACGACGAGTAGGCCGACCGCTGAAACGATGGAGCGACGATATCAAAACTATAGTCGGAGAACGATGGATGGACTTGGCTCAAAATCGGGATAATTGGTTAAAACTGGAGGAGGCCTTCACCCACCCGGGGGTTCCTAAAGTAAAAGATAAAAATAAATAAATAACTAATTATATAAATAATAAATAAATAAAGCATGCTATCAGAACATTGATTTATATAATTATAAATATTGATAATATATGTATTTTTAATGGAATGTAATATTTTGAATAGTCTATAATAGTGTAATATTTTAATACCTAAGTTAAAATTTGAATTTTATTAAAATAGTAAAAAAACAAAAAAAAATAAAAATAAATAAAAATAAAGCATGCTACAATAATAATATTAATTTTGTGATAATGATTGAATAATGAAATGAAATGGATGAAGTACAAATTTGAATTTTATATTTTAAGTAATGTAATTTAATGGAACAATAAAAGGGCTTTTATCTTTATCTTTATCTTATATGTATGTGTGTGTAGTTTTTGCATAAGCAAGTAACAAACATCATCATCATCAACTTTACAATTATTTAAAACATTATTAGTACAGGATAAAATACTAAGCGTATGTATTGATCTTTCAGCCGAACAACGTCCAACTCATAGACAACTGCTAATAAAATAAGAAAGAATGAAGAATATAAACAAAAAAAAATTGTTTACCTGAGACGCATGGTCTTCATGTGCCATGTTATCAGCTAAAAGTAGTAGCAGGTGTTCATACTTCTCGAATCCTCCGTACCTGGATCAAACACCAGCATGACTTGTAAAACTAGGTAATGTAACACTACCGAACCTTCGTCCGTGTGATTTAGGATGTTTGTTCCCAATTTTCACGAGAACACAATACATATAATTACCGGGGTAAAAACTAGCTTTGTCAAGAATAATGTTACTACAGAATAGTGAAAGAGTTCTTTTTAATCAGATCAATAGTTCATGGAGCCTATTCAATTCAAACAAACAATATTAGTAATAGTCTGTTATGCCAACAAATACTTCTGCATTAGCGGCACTCGATGGAATGAATAATTCGACCAACTTTATAGTTTGTGGTACACCTGCACAAATACGGACCAGGCTCTGTCAATATATCCAAAGGATCTAGTGACCTCAATAGGCTCGGCCCCTGTAATGTAAGAAAAAGTCCAAACTGTTCGTAATAATCTCCTGTGTAGACAGCAGAGTTTGTTACCACCATGGAAGGGTAGCCTTTCGTCCTAGATGTTATTTTGCGTGCATACTTACGAATTAATCATATCTCCTGTATGTTGGGACATGAAATTGAGAGCAAGGAAGGCATTATGGTAACTGCTTTCAATCACTGCTGCGAAAATTTTGTTGCGTTCTTCTACACTAAAAGGACTATCTTCCGCAATAGTTGTTTGTAGAAGCCTAAAATATAGATAAAAATGTGTTGATATTGATATTAAACTAATGTGAATGGCGTGTGAGATCCCCGTACCATTTACTCCACTACAATCTTTCGTCGAGGTGGTCAGGTCAACTCAGACTATCACACTCACTTTGTCTTTCATTCTCAATGAACGGAGTAAACTCATAATTTCACTAAACTCTACTGCCACCTAACTATTGCTATCCACCAGTCTTCGCTTTGAATAGATGAATAAGTCTTTACATAACCAAAGCAGGTCTAACAAAAGGAGTAGTGAATTTTGGATCTTCAAAACTGCTTTAACGGTCCTCATTCTCATGTTAATGCGTGTGTGAGTTTGAATTTAGAATCGTAAATCTAATGTTGATATCGTAAAAATGATGTTTTCTGTTTAAGTAGTAACAAATTTTAATTTATTGACTGTGTAACAATATGTCACAAAAATAGCAGCGCACGATCATCATAAACTTACGTGTTAATGAAATCTTCATCTTGTGAACATGCCAACGCTTCTAAAATAACAACCTTCTCGTAAAGAGTGGGTTCGATTTCAAGTCTTTCAAGCAGAGCCTCAATGATCTCCTCACCACCTTCCTTGACCATTGTGCAGTATACTGCTGGTCTAAGTTCGTGAGGAATATTAGGATTTCTGAAAACGACAAAAAGTAATTTATGGATTTATAAAAATAATACTACAACAATTATCTCACTAAATTACCAATTACTCTAATGACGCTTTAAAAATAAGTTTCAAAGTAGATGGTTTATATCTTTATTAAAACTGTACTGAACTACACTTAATAATTGGATAACTTACCATCTCCTATTTAGAGTTGCTGTTTCAAGTCCAGCTTAAGTTAATTGATTTGGTATAAAAATCTTGAAGCTTAAAAATAAAGGTTAACTAATATACCTATCTACTTACACAGTATTTTCTTCGCTTGGATGGAAAAACCAATCAACAGCTGCTGCTATACAAGGAACATGATTGGCTTTACAGGCATGCTCCATTACCATTCCTCTAGTTAACGTATCCATTGCCGGTTCTGCCAAATTCGTTTCAGGTTGAAATCCTAATTCATCCTCAATAGCATTGACGGTTCTGCGCACCATTCTCTGAAAATAACATTAAGGAATAAAGGGCGTTCAGTGAACGGAAAAAAGCAAAGGCGTTGGGTTCTAGAGCTACATTTGAGATGGATGTTTGTCAACATTGAACGAATTTAGATTAAAATTAGCACACATATTATACTTTGGATTTCGGTTGTGTTTTTGAAGTGATACAACTGTTACATTGGAAACTGTCATGTTTTTGTTTATGTATCTAAGCTGTTAATAGGAATAATATAATGTATCTAAGCTGTTTTTAAGAATAACATTATGGTACATTATTGCCAACTAAAAGTTACCCATACGTGGGTAATAAGGATGAAAATATGAGAACACATGGGTGAAGCTACGGGTGATATATATCATATACTTACTACATAAATGTCTTCATCTAAGTCATCGTCTTCTGTTACAGTTACAAGAGCAACAAGACGTTTTCTTAAAAACTCCATATTTCTTATGTAAGCTTTCCATACAGCGTATTCAGTTTCGTGCTCCATCGTAAGCACAATTCGGAGTGGAATATCGTAACTTATTCTGCCACTTCTTGCTAGATTCATGGAATCATCTAGAAGCTGTAAAAAAAGTAAAATTGAACTTTAATTTAAAATGGCAAAGTATTCCGGTCAAGGAAGATGTAAAACAAATTATCCAGGATGTTTTTTTTTAATATCCGATTAAATATCTAGTTAATTTTGTATTAAAATAAACAAAGAAACTTTCAGAATATTTTGAAATAATTGTCTCTGTTTTAAATGAACTAGAGGCGTGCAAGATTTTTTAATAAATTGTATTAGAAATGATTTAGAGACATACAATATATAGGCTAGTTAATCCTGGTTTGCAGATTTAGTAGACAACACAGCAAGCATTTCGGGAACCTTTTCAGTTAGAAACAATGCAATTCTTACAGGATTTTTTTTAAAATAATATTGTAACTCCTTTAATTTTGACTTACAGTAGCACGGTTCAGTGGATGTATTACTTCTCTCCTTTCAGGATCTTCAAGAGCTTCAATTATATTTTCCCATAAATCAGGATTGTAGTCAACACGATAATAACCTGTAAAATGAGAGTAAAATAATTTTAGCTCAGTAGCTGCTTTAACGTGGTTAACCCAATTAAATTGTTTAATGTATATATAATTTTAATGTATGTCTGTGAATCCTTTCATGATATTATGAATCAATGACAGTCCTTTGTTGACTGAAAGATTAAGCTGCTAAACCAAATTGCACTGCTAAAACTCAGCCATCAAAGACATCTAATTTGGAATCATAATTATTGTCAATTATGTCTTTTGCGCCCTTTCCATTCACTTATAAAAACAATGTTGGTGTGTAAAACTAACCTTGTCCTTGAATATTAAATAATATCCAATCATCATCACCAATATTAATTGGGAGAACCCTGGTGTTGTCAGAAACTATTTCCGGTTGTAAATCATTGAAGTCAGGGTTGACACTCGTAGTAAATGTTAGAGGAACAAAGAAATTGCCACTCCTATCATTGCCAAAGCTGAAGGGTTCCTAAACAAAAGTTAACATTGTCTTTCTTTTTGTATGATAAATGCAAGACATATTTAATTCGTTCCATTGGAAAATCATAAAATTGTTTTTATAAACTGAAGAACAACAAACTCTGCGGCCGTAAATTATTAAACTAAATTGCTCCAGATTTATCCAATCGTGTTACTGAGCAGTATCGCTTCACTAATTGCCCGTGTAAACGCTGCTTAACATGGGCATTTTTGCGCAAAAACTTCCCATAGCAATCTAACTTCCGTCTTAAGCACTTCGATTGGAGAATCCAGTTTGTTTTTTACTTTTGTAGAATATTATAAAGCTTTTTATTGAGTTTTTAGTTTAAATTATTTTTTATTATTGTGCATTACAATCGGGATGAATGACATGAATCCCTCCAAGATTTTAGAGGTCCTAGCCACAAGACATGCGTCAAACCAATCGATGATGTTTTGACAAACATAGAAGTTGACATTTCCCGTTAACGGCAATATCAAAACATAATTGGCACGGGCAGGCTATTGGTAACCGACAAGGTTAACATATTTCAAAGGTTAAGCAACATCTAGCCAGGCCGGTCTTAAGATGGGTGATCATTTCTACCCGTTAAACCGTCGGACATGTGACAGTAATAAATACTATTTAAAACACTTACAGGGCGTACTACTATATTTCCTGGGCTTCTGCTCACATGTACCACAGGATATCCAATCTGACTTCTCCAATTTTCTAGAAATTCATCAATATCGTCAATCTTATTATTATTGTTATCATGTTCTGACCAAATCCTAGTAAATGCAGTGAATAAGTGTCCGTTGTTGACTGGTTCCAATATACTGGCGGAATACCTGAAAAGTAGTGAGTATCGTTATTTTGTTTAATTAATAGACGTGAAAAAGCCAGGATACTAAGGCGCCCTTAACACGTCAACATCTGCGGTCAAGCCATGTTCAGGTGCACAATCTGACAGACCGACAAGTTTCGGAAAAGATAATAATAAATACCCGGATATTATAAACAAATTGACTTGTAAAATGTGAAATGACTCGTATGTCGAATAATAAACATACAAACAAATATTGCATAATCCCACTAATATTAATAGCAATTTACACAATAAATAATCTTAATCTTCCATGTTTAATTATTATTTGTAAGTTAGATGATAATTATGTTTCATTAGAATTCGTTCGCTTTTGCTTCAATCCTTATCTTAGTACGATTATGGTAATAATAATAAACCTTACACTATAGTCAACAATTCTCTAGCACCGAGTTTTATAAAATCTTCCTCCGGTACTCCTAAAACATGCCGCAGCATTCTCAATATTGCTGGCGCCTTAAATTTAAGTAGCCCGTTAACGTGTACTCTTATTTCTTCTTCATCAAATATGTTTGAGCTTGTCTCCATAGGTTGACTATCTGGGTAGGCATCTTGGAGTAAACTCTCTTGAATAACATCAGCGACAAACAAGGCATCGACATCCAATAGAGTTATGTCATTACCAGTGTCGTCTGTTTGGAACTGCAAAGATTTTGTGTGTAAAATTTTTAGGTTTTTTAATGTAATAAATACATTGTAATTACGTTTGTTTCCCTACAGGGATAGATATTTTTCCTATCACAAATAGGGCACGGCAACCGTGAGCTTAGAAGCAGAGAAAAAAGGTTTCGTCTCAAATGATTTTACAATAAATGGATTTCTGAAACGCACAAACCAGCGACTGTTCCCTTTCCACGAGGAACGTTCTGTCATCTAACCAAAACTACTATTATTTGCGATCATATTATACGACGCCGTAACCACATTGGTGCAACTTACGGCCTCGCATGGTTCGGTAACATTGAGAAAAGTAAGCAAGCTTAGAACTTAGAAAATTAAATATTCAGAGTCTTGTCTGCAGATTAGCAGGTGCATTAATTTCAGATCAGGTCGGCTAGATATCAGTTCGATTTTAAAGGCCTAACATTTTAAATCACTTAAACAATGATATTTTCATAAAACACAGTGCAAAAATTGTATAAAATAAAACTTACTGATTTCATGGCATCATACCCTGCGTATGAGGCCAAACCTGAAATAATCCACTCAAATCGCCAATTATCTGGTGTCATGATACCTCCAAACCACTGAGCCGCCATACCCTTAGCAATTTCAACCAAAGCTGTCTTTCTCTGTTTAATTGAATGGGTAGTTTGCATTAGTAAGTGAGGTTCCCTAAAAATATTATAGTATTTTTCATTTTGTTGAAGTAAATATAGTTAATGCCCGCGGCACTATCTGCAATGTATGTGTGTAATAATAATTAATTCCCACGAAAATACAAAATGAAATAAACAAACAGATTAAAACGCCATATTTTTTTTATTTGAATTAAGAAAATATATAAATAGAGATTATTGCCACTTGTCAGGGATCTTTTATGTTTGTTATAGCTACGTCCATTGGCTGGCTGGTACACCACTTGCAGTTCAGGACAAAGGTAGGTAAGTATTAGCTGGTAAGTGCAGCCACACTTCCGCAATCTGACTTGGATATTTGTATACGCATACAGAAAAATAATAACAATCTAGAAATCAAGCGATCCATAGTCAAACTATTACTATTAAATCGGGATGTCAAATTTTAAAAATCATAGCATACGAGTACATTAGCCGCATTTCGTGATGTAGCCGTAACATAGCATTCATTTCAATCAGTGTACAGTTACAGTGTTTATCAAAGGGTTTGAGCTTTGACTGTCACCAAATATTCTTACCAAATTCCTATAGTTGAAAGGGCACGCCAATCCGTTGAAATATCAGGCAAAGCAACAATGTTCATTCTGCCATCTTGGTCCGCAATAAGGTCGAAATAATTCTTGTTGGTCCAATCGTTCAAATGCGGGAAATAAAAGCTTATAGCTGCTGAAGCCTGTTGATCTTGGGTCAGAATACCTGGTCTAGTAAAAAGGCGAACGTCGGTAACTGGTATATTTATGTTTATGAAATCGTGGGCGATCATCCCAAAACTGTTTGGAGCTCCTTGAATGCTAACGAATTCATTTCTGGAAAGAGTTTAATATTAATAATAATAATAGAATTATTAAACAGTTATGATACAAAGAAATGAAATATGTGATGATTATTCTTGTACGTGATACGATTATCAGTCAGATTATTGGCTTCGTTATCTAACATCTCAGGTGGTACCGGATGCTGTTTATAGCTCAATTCTGCTTCTATACTTGAACGTCATAGGATTTTCAAAGTTGTACTTCTATTTGGTTTGTGATATAATAGGTACGTTAAGTAAAAACTATCAACCGTTACATTCGTCAGCAGGGTTTACGTGCGCCTATTGCTGTTACAGCACATTGGATACTTGTACATTCATGGTTCAAAAGTCCATTGCCGTTGTTGCATTATTAGATTGACGTTCCCTTCTTTCACCTTCAGTTTACAAAAAACAATATAGATACCTGCCACTCTATTTTTTATGAAAAAGTGACTCAGTTTAATTTACATGCTTTGAGATTGTCTTTTAGGCTGAAGGTATTTGGGTACATACACACTCGTTTAAAAAAAAAATTAAACACTTACGTATTATCACCATCAAACTTTGCATTTGACAATAGATTATCATAGCTTAGGTCGTTAAAGGAAAATTTGATCAAACTAGAAATCGATGGCTCGTCAACGCAAGGAAATACACGTCTTGCATACATAGGGTGTAGATTCATAGCCAGATATGTCCTGAAAATGTAAATATAATAAATATCACAGGTGATTAATAGACTAACATTCCAAGTTGTAGGTGAAAAAACTATTTGTAGGTACGGGTGGAAGATAATAGGGACAGGCCAATTGCTGTCACCAGTGCTAGATTTATGAGACTCTATTGATAGAGCCTCATAGATCCAGCACCTACGCCTGCAGGTTACTGACTTGGGCTATTGAGATGTTAATAAGGCACCTCAGCAACTGCGAGTTAAATATATTTGAGGAGATGAACCCGATCTCACCCTAGTAGAACTATGCCTATAGTCATAGCATTTTATATCTCCGCGCTCAGTCAAACAATTCCTAACGAGTCAAGGTTGCCGGGTAGCGGCACTGCCTGTCAAGGTCCCAGGTAATTATTTCTAGGAAATACACATACGAGATTTTTAATAGCAACTGTGTTTTAATAAAATGTGGATTATTTAATTTAATTTTTGTAATATTAAAGTTGGTATCTCGGTATGGTCACGGTGTGGAAGTTTATAAAACGATTCTCACTAATAATGAAGTGCATAACTTTAAGGAAAACGTATCTGAGGATTTGGATCCAAGTAGGTACATGGAAGGGGTAAGAGGTAACGTACTCAGACGTTATTTGTAGGTACACGCCAAAGACATTCCACACTTTCTGTAAAACCTGTTAGTTTTAAGAAAATGTCAGAATAACCATAATAAATTTTGGACATTCTCACACAGCGTCATCTAGCTCAAACTAAACTATAAGCAAAGTAGTTACATACCATTCCCTATTCTGTGCTGACTGAAATACAATAAGTTTGTTGAGGATATAACTGCAAATTTTCAAAATGTCTGTCTGAACAAGATTAAATTCTATTAAATTAAATTAAATACTATTATTATAACACAAAACACGACCGGTCTAACTAGAGAACTTCGATATCGCCCAGGGGTTGTGGAGGTCAGATGGCATTCGCTTCACGGACAATATCGAAGTTCAGCCGAATCGCAGTTAGACTGGAAAGCTGACCACAACTGAGTTGGGAAAAAGGCTCGGTGAATGATTTTTACACAAATTATTTGTTTACTTCTTCGATTTGTTTAGAATTTCTAATAAAAATGTGAAAATATTTTACCCATTGCCGTAGACATCTCCTTTATGAAAACCATGTCCATTTTTTGTATAGCGTCCAGTCCATTCAATTGTTAGAATATAGTTCGTATATTTTATAGATGGATTTATTCTTAGATTGTTGCCATTTATATTGTAATTGACATTAGATGAACCTATTTTAACTGATCTAATGTTTAGATCTTTAACGTGAAATTGAAGCTGATTTGAAATTGTTGCCGTAGTTACTATTACTTCTACAACAGCTTGACCTCTAAAAGTGTCTCCTGAATCTGGTGTCAAATTTATCTTATACAATCTTACAGTTTGTCCAGGTCTTATTTGACTGTTTTGTCTTGTTTGTATTGAGTTCACTGTCGTTCTAATATCCACAATTTTATTAATATCACTTTTTGAAATGACATTATCTGGCACCAGTGGCACTTTTGAATTTTCAAACTTATTGTCTTTCAAAATTACTGACGAATATTCTTTTTGGTAAACTGGTAACGTGTTAATGAATGTGTTTATTAAAAGAAAATTAAGAATAAAAAAGTATAGCCAGGTACATCTGGTACCCATTTTGTTACGTTAGAATTGACTGCTTGTTGGATATGCAATGGGAAACACAAAAGACAAAACGTCACAAAATTAATTTTAATCGTATCCATCATTGTTATAAGAGGAGATGTTACGTGTGATACCATATCGCATTTCAAGAGATAAGTAAAGGATTTCCGGTAATCCCAAAGTTAAACTATTACAGAAGCAGGAGAATATAATATAGGTAAAATGTTTAGCAGTAGGTATGTATTTACCATAGAGATATCATAAATTTACTTATCTTATTCTCCAAACATAATAAAAAAACTTTTTTAAACTTTCGCGTTTTGTACACATTATAAACTTAAGACAAATGGGTCTTTTACGTGATAATTAAGATACTCGTATATATACATACCTCTTTATTACCCGACGTTTCGACCCTGTTACAAGAGGTGGTGCCTCACCGAACACAATATTTAGTGACGACGAAGTGAGGGTAGTTGAACAAACCCGCACTTCACGAAGACGACGATGAGCTGAAGTCAGTCCACCCGTGACCACGGCTCTTGTATACTCTTGGCTCGGAATAGTAAATACACATTTCCGTGCAAAATTTAATCTTTCTAGCCTTAACCGGAAAGCCGAGGAAGGGCGAACGGACAGAAGGACAGATATGACGAAATTAAAATGGTTCCGAGATTTTTACTACGGAACCCTAAAAAGCATTTGAATAACTCTGAAATGGCTTCATCGAATTTTATGACTTATTTTATGAGTTATTAGTAGATTTGACAGTAAATAAATATTTTTGGACATTCTCACACAACGTCATCTAGACCAAATTAAGCTAATACTAGTTATCCCGGCGAACTTTGTATCGACTCAAATAAAAATAAAATAAAAATTGTAATATTTCATGCAAATGTATGTATTATTAATTATAATTGAAAAACGCGACGGACGGACAGACAGACAAATTGTCGTATTAAATATATGGATAAGCTTGTGCTATGGGAGCTAGACGACTGATAAACTAACTTATATATTTTCTAAATACATACATATTATACATAGAAGACACCCAAACTCTGAAACAAATATTTGTGGATCACACAAATTATGAGACTTAAATGTGAACTAACTTATAAATCGTATTTTATTATCATGTCTGTTTGTTTGTATGTCTACTGATGAGATTTGGTAAATACGACGATAGCTTGACACCGGAACAGATTGTAGGGTGCTTTTTCGCCTGAGAATTAGTCCATGGGAACGTGGGAACGCGTACTAAAGGAGATTGAGTCACCGGTAAAAAGAGCTGGCATTTTGATTTCTACAAATTGTATGAAAATCGGTTCAGTCGTTTTTTTAAGTAATGCAGTTTCCTTCATAGAGTTAAGTAATATACTGGGATTTAAGGATGACTACTTATTGGCCGATTATAACTTTTTGTAAGGTATTAAAGACCTCGTCCAAGACCTTAGACGTTCAAGTCCGTGTAATGTATTTTATTCAAAATGACCACGGGGTCGAAGCAAATAAATAAATACCTACATACATATCATCACGACTATACCCCCGAAGGGGTAGGCAGAGGTGCATTACACAGCTACGCTTAGCCAGTAATTTTGTCGGTCCTACGTTATAAGGAACACTAAAGCACATCCATAATCATTCATAATCAATCGACAGTACAAAAAAAATCCACAATAACTTCTAATGGTAACTGACAATATTAACACATTGCAAAGGTTAAGCAACATCTAGTCAGGCCGGTCTTAGGATGGGTGACCATTTCTTAAGTCACTGAGACCTCTCCGTGCCTCGGAGAGCACGTTAAGCCGTCGGTCCCGGTTATCATACGAACATCTATGGCAGTCGTTAGGGGTAGTTGGAGCCCTTAATCAAAAATCCGACCAGTCTAATTACATAACGTCGATATCGCCCATGGGTTGTGGTGGTCAGATGGCAGTGACTTCACGGAAAATATCGAAGTTCAGCCGAATCGCAGTTAGACTGGAAAGCCGACCCCAACTGAGTTGGGAAAAGGCTCGGTGAATGATGAACTTTGTAGTCCAAGCCAAAATTTTTTAATCACACCCAAAACCTAAAGTCCCCTAAAATGATTGATAAGTGAGAAATGATTACTAAACGCCTGCTTGAAATATTATAGCATCACGTAAATGGTCGGTTAGGTATTTCTGAAATCGTAGTAAGTCTTCACCTACCTATTTAACTTCGTTGGAATTAAAACGGTCTATAACTCTCGTTAGATGAAGGTGGCAGTGGACCGGTCAAACTAATCGGAGAGACCTATGTTCTGCACTAGGCAGTGATAGGCTGATGATGATGGAATAAACTTTAATTTGACTTGAATTTGACTGATTTAGCTGTTCAAAATCTTGTAGGCCGCTAACGACCCCTTGGGCAGATCTGTACTCATTGGCATTTTCGGTTAAAGGTCTAGCAGAATACTTTACACGAATAATACTATGGATAAGTTAGAAAAATCGTAGGCAAACGATGAGACACTGGGTGCTGATATCTTTATAGGCTCACCTGGAGATGACAAGGTATCTGATGATAATTCATGGGAGAAAGATCCGAGAGAGAGAAAGAAGGCAGATCCGAGCATATAGAAACAGGATTAGGACACCATCTGATCAATAAACTATATAATATAAGTAAGGCACATAAGCATTGTCGTAGTACTGATTCCTCTGTCTATCACAATTTTTATTGCTGGACTGCAATTAGCTAACGATCAAAAGAGAAACTTGTGTTTTTGGAAATTAAAATTGAAACCTGCCCTCTGAAAGACCAAAAAGAAGGTACTCTGAGTATCAATTCGACGAAACAATTGCGATAGCTGCCGTCCGATGGTACAATAACATAATTGTGACCCGGTCTACTCCGTTATCGACTGAAATGGAGTAGAACCTGAACACTGAAAAGATATTCAACTGCCCTAACCACGGGGATCGATGTATTAGAACCTTGTCTGGTTTCTGCCTACAATCAGTATATGGGGTGTGGACCGTTTGAATGGTAAATGTTGACGTCTATATAGATACGTCATCGGGGGAAAACAATTGTGAACACCTGTCCTTTTTAAGGTTCTGTTACGTATGTAGATGTATGGAGGTAAATTGTTACCTCCATACATCTACATACACAATACACACATCTACATACAATGCTCATTATTGAATGAGCTTTCCTCCCAAACGGTTAGTGCTAGAAAGATGAAATTTTGCACGGATATGTGTATTAACTATTCCGACTAATATAATTATGTATATTGTAATTCTTATTGTAAATAAAAATTCCCACTATTTTGACAAAGTGCTAAATAAAATTATGAAAAATATTTTTTTCTGGGGTATCTCCCGGGTAGTAATGTGGGGTTGTTTTTTTTTCTCGAATCAACCCCACTATTTATAAAACATTGGAAGGTTGCTAAGACAATTTTTTGATTGGAAAACTATAACGGACCAGATGAATTTGTTAGTTTGGTAGTTATAGAGCCTATAATGGGTAACTACGGAACCCTATATTATGCGTGGCCCGACAGTCGCTTGACCGGTTTTTTTAACTTAAAGACAAGACGTCGCCGTCGTAGAACTACTCTTCTAGCTTGCTAATACCAAGCAAAATTGATACTTGGGATATTATTTTTGTTAGTTTTGTCTGAAAATATGTCGCTAATTATTAAATCTATATTCTATACTACTTATTTATAATAAATCTGTAGAAGTGAAAATTCTGTACATTGAAAATATCAAAAAAATAAATGGCAGGGGGTGTTACTAGACCGACACCGAACACAAAAATGTGATTAAAAAAAAGTGTGTGTGTCAGCTCCGACGCACGACTGGAGTTTACTCCTTTATTACGAGTATCTAACCATACGCAAAAAGAGTTTATTCAACTGAAAAAAGATTAATATCATATGAAAGGGTAAATTCACAATTTAATGAAAGAATAATAATACACTAATAATAATAATGCGGCGATTTCTCACATCTACGACTCAAACACCCGGCACAATCGCAAACGAACCGACCCACTTGGCGTAAGCCCGTGATAGGTTCCATACCAGCAACAAAAGCTGAGACATGAAAATTTCATAACCCAAAATAATAATAATAATAAAAAATAATAAATGGTACCACAGACCCCAAAAATGGTACCACAGACCCCAAAAATGGTACCACAGACCCCAAAAATTACAGACCCATTACTTGTTTACCAACTATATACAAACTTTTTACATCTATTCTGAGAGTCAAAATGTATTCACATATAGAAAACAACAATATATTGTCCATCTCTCAGAATGGATGTAAAAGTGGGGCACGTGGTACTAAAGAGCTCCTTATTCTTGACATCGCTGTTTGTCAGCAGGTACGCCGCAACCGAAAGAACCTTGCGACATGCTGGATTGACTACAAAAAAGCGTATGATTCTGTACCTCATACATGGCTTCTAAAGGTGCTGGAGTTGTATAAAATTGATGCAACTCTGTGCACCTTTTTGAGGTCATGTATGAGACAATGGAATACGGTTTTGGTTTATCCAGGATGTCGTCAGATTCTAGGAGGTGGTGTACCAATAGGGATCGAGAGAGGAATATTCCAGGGCGATAGTCTGAGTCCGTTATGGTTTTGTCTAGCACTGAATCCTCTCAGTACGCTACTAGAGGGTTCAGGGTTAGGCTATCGGATGCGGAGAGGGGGTCAAATTTTATCCCACCTTTTTTACATGGATGACCTAAAGTTATTTGCCCCTAATGGCCCCGAATTGATGGCTTTACTAAAAGTTACTGCAACTTTTAGTAAGGCTATCAGTATGGAGTTCGGGGTAGATAAGTGTGCGGTCATGCATGTGAAAAAGGGCGGGATTGTGGAACCTGAAGGAGTCAGTCTTTCGGATTTCACACAATTTGAGTCGCTCTCCGCAACCGAAACCTACAAATATTTAGGTATGTCCCAAACTCTGTGTATTGCTGAGACTGACATGAAACAGACGTTGCAGGACCGTTTCTTTGGCCGCCTGAAAAAAGTATTGAAAAGTCTCTTGTCAGGCGGTAACAAGGTACGGGCTGTTAACGGCTGGGCCATGCCAGTCTTAGTATACTCTTTTGGCATACTTAGATGGACTCAGACCGAATTAGAAGCTCTGGATAGAAAGGTACGTTGTCTATTGACTTCATACCGAATGCACCACCCACGTTCGTCAGTAATGAGGTTGTATATCCCACGGAAATGTGGAGGTCGAGGATTTTTAAACGCTAAGAGTCTCCATAACCGTGAGATATGCAACCTTAGAGAGTACTTCTTGCAGGTGGATGTGGGTCTGCATCGAGATGTCGTGGCAATTGATAACGGACTGACCCCACTCTCCCTAGCTAAAGAGAACTGGCGCAAACCGGTAATACTAGGTGTATCTGATCGCAAGGAAATATGGAAGAGCAAAGAGCTTCACGGTCGTTTTTATCGGGCTCTACACGGGCCCGATGTTGATTTTACAGCTTCCGTATCCTGGTTACGTTTCGGTGATCTCTTTGGAGAAACTGAAGGTTTCATCTGTGCAATCACTGACGAAGTTATGATGACGAATAACTATCGGAGATTTATTGTCAAAGATGGGACGCTAGACATTTGTCGGGCATGTCATCGTCCCGGAGAATCTTTAAGACATATTATCTCTGGTTGTTCCCGTCTTGCGAACGGTGAGTATTTGCACAGACACAACCAAGTAGCCAGGATTATCCACCAACAACTTGCTCTAAAATATAACCTTGTTGACTTTGAGATACCTTATTACAGGTATGTGCCCGACCCAGTTCTTGAAAATGGCCATGCTACATTGTATTGGGATCGGTCTATTATCACTGATAGGACTATTATAGCCAACAAACCAGATATAGTGATAATAGATCGATTAAAACGCCTTGCAATAATTGTCGATATCACTGTGCCGCATGACGAGAATCTCGTGAAAGCAGAAAAAGATAAACAAATTAAATATTTGGACTTAGCTCACGAGATTGTCGACATGTGGGATGTGGATTCGGCGATTATTGTTCCGATAGTCGTATCTGCTCATGGTTTAATAGCCAAGAGCCTCGACCACCATCTTCAGAGGCTCGCGTTAGGCAGCTGGGTCAAGGGCTTGATGCAGAAGGCGGTTCTGTTGGATACGGCCCGTATTGTGCGGAAGTTCCTATCTCTGGAGCCCTAACCACCGGTAGCTTGGTCACTGTACTCGATACCGGTGGGTCACTGTACTCGATACCGGTGGGTCACTATTTTTTATATTTTTAAATATATTTGTGTTTTTATAAGTTTATTTAAAAATATAGTAAATATGTAATAAAATGTAATAAAGGGAATAATAATAATAATTTTTTTTCAACATATCTTTAATAAATCTTTAAATTTATACAATTACTTACAGATTTTTAAATAATAGAACCAATAAGTTTATAAATAAAATACTACAACAGTTATTACAACAATAAACCAATTTTATAAAAATGAAACAGCGATCTGACATGTGTCAATCGGCAAAAACAACAAAAATAATATTACAACAAATGAAATTGGATATAAATGATGAATAACGATGCAAACAAGAGCCAGGAGCAAACAACATGCGCAACTACCACCCCCGGACTCATCACATAGCTCCGCCTCGCAAGCGCCGGACCGCACACCTGCGACACAAGTGCTTGCTGAGGCGTCGAGCTCATCATGAAGTGATGAGTATTTTTCTCCGCCGACGTCGCCAACACCCGTACGTCGACGAGGAAGAGGCCGGCCGCCGACCAGTTTGGGTCCCCGAAGTGTACCAGCTTCGAGTAGGGTCCCCACTACCGGCGGTATTGTGCACCGCATGCGATGGACCTCATCCATCAATGTAAACGTCATGCGGGCATATTATGAGGCTACAGATGGGGAAACCAACCTGACTGCGTACCGTTCAAGGAAGAGCCTGAAACAAAGGAAGCACCTTTGTTTCAGGCTCTTGAACCAGCAATGACCGTTGCCGTCCAACGACTATCGGATCAAGTGCGGGCTATCCAACGATGTAAGTTGCTGGATCAATCTGTTCTTGACCGACTACGCCTGGAAGTATTATCTACTCGTACAGCTCCAGTGTCAACGAGAGCACCGTCACCTGAGATACAGACGGTTGCAACAAGTGCAATCTTAGCCGAGCCCGCACCCGACACGGGAGATGACACGAGTGATATATCTATCCAGGTAAGCGAGCAAATAAGGAGTACTTTGGAGGATGCGATCTCGCAGTATAGGTTTGCACCTAACTCTAGACCACGGCTACTACGCTTGCCCATGCATAAGCGAAATCTGGCGTTGATGGGAGCCCTGAATGCATTGCTAGCTCCGTATTTACGGACTAGTAATGATTTGCTCGATACTCACTCGATTCTTTACTGTGGAGCTATTGCCGCTTGTCGTGTTGCACGCGTTAAGTTCCCCGAAGTTAACCGTGCACCACGACCGGATGGTGTTCCCGTATGGCAGGCAAGAATCGAGCGACGTATCGGCACATTTAGGACTCTCATTGCAAAGCTTATCTGTTTCAGTCGGGGAAATAACCGTCCCCGGGTCATGCATTTCGTGACTCAGGCATTTGCTGGGACTGGTATTGGCCCCCAGCAATACGTAGCCAATGTCACGGAACGTATTAACTTTCTGAAACAGAAAGTGTATGCATGGGCGGGCCGTATCCGGCGCTACAGAGAGCGTGTGGACAGATACTGGCAGAATCGTAAAATTGTTCGTAATAATTATAATTGTTCGTATCTTGCTAACAGCGAGTACTTGCATAGGCACAATCAAGTAGCCAGGATCATCCATCAGCAACTTGCTCTTCAATACGGCCTTATTGAGTTCGAGGTACCATATTATAAGTACACACCAATGCCAGTTCTCGAGAATGGTCGTGCGTTGCTCTACTGGGACCGATCAATCATCACGGACAGGACTATTGTTGCCAATAGGCCTGATATCGTGTTGGTTGATCGGACCCAGCGTCGGGCAGTGCTCGTCGATATCGCCGTCCCGCATGACGAGAATCTCGTGAAGGCAGAGAAGGACAAACTTAGCAAGTACCTTGATCTGTCCTTCGAGATAACCGCCATGTGGGACGTAGACTCGACGATCATTGTGCCGATGGTCATTTCGGCTAACGGATTAATAGCGAAGAGTCTCGACCAACATCTCAAGAGACTCTCGTTAGATTGTTGGATCAAGAGTCAGATTCAGAAGGTTGTTATCCTCGACACGTGCCGTATTGTTAGGAGGTTTCTTAGTCTGTAGCCTCCACCGCCGGTAGTTTGGGTCCTACTCCGCTACTGGTGGGTCACTATTTTTTATATTTTTAAATGTATTTGTGTTTTTTAGAAATCTATTTAAAATGTATAAAATAAGTATGTTAATGAATAAACGAAATAATAATAATAAATAATAATAATAATTACAACTTAACAACCAGTTGAACACTGTTAGAACGCGACAGGTATTAATTAGGAAGGGTATCTTTCAGGGCGACTCCTTAAGCCCGCTGTGGTTCTGCCTTGCAATGAACCCTCTATCACATTTGCTTCATAGCTGCCAGGCCGGATACAATTTTAAAAGCGGGACAGACGAAACAGTTATCTCACACTTAATATACATGGATGATATAAAACTCTACTCTAAAACAGATAAAGAAATGAAAAAATTAATAGAAGCTACCACTCAATTTAGTAAAGACATAAACATGGAGTTCGGGTTAGATAAATGCAAAACGATACATATTTTAAAAGGTAAAATTCGGCCGGGCGACTATGAAGTAGATGACAATATTACTATATCAGCAATGGAGCCAAACGAAGTCTACAAATATCTTGGCTACAAACAATTAAGAGGACTAGACCACACTACAACTAAAGAAACACTAAACAAAGAATACCAAAGGAGAGTAAATGCCATTTGTAAAACACAACTTACTGGCAAATACCTCATAAAAGCATTAAACATATATGCCATACCAATTCTTACGTACTCTTTCGGCATCATCAAATGGTCCAAAACTGATATAGAACAAATAGAACGAACTACACGCACTACATTAACAAAACATAATAACCTACATCCTAAATCGGCAATAGAGAGACTCACTATCAAAAGGCACAATGGAGGCAGGGGTTTAATAGACATACATCATCTTTGGCAAAAACAAATACACAACCTTAAAACATTCTTTCATACAAAATCTAACACAAGTAATTTACACAAAGCTATCACTCAAAACGATCATAACTATACACCACTAAATTTAACGTCTCATTCTACCACACAGAACTCTGACAGTTATAACCCTCAAACACAGAAAATTGACAACTGGAAAAGGAAAACACTTCATGGAAGGCATCCTCATGATTTGGAACAAACCCACATAGATCCAGTAGCATCAAATAAATGGTTACAAATAGGTAGTTTATTCCCCGAAACGGAAGGTTTTATAATAGCTATACAGGATCAAATAATAAACACGAAAAATTACAGAAAATACATAATTAAAGACCCATCTATGACTAATGATAAATGTCACAATCAGCCAGAAACCATACAGCACATAACCGGCGCATGTACCACACTCACGCAGACAGATTACACACATAGACACAACCAAATCGCTAACATAATACACCAAAAACTAGCTCTCAAACACAAACTCTTACAAGACTCAGGCACTCCCTACTACAAATACACACCACAAACAATATTAGAAAACGCAACCCATAAATTATATTACGATCGTGCTATACTCACCGACAGAACTATACACTACAATAGACCGGATATAACACTACAAGATAAAATAAATAAAACCACATACCTGATAGATATTGCAGTCCCCAATACACATAACATACAAAAAACTATTACTGAAAAAATAACTAAATATGCAGAACTCAAAGAAGAAGTAACTAGAATATGGAGGCAAGACAAAGTGTATGTCGTGCCTATAGTCCTTTCTACAACAGGTATAATTCCCAAGCATCTCCACCATAGTATTAAATTAATAGACCTAAAAGAAACAATATACATTACTCTCCAAAAAGCAGCCATCTTAAATACATGTAGAATAGTTAGAAAGTTTATGCAACTAGATGAAACAGAAACCTCAACACCATACACAACACCTACATCTTAAAACACACTACACGCTGCATTTACTTGGTTGATGCCCGTAAATGCAGTTATCACCAGCATAAAAGCTGAGATTAAAAATGTATCCGAACAATAATAATAATAATTAATAATTAATAATTACCTGGCAACACCACTACAAAACGGTCACATTTTTTTCTTGAGAAACATTTATTTAAATATTTTACGTTTAATCTACAATAATACAGAACTATCATATTCAAATCATAATAAAAGTATAAATAATTATATTATCTATTCCAAAAAACTTGCAATATGAAGAAAATCCGGAAAAAACATAAACACAAAATTTTATAGTACACTGACACATTATGTCAGTGTATCAAATATCAAACTGAAAACAGAAAAACATGATAATATATGATTTTCATCAAGAAAAAAGATAATGTTGACCAGAGCTGGCGCCAAAAAAGCACAAACACCAACCCCGGACTTGTCGCACAGCTCCGCCTTACAGTCGCCGACAACTGTGGCTACTGGTGAGCAGTCGAACTCAAGCAGCGACGCGTTTTTCTCTCCGCCGACGTCGCCTCCACCTGTACGTCGGCAGGGGAGAGGCCGGCCACCGACTGGCTTGGGACCCCGAGGCCCTCCGGCTTCGATTACGGACCCCGCTACCGGTGGTAATGTGCACCGCATTCGATGGACCTTCGGTATGAATGAAAACGTGATGCGGGCATATTTTGTGGAACTAACCTCACTGCATACCGTGTTCTCATGCTACCTCTATTTCAGGTACTTGAACCAGATGTCAACGTATCGGCACAACGCCTATAGGATCAGGTGCGCGCCATACAACGCTGTCACCTGTTGGATGCCGCTACACTTGAGAGGCTACGCTTAGAAGTGTGTAGTGGTATCACGCCTTCTTCATTGCAACCATTACCTGTGCCATTACAGAGTAATCGGATTGAAATAACACAAGAAAACAACATCTCACATGCTAGTGAAGAAGTGAGTGATACTGCTATACCTGTAAGTGTTCAATACAATGAGGAATTAAGGAGCGCTTTGGAGCGAGCGATTGGTGATTTTCAATCTGTCCCTACTGAGTGTAGACCGCGGCTTCCGCGTTTGCCCACACATAAAAAAAATGTAGCGCTAGTGTGTGCCCTAGACTCGATGTTAACATCGTTTTTTAACAACTGCAAAAACATTACTGATGCCCATTCCATTCTGTACTGTGCAGCTATTGCAGTATGTCGAATAGCTGGTGTTAAATTTTTTAAACAAGAAACAGTTATTCGACCAAAGCCTGCTTGCAGCTTGGCAGTGCAGAATTGAGCGGCGCATCAACGAGGCTAGGATGCTCATTGGCAAGCTACACTGCTTTAGGACGGGCAGTACGCGCCCGAGAGTCATGCGCTTTGTGACCCGTGCATTCGTGGTAACTAATATTAGGCCATGTGAATACTCTGTTCGGGTCACAGAGCGCATCGATTACCTGAAGCAGAAAGTTTATGCGTGGGCATACCGCATAAGGCGGTACAAAAAAAGAGTGGACAGATACACTCAGAATCGCTTGTTCCAAAAAAATGAGAGGTGGGTATATAGAGGGTGGGAGCGACCTAACTCGGATGTGACTGATGGGAGTCTACCTGATGCTGTTTCTACAGTTAACTTCTGGAAAAGCATCTGGTCGACGCCCGTCAGTCATACACAGGATGCGTGGATTAGGGATGTTGAGCGGGCGTGTGAATCAATTCAAGCTATGGAACCTATAACCATATCTGAAGAAGATATCGGTTGTGCAGTTCGTTCGTTGCCAAATTGGAAATCTGCTGGACCGGACGGACTGCACAACTTTTGGTTAAAATGGTTCCGTGGCTCACACGCTTGCTTGGCATCTTGTTTCCAGTCATCCCTTGAGTCAGCGTCGCTTCCAGCTTTTATGACTACCGGAGTAACCCACCTCCTATACAAGTCTGGTAGTACCACAGACCCCAAAAATTATAGACCTATAACTTGTCTACCTACTATATACAAACTTTTTACATCCATCCTGAGAGTAAAAATAAATTCACATGTACAAAACAATAACATCTTGTCACTCTCTCAGAATGGATGTAAAAGTGGGGCACGTGGTACGAAAGAGCTCCTTATTATTGACATGGCTGTTTGCCAGCAGGTACGCCGCAACCGAAAGAACCTAGCGACATGCTGGATTGACTATAAGAAAGCGTACGATTCTGTGCCTCATACATGGCTTCGGAGGGTGCTAGAGCTGTATAAAGTTGATGCAACTCTATGCACCTTTTTGGGGTCATGTATGGGACAATGGAGTACGGTTCTTGTTTATCCAGGGTGTCGTCAGGTTTTAGGAGGTGGTGTACCAATAGGGATTGAGAGAGGTATATTCCAGGGTGATAGTCTGAGTCCGTTGTGGTTTTGTCTAGCACTGAATCCTCTCAGTACGTTACTAGAGGGTTCAGGGTTAGGCTATCGGATGCGCAGAGGGGGTCAAATTTTGTCCCACCTTTTTTACATGGATGACCTAAAGTTATTTGCCCCTAATGGCCCCGATTTGATGGCTTTGCTAAAAGTTACTGAAACTTTTAGTAAGGCCATCAGTATGGGGTTTGGGGTAGATAAGTGTGCGGTCTTTGCGGGTTCTTGATGATATATTTCGTAGCCTAGATTGGACTCAAAATGGAATAAAAGTAGGTGTACGTAATTTGAGTCACTTAAGATTTGCAGACGATGTTGTTTTATTTGCTGAAACATCTAGCGAGCTGGAAAATATGGTTAGAGCACTCGACCAACAAAGTGCTAAAGTTGGCTTAGTCATGAACACAAGCAAAACCAAAATAATGTCCAATAGCCTAAAAAGACCCATTGAACTAAAACGAAACAATATAGAATACGTCGAAAGCTATATATATCTAGGAAAAAAGGTATATTTTAATAGGACCAGCAACGAAGAAGAAGTAGATAAAAGAGTAGCAATAACATGGAAAAAGTATTGGTCTCTAAAGGAAATTTTTAAGGGAGATTACAGCTTAAATATTAAAAAAGTTGTAATGGACACTTGCATATTACCATGTTTGCTGTATGGATGTCAAACCTGGGTCTTTACCAAAATGATACAGCAAAAAATCGTAAGTACCCAAAGAGCTATGGAAAGGAGCATGTTAAAGATCCGCAAAATACATAAAGTAAGAAGTGACAAAATCAGGAAGAGAACTAAGGTCACTGATGCATTAACCCAGGTTTTGACATTAAAGTGGCGATGGGCGGGTCACATTGCACGCTATAGCGACAAACGTTGGACTATCGAAACCACAAGGTGGAAAGGACCATTGGGAAAAAGAGATGTTGGCAGACCAAAACGCCGGTGGGCTGATAATATCACCCAAGTAGCTGGTTTGGAATGGCAGGAAAAGGCCAAAGATAGAGAGCTGTGGAGGAAAATGGAGGAGGCCTATACCCGAACTGGGGTCCATATCTCAGAAGAAGAAGATAATTAACCATACTAATCTTAGAATAATAATAAATATTAAGAACAAACTAACATACTAACATTGTGGGATTGTGGAATCTGAAGGAGTCAATCTTTCAGATTTCACACGATTTGGGTCACTCTCCGCAACCGAAACCTACAAATATCTAGGTATGTCTCAAGCTCTGTGTATTGCTGAGACTGACATGAAACAGAAGTTGCAGGATCGTTTCTTTGGCCGCCTGAAAAAAGTACTGAAAAGTCTTTTGTCAGGCGGTAACAAGGTGCGTGCTGTCAACGGCTGGGCCATGCCAGTCTTAGTATACTCTTTTGGCATACTTAGATGGACTCAGACGAAATTAGAAGCTCTGGATAGGAAGGTGCGTTGTCTATTGACTTCATATCGAATGCACCACCCACGTTCGTCAGTAATGAGGTTGTATATACCACGGAAATGTGGGGGTCGTGGATTTTTAAATGCCAAGACTCTCCATAACCGTGAGATATGCAACCTTAGAGAGTATTTCCTGCAGGTGGACGTGGATGTGCATCGAGATGTTGTGGCAATAGACAACGGACTGACCCCGCTCTCCCTTGCGAAAGAGAACTGGCGCAACCCTGTAATATTAAGTGTATCAGATCGGAAGGAAATATGGAAGAGCAAGGAACTGCATGGTCGATTTTATCGGGCTCTAAATGGGCCCGATGTTGACTCAACAGCATCGGTATCCTGGTTACGATTTGGTGATCTCTTCGGAGAAACTGAGGGTTTCATCTGTGCAATTACTGACGAAGTCGTGATGACGAACAACTATCGGAGATATATTGTAAAAGATGGTACGATTGACATCTGTCGGGCATGTCATCGTCCCGGAGAATCTTTAAGGCATATTATCTCTAGTTGTTCTCGTCTTGCGAATGGTGAGTATTTGCACAGACACAACCAAGTAGCCAGGATTATCCACCAGCAACTTGCTCTAAAGTATAACCTTGTCGACGTGGAGGTACCTTATTACAAGTATGTGCCCGACCCAGTTCTTGAAAACGGTCATATCACATTGTATTGGGATCGATCTATTATCACTGATAGGACGGTTATAGCTAACAGACCTGATATAGTGATAATGGATCGATTAAAGCGCCTTGCAGTAATTGTCGATATCACTGTGCCACATGACGAGAATCTCGTGAAGGCAGAGAAGGACAAACCTAGCAAGTACCTCGATTTGTCCTACGAGATAACCGCCATGTGGGACGTGGATTCGGCGATTATTGTTCCGATAGTCGTATCTACACATGGCCTAATAGCCAAGAGTCTCGACCTCCTTCTATAGAGGCTCGCGTTGGGCAGCTGGGTCAAGGGCTTAATGCAGAAGGCGGTTCTGTTGAACACGGCCCGTATTGTGCGGAAGTTCCTATCTCTGGAGCCCTAACCACCGGTAGCTTGGTCCCTGTACTCGATACCGGTGGGTTACTGTTTTTTATATTTTTAAATGTATTTTTTTATAAATCTATTTAAAAATGTAATGAATATGTGGAATGTTTTAATAAAGAGAATAATAATAATAACAATAATATAATAACAACTGGCGCAAACCTGTAATATTAATATTAACTGGCAACTCTGAACGTCTCATACATCATTTTCATTCTTAAAATATTTTAATATTTTTATTTATATATTATTACCTAAATTTATACAATTACTTCAGATTTCATAATAATATCAGCAAAAAGTCAATACATAAAGGATTTTATAATATTTTAGAACTTTAGAACAATAAACATAGTCTACAAAATATGCAACGAAGATTTGACACATGTCATTCAATGAATTCAAAAATATCAACATCACATTCAATATTATGGCCAAACAATATGAAGTGATTGTGAGATGCAAACAAGAGCCAGAAGCAGAAATGCGCAAATAACACCCCCGGACTCGTCACTAAACTCCGCCTCGCAGGCACCGGACCGCACATCGCTGACACAGGTGCTCGCTGAGGCGTCGAGCTCTTCAAGTGACGAGTATTTCTCTCCGCCGACGTCGCCAACACCTGTACGCCGGCGAGGGAGAGGCCGGCCACCGAGCAGTTTGGGGCCCCGAAGCCTACCAGCTTCGAGTAGGGTCCCCACTACCGGTGGTATTGTGCACCGCATGCGATGGACTTCATCCATCAATGAAAACGTCATGCGGGCATATTATGAGGCTACAGAAGGGGAAACCAACCTGACTGCGTACCGTTCAAGGATGCTTCCTTTGTTTCAGGCTCTTGAACCAACAATGACCGTTGCCGTCCAGCGACTATCGGATCAAGTGCGGGCTATCCAACGATGCAAGTTGTTGGATCAACCTGTGCTTGATCGACTACGCCTGGAAGTGTTATCTACTCGACCAGCTCCAGCGTCAACGAGAGCACCGTCACCTGCTACACACACGGTTGCAACTAGTGCCACTTTAGTTGATACCGTGCTCGACGTGGGAGATGATACGAGTGATATATCTGTCCAGGTAAGCGAGCAATTAAGGAGTACTTTAGAAGATGTGATCTCTCAATATAGGTTTGCACCTAATTCTAGACCACGGCTACCACGCTTACCCATGCATAGACGAAATCTGGCGTTGATGGGAGCCCTGAATGCGTTGCTAGCTCCGTACTTACGGACTAGCAATGATTTGCTCGATACCCACTCGATTCTTTACTGTGGAGCTATTACCGCTTGTCGTGTTGCACGCGTTAAATTCCCTGAATTTAACCGTGCACCACGATCGGGTGGTGTGCCCGTATGGCAGGCAAGAATCGAGCGACGTATCGGCACATTTAGGACTCTCATTGCGAAGCTTATCTGTTTTAGCCGGGGAAATAGTCGTCCCCGGGTCATGCGTTTCGTGAGTCAGGCATTCGCTGGGACCGGTATTCGTCCCCAGCAATACTTAACCAATGTCACGGAACGTATTGACTTTCTGAAACAGAAAGTGTATGCATGGGCAAGCCGTATCCGTCGTTATAGAGAGCGTGTAAATAGATACTGGCAGAATCGCATCTTCCAAAGTGACCAAAGGAAGGTGTACCGAGAGTGGGAGGGAACTGGACAACGTTTGAGCGACGGACAACTGCCAGATGCTCACACCATGAATCAATTTTGGCGTGACATATGGTCGGTGCCCGTCGAACATTCGGAGGGCGACTGGATCCGTGTCGTCGAGCGTGAATGCAGTATCATCGAACCCATGGAATCTATTACCATAGACTCCGAAGACGTTAGTTGTGCAATGCGTACGGCCCCGAACTGGAAAAGTCCTGGGCCGGATGGATTGCACAACTTTTGGATAAAGTGGGTTCAGAGCTCGCATGAACGCTTGGCAACACAGTATCAAGAAGCCCTTGAGTCTGGTTCCTTACCCGCTTTCATGACCACTGGCATCACCTTCCTGCTCCACAAATCAGGTAGTACCACGGAACCTAAAAACTATAGACCCATCACTTGCTTACCTACCATCTACAAGCTCCTTACATCTATTCTGAGAAGTAAAATAAACTCGCACATAGTATCTAATAATATCTTAGATAACGCTCAGAATGGATGTAGGGCTGGGTCTCGTGGTACTAAGGAGCTACTCCTCATTGATATGGCCATTAGCCAACAAGTCAAGCGGAGTAGGGGCGCCCTCTCTACTGCCTGGATTGACTACAAGAAGGCCTATGATTCGGTGCCTCATTCATGGCTGAGGAGGATTTTAGAGTTGTATAAAATTAATCCGACTCTTAAATCCTTCTTAGTCTCGTGTATGGGGCAGTGGACCACAGTCCTTCGTCAACCAGGTAGTGGTGGGCACGCCTCTGACCCGCAAGGCTTGATAAGGATCGAGCGTGGTATATTCCAGGGCGACAGTTTGAGTCCATTGTGGTTTTGTTTAGCACTGAATCCACTTAGCACATTGCTGAAGGATTCAGGGCTTAGCTATCGGTTTCGTAGAGGGGGTGAGGTTATATCTCACCTGATGTACATGGATGACCTCAAACTGTTCACATTGAAGCACCAAGATTTAGTGACATTATTAAAAACCACGGAAGTTTTTAGTAATGCCATTAAGATGGAGTTCGGTGTTGATAAGTGTGCGGTTATGCATGTACAACGGGGGAAGGTTGTAAATTCACCGAATTTACAACTTTCTGAGATAATAACTCTCAGATCTCTCTCCGAGACCGAAACATACAAATACCTAGGTATGTCAGAGTCATTGGGTATAGCGGTAGAGGATATTAAGAAATCGGTGAAAGAACGTTTTTTTGGCCGCCTGACAAAAGTTCTTAACAGTTCTTTGTCCGGTGGTAACAAAATGCGGGCTTTCAACGGTTGGGTGATACCTTTATTGTTATACTCCTTTGGCATACTTAGGTGGACTCAAACGGAACTAGACGCCCTGGATAGGCGAGTCCGTCAACAACTGACATTGCATCGAATGTTACACCCACGATCTTCTGTCATGAGACTGTACATTCCGCGGAAGTGGGGGGGGTCGAGGCTTTTTGAATGCCAAGAACCTCCACAACCGTGAAGTGTGCAGTCTGAGAGATTACTTTCTACAGAACGGGTGTGATATTCATTGCGATGTCGTGATGGTTGACAAGGGCCTAACACCTCTTTCCTTGGCTAACGAGAACTGGCGTAAACCAAAGGTGCTAGGTACTGAAGACCGTAAGGACGTATGGAAGAGTAAGGAGCTACACGGGCGGTTCTACCGGGTCTTAACAGGATCCGACGTAGACCTGCTCGCTTCGGTGAACTGGCTACGTTTTGGGGACCTCTTTGGGGAAACTGAAGGTTTTGCCTGTGCAATTGCAGATGAGGTTATCAAGACGAACAACTATCGGAAATACATCATGAATGACGGTACGGTCGACATTTGTCGAGCATGCCACCGTCCTGGTGAATCACTTCGCCATATTATTTCCGGTTGTTCGTATCTTGCTAACACCGAGTACTTGCATAGGCACAATCAAGTAGCCAGGATCATCCACCAGCAACTTGCTCTTCAATATGGCCTTATTGAGTTTGAAGTACCGTACTATAAGTACACACCAGTGCCAGTTCTTGAGAATGGTCGTGCATTGCTCTACTGGGACCGATCAATCATCACGGACAGGACTATTGTTGCCAATAGGCCCGATATCGTGTTGGTTGATCGGACCCAGCGTCGGGCAGTGCTCGTCGATATCGCCGTCCCGCATGACGAGAATCTCGTGAAGGATGAGAAGGACAAACTTAGTAAGTACCTCGATCTGTCCTTCGAGATAACCGCCATGTGGGACGTAGACTCGACGATCATTGTCCCGGTGGTCGTTTCGGCAAACGGATTAATAGCGAAGAGTCTCGATCAACATCTCAAGAGACTCTCGTTAGATTGTTGGATCAAGAGTCAGATTCAGAAGGTTGTTATCCTCGACACTTGCCGTATTGTTAGGAGGTTTCTTAGTCTGTAGCCTCCACCGCCGGTAGTTTGGGTCCTACTCCGCTACTGGTGGGACACTATTTTTTATATTTTTAAATGTATTTGTGTTTTTTATAAATCTATTTAAAAATGTATAAAATAAGAATGTTATTGAATAAACGAAATAACAATAATAATATAAACTGGCAACTCTGAACGTCTCATACATCATTTTCATTCTTAAAATATTTTAATATTTTTATTTATATATTATTACCTAAATTTATACAATTACTTCAGATTTCATAATAATATCAGCAAAAAGTCAATACATAAAGGATTTTATAATATTTTAGAACTTTAGAACAATAAACATAGTCTACAAAATATGCAACGAAGATTTGACACATGTCACTCAATGAATTCAAAAATATCAACATCACATTCAATATTATGGCCAAACAATATGAAGTGATTGTGAGATGCAAACAAGAGCCAGAAGCAGAAATGCGCAAATAACACCCCCGGACTCGTCACTAAACTCCGCCTCGCAGGCACCGGACCGCACATCGCTGACACAGGTGCTCGCTGAGGCGTCGAGCTCTTCAAGTGACGAGTATTTCTCTCCGCCGTCGTCGCCAACACCTGTACGCCGGCGAGGGAGAGGCCGGCCGCCGAGCAGTTTGGGGCCCCGAAGCCTACCAGCTTCGAGTAGGGTCCCCACTACCGGTGGTATTGTGCACCGCATGCGATGGACTTCATCCATCAATGAAAACGTCATGCGGGCATATTATGAGGCCACAGATGGGGAAACCAACCTGACTGCGTACCGTTCAAGGATGCTTCCTTTGTTTCAGGCTCTTGAACCAACAATTACCGTTGCCATCCAACGACTATCGGATCAAGTGCGGGCTATCCAACGATGTAAGTTGTTGGATCAATCTGTGCTTGATCGACTACGCCTGGAAGTATTATCTACTCGTACAGCTCCAGTGTCAACGAGAGCACCGTCACCTGTGACACTGACGGTTGCTACAAGTGCGACGTTAGCGGAACCCGCACTCGACGCAGGAAATGATACGAGTGATACGTCTATCCAGGTAAGCGAGCAATTGAGGAGTACTTTGGAAGATGTGATCTCGCAGTATAGGTTTATACCTAATTCTAGACCGCGGCTACCACGCTTGCCAATGCATAAGCGAAATCTGGCGTTGATGGGAGCCCTAAATGCATTGCTAGAACCGTACTTACGGACTAGTAGTGATTTGCTTGATACTCACTCGATTCTTTACTGTGGAGCGATTGCCGCTTGTCGTGTTGCACGCGTTAAATTCCCTGAAGTTAACCGTGCACCACGACCGGATGGTGTTCCCGTATGGCAGGCAAGAATCGAGCGACGTATCGGCACATTTAGGACTCTCATTGCAAAGCTTATCTCTTTCAGCCGGGGAAATAGTCGTCCCCGGGTCATGCGTTTCGTGACTCAGGCATTTGCTGGGACCGGTATTCGTCCCCAGCAATACTTAGCCAATGTCACGGAACGTATTGACTTTCTGAAACAGAAAGTGTATGCATGGGCAAGCCGTATCCGTCGTTATAGAGAGCGTGTAAATAGATACTGGCAGAATCGCATCTTCCAAAGTGACCAAAGGAAGGTGTACCGAGAGTGGGAGGGAACTGGACAACGTTTGAGCGACGGACAACTGCCAGATACTCACACCATGAATCAATTTTGGCGTGACATATGGTCGGTACTCGTCGAACATTCGGAGGGCGACTGGATCCGTGTCGTCGAGCGTGAATGCAGTATCATCGAACCCATGGAGTCTATTACCATAGACTCCGAAGATGTTAGTTGTGCAATTCGTACGGCCCCGAACTGGAAAAGTCCTGGGCCGGATGGATTGCACAACTTTTGGATAAAGTCGGTTCAGAGTTCGCATGAACGCTTGGCAACACAGTATCAAGAAGCCCTTGAGTCTGGTTCCTTACCCGCTTTCATGACCACTGGCATCACCTTCCTGCTCCACAAATCAGGTAGTACCACGGAACCTAAAAACTATAGACCCATCACTTGCTTACCTACCATCTACAAGCTCCTTACATCTATTCTGAGAAGTAAAATAAACTCGCACATAGTATCTAGTAATATCTTAGATAACGCTCAGAATGGATGTAGGGCTGGGTCTCGTGGTACTAAGGAGCTACTCCTCATTGATATGGCCATTAGCCAACAAGTCAAGCGGAGTAGGGGCGTCCTCTCTACTGCCTGGATTGACTACAAGAAGGCCTATGATTCGGTGCCTCATTCATGGCTGAGGAGGATTTTAGACTTGTATAAAATTAATCCGACTATTAAATCCTTCTTAGTCTCGTGTATGGGGCAGTGGACCACAGTCCTTCGTCAACCAGGTAGTGGTGGGCACGCCTCTGACCCGCAAGGCTTGATAAGGATCGAGCGTGGTATATTCCAGGGCGACAGTTTGAGTCCATTGTGGTTTTGTTTAGCACTGAATCCACTTAGCACATTGCTGAAGGATTCAGGGCTAGGCTATCGGTTTCGTAGAGGGGGTGAGGTTATATCTCACCTGATGTACATGGATGACCTCAAACTGTTCACATTGAAGCACCAAGATTTAGTGACATTATTAAAAACTACGGAAGTTTTTAGTAATGCCATTAAGATGGAGTTCGGTGTTGATAAGTGTGTGGTTATGCATGTACAACGGGGGAAGGTTGTAAATTCACCGAATTTACAACTTTCTGAGATAATAACTCTCAGATCTCTCTCCGAGACCGAAACATACAAATACCTAGGTATGTCAGAGTCATTGGGTATAGCGGTAGAGGATATTAAGAAATCGGTGAAAGAACGTTTTTTTGGCCGCCTGACAAAAGTTCTTAACAGTTCTTTGTCCGGTGGTAACAAAATGCGGGCTTTCAACGGTTGGGTGATACCTTTATTGTTATACTCCTTTGGCATACTTAGGTGGACTCAAACGGAACTAGACGCCCTGGATAGGCGAGTCCGTCAACAACTGACATTGCATCGAATGTTACACCCACGATCTTCTGTCATGAGATTGTACATTCCGCGGAAGTGGGGGGGTCGAGGCTTTTTGAATGCCAAGAACCTCCACAACCGTGAAGTGTGCAGTCTGAGAGATTACTTTCTACAGAACGGGTGTGACATTCATTGCGATGTCGTGATGGTTGACAAGGGCCTAACACCTCTTTCCTTGGCTAACGAGAACTGGCGTAAACCAAAGTTGCTAGGTACTGAAGACCGTAGGGACGTATGGAAGAGTAAGGAGCTACACGGGCGGTTCTACCGGGTCTTAACAGGACCCGACGTAGACCTGCTCGCTTCGGTGAACTGGCTACGTTTTGGGGACCTCTTTGGGGAAACTGAAGTTTTTGCCTGTGCAATTGCAGATGAGGTTATCAAGACGAACAACTATCGGAAATACATCATGAAGGACGGTACGGTCGACATTTGTCGAGCATGCCACCGTCCTGGTGAATCACTTCGCCATATTATTTCCGGTTGTTCGTATCTAGCTAACACCGAGTACTTACATAGGCACAATCAAGTAGCCAGGATCATCCACCAGCAACTTGCTCTTCAATATGGCCTTATTGAGTTTGAAGTACCGTACTATAAGTACACACCAGTGCCAGTTCTTGAGAATGGTCGTGCAATGCTCTACTGGGACCGATCAATCATCACGGATAGGACTATTGTTGCCAATAGGCCCGATATCGTGTTGGTTGATCGGACCCAGCGTCGGGCAGTGCTCGTCGATATCGCCGTCCCGCATGACGAGAATCTCGTGAAGGCAGAGAAGGACAAACTTAGTAAGTACCTCGGTCTGTCCTTCGAGATAACCGCCATGTGGGACGTAGACTCGACGATCATTGTCCCGGTGGTCGTTTCGGCAAACGGATTAATAGCGAAGAGTCTCGATCAACATCTCAAGAGACTCTCGTTAGATTGTTGGATCAAGAGTCAGATTCAGAAGGCTGTTATCCTCGACACGTGCCGTATTGTTAGGAGGTTTCTTAGTCTGTAGTCTCCACCACCGGTAGTTTGGGTCCTACTCCGCTACTGGTGGGTCACTATTTTTTATATTTTTAAATGTATTTGTGTTTTTTATAAATGTATTTAAAAATGTATAAAATAAGAATAGAAATGAATAAACGATACAATAATAATAATCTTAATACACTCACATCCAAATTAGAAAGTTGCGCACTAAAGGTGCGCACCAAAAACGTGACACGTTTTCGTTACTTGTTAGTAGGTTTTACCCCTCGGATTTTTCTCATACCGGGCGCCTTATACAACGTGTTTCATATTAGTGTGGTCATATCTCAAGGTTGCATTGGGTAGGGCCCAAATAATATATTGCGCGGGGTCTTTAATTAATTTGATAAAATATTGACTTATAATGACGTAGTCGATAAATTTTCCTTTTTATCGATAGCTCATTGAAATGAAGCCCTAAGACTGCACTACAAAATAAATATATGATTAGATGAACTCTAGATTTGACCTCAAGTAGGTTTGCCAAACAGTGCAATAGATTCGGACAATCTCGTTGTTACTCAAAATTTTAGTCAACAGATAAAGTTACTTTATCAATAGTTATCATACAAAATAGTTTCGGAATCACAACTTGGGGTCAAAATAAAGAGTGCCTACTCAAAGTTATTTTTGAAGTTTTTCTATGAATTTATGTATCACGTGATTGTCGTGAATGTCACAACTCACACGTAATTTGTTGTCAACCTACTCAAATACCAGGAGCAACGCATTTGCTGTCGAAGAAAAGAGAAGAAACATTTATGTTCTTGTCTTCCTTAAATTTACACTTTTTATAAATTGGTTCCGCACAGATATTTAAAATACAACTGCTGTTTGTGTAGAAGTTTATGTAGCTGTTGAGAACGCTGGTGGGTATAGTAGTATGTAGGTATTCAGTTTCGGGATAGAGAGATCGTGGATGCCAGTCACTGCACTACCATATCGTGAACTCTCTTTCGACTCATTTACCATGAAGTAAATGATCTGCAAGGTGTTTGGTTGTTTTTGACCGACTTTAAAAAAGAGTAGGTACTTAGGTTCTCGATTCGTCATGATAATGTGATGCATAAAAGTTCATAAAACATCGCTAAAAGTGGCAACTTGTATGGTTGAACGAGGATATCAGAAAAAGTAGGAGGTGTTGGTGTCAGTTTCACTAATATGTATCTTAAGGACCCCTAAAAATTACAAAGAGAACCGCCCACTTTTTTGATTGGAGCCGCTTTGAAGAAACTAGGTATCAATAGCGATGTCGGCATATATCAAAGACGTACACGTCACAACACGTGTAAATTTTACCGCAAAACCATATTATTCCGGTGTTGCAAGTTAACGCAATGTTATTTTATAATTTATTTATTTATAATTTAATTAATTTAATTTAATTTAATTAATTATGTTATTATTTATCTCTTAATTTATTTTATACTAGGTACCTACTAGCTTTTTTCATAAATAAAACTAAGTACCTACTTGGTACTTTTATTAGATTTTTACCAAAATTACGACGTAATTCAAGGAAATAAGACATTGGACTTGGGCAACACTTACAACTATCTAATTTCTTTTCAGTTGCAAGTAAACTTTGATATTAGGCGTACGTAGTAATCTGTGTTAATCGATCATGGCGTATTTAAGTAATAGTGAATATTATGAAATGATACTTTGCGTCGGGGCAGCAGATGGCAGTCTGCGTGAAGCTCGTCGCCTTTATCGAGAAAGATTTGTGGACAATAGACTCGAAGGTGAACGGCGGCGGTTACCATCTGTGGAGTGCTTCCGAAAAATGGTGAACCGTTTACATGACACTGGTTCTTTCCGTGGTTCCCGCTCAGAAGGCAGACCATCTGTTGTACCACCAGAGCAAGAAGTATTCTCGAGCATTTTCAATCCAATCCCAGAACAAGTACTCGCCGCGCTGGGATTGTTCTGGGAATGAATCATTTGAGAGTATGGCGCGTGCTAAAAGCAGATGGTCAACATCCGTACCACTTCAGGCACACCCAAGAACTGACACCGGCTGATTTCGTACCACGTCTCAACTTTTGCCAGTGGTACCGAGAGGAAGCACAACGATCCCCTAGTTTCGCGAACCGTATTTTATGGACCGATGAAGCCTCTTTTACTCGTGCTGGTATCAGTAACCAGCATAACGAACATGTATGGACTCATCAGAACCCACACGCATCTGCAGAAAACAACTTTCAGCATCAGTGGCGTGTTAACATTTGGGCGGGAATAATCGGAGATATTTTAATTGGTCCTTTCGTGCTACCGAGTTCGCTAAACGGTGAAAATTACCTCGCGTTCCTTAGAAACGTCTTAGAACCCGAACTTGAAAACTTGCCTGTAACATTGTACACAAATATGATGTACCAGCAAGACGGGGCGCCAGCACATTATGCGAGAGATGTACGGGCGTATTTAGATGAGCGGTTTAACCAGTGGATCGGACGTGGTGGTCCCATACCTTGGCCTCCGAGGTCACCGGATCTCACACCACTTGACTTTTTTTTGTGGGGCTATGTCAAAAACAAAGTGTACAGTGCGGTATGTCTCACGCGTGAAGATATGGAGTCTAAAATATTTGATGCATTTAGCAGTGTAACTCGAGACATGCTGTGTAATGTAACTGCCAGCATGATGCGACGGACCCAACTGTGCATTGATCAAGGCGGCGAACATTTCGAGCCGTTACTTTAGTACCTACTTTTTAGTTTTGTGTTTATTAGTATCTTAGGTAGGAAGTGTATTTTTTATTAAATTCAATAATGTTTATCTAAGTATCGTGATATGAGTGAGTTAGTTATGTTTATTGTGGAACACAGTACCTACCTATCTACCAGGATGACATGCACAATGAAATCGATAAGTTTTTGTTGTTTAAAGTCCACAACCTATCATTACTACAAAATAGTATTCTGTACCAGGAGCATATGAAATAAGAGTTGTCTACGATTCATCGAAGGGGACTGAACCTTACGAATAAATTTGACCCTAGGTAGTGTTGGGTTTTTATAAAATATCGATTAAATGAACAAATCAATTAAATTTACATGACACCTTAAAAGTTTTAACTAAACTTGTATTTGCAATTTTGTCCTTGCGTATAGTTAATTCAACGCGCAGGTGTAACGAGGGTCAAATATGACCACACTAATATGAAACACGTTGTATATGAAAATCGATTCTTAAGGAGTAAACTCCAAAAATTTTTGTCTGTCTCTGTCTGTTCAAAAACCGGTTCGATTACGATGAAACTTGGCATAATTATTCTTTAATATCCTGGGCACCACACTGGGTACTTTTTATCCCGGAAAATTATATACAATTTTGTAATTTAAATATTTTTAGTATATAATTATGTTATGTATTTTGTACATTGTAATTTATCTATAAATAAAAAAAAATATATTAAAATAAAAAAAAAAACTTAATTTTGCGGTTCGATCCCTAGACCCGATTACTGTACCTACCAACCGCAAATAATAATTTCGTCGTAGGTTTTTTTTTGGAACGAAGTTCCTTATCGTGCTTTGCGAAA
Organism: Nudaria mundana; assembly: GCA_963556515.1. Taxonomy (NCBI): domain Eukaryota; kingdom Metazoa; phylum Arthropoda; class Insecta; order Lepidoptera; family Erebidae; genus Nudaria; species Nudaria mundana. Next base: position 3,033,224 of record OY748295.1, on the reverse strand, counting down.
GGAGGCTAGACGGAAAAAATAAAGACCAAAATTTCGTCCGACACTATTTGAAGACCGACACTTTTTGCTACTCTGTCTGTCTATACATGCATATATGTGTAGGGTGTCCCGGAATGAATGGATAATCCTGGAGTACCTGATTGTACAGCTATCAGGCGTACAAAAAAAATATAAAAAAGAAAATCTCTTGTGGTATGAAAAATAAGCGATTTTTTTAAAAATATGACAAATATTTTACTTTACTGTACGTTAATTTACACTACAGCTACAAAAACACGTTTTTTTTATTTTTGTTTGTGTTTTAAAATTCATCACAAACTACACCAATAGAAACACAGTACATAATACGAGTACCACTTGTACATTAAAAAAAAAACAATGTCAACTTTAATTTTTAGCTTTAAAATTGATACAAATAAGTGTTTAGAGATAGTTTTAGAGGCTTCCCTGAAAAAAAAAGTATGCAAACCTAAGTGGCCAACTAAATTAAGTTAACGCCAACTAAGTTATTACATAAAACTTTATTTGAAGGTTGCAGAGCTACAGCTAAAACAGTAATGGCTTAATTCTAAGTTTTGTGGTTCTTATATTTATACTAGTTAAATGCTAACAAAGCATTGAGTGAGAGAGGGTGAGAGATAACAAAAAGGTCACCCTCGATAATAATAAATTAGAAGAACAAATAGCTTCACATTTTACACATTGACATTTCAAAATTGTATGGATTTAAGTTATTGGGTTTCATTCTCATATTGCAAGTAAACCCCGTTGATTGGGTCGATACATTTGTCTCATTGTTTTAAGTTAAGAATGAGTTCTTAAGTGTAAGAGTTATTTATTGTTCGGGTCTAACGAACAAGAGTTTTGTATTGCTTATATTGTTATTTTAGGTAACTTATAGAAAGTTTGTGCTTAACATAAATTTTACAGAGTTATAAGAAACACATGTCAATAGATACAGTTTAAGTTAAGTACAAATGAATAATACATGGGGCACACTAAAAGTTTTGCACATCTAGCTAATCGGAACTATTTGAATTTCGAATGTTATATTTTTTAAACGTTGCAACCTTCTTAGTAATAAAAAAAAACAATTGGCGGGAAATCATTTGTCAATTGTTTTTTATCACACATCAAAGTATGTATTTGCAACGAAAATGGAATGAAGTCGAAAAGAGTTTTAGAGCGATGATTTTTTATGATTTTAAAAGTTCTCTCTCTCCGCTAGACTGTGCCGCTCGTCTTCAAAATGCTTTTGGGAGAGAAGCACCTTGTTTGAGCACTGTAAGGCGATGGTTTGCTGAATTTGAGAGAGGTCAAGTTTCTTTACATGACGAATTTCGTGAAGGGCGGCCTTCAACTGCCATCAACGAAGAAAACCCATTGATTACCTATGAGACAATTCGAGGACTACTGGGGATTGGTATGAGTCAAATCCAGAAAATTTTACACGAGGAATTTAAAGTTCGGAAACTTTGTTGTCGTTGGATCCATCATGAACTGACAGCGGAGCCGAAGTGGGCTCGCGTGGAATGGTGCTCACAGATGCTACTGAAGTACGACCACGGAAATTGTAATGCTGTTTATGACATTGTCACAGGAGACTACAAGTGGATTTATTGTTTTGAACCCGAAAAAAACAGCAATTTTGTGAATGGGTGTTTGAAAATGAGAAGAAGCCAACAAAAGTGAGGCAGGCGAGAAACGTTGGTAAAAACATTATCGCGTTTTTTTTTCTCAGCTACGGGTCCCATCTGTATTTCTACTTGAAGATCAAAAGAGTGTTAATGCCTAGTGGTATTCTACCATTAGTTTACCCAGGGGGTTAGAAAAAGTTCGCAAAAGATGACCCAAAAGCCCTGTTTTCCTACATCATGACAACGCTTCTTCACACACGTCCAACAAAACAAAGTAATTTTTAGCTTCCGAAAAAGTACAACTCGTCATCCATCCTGCGCATAGCCCCGACCTAGCACACTGTGATTTCTGTATTTTCCCCAAAATCAAAGGTTTGATGAGAGGTTTCACTTTTACCAACTCCGAAGAGGCATTGATAGCGTTCAATCAGCACGTAGAAAACATGCCTACAGATCTGTGGTCCTCCTCTTTTTAAAAATGGTTCGATCGCATGAAAAAGTGTTTAAAATGTTAAGGAGAGTATTTTGAAAAGCAATAAACATAATATTTTGGTTTTAACATGTTGTTTTTTTAAGTTACGCAATACTTGTCCCTGCCGCAATACTTGTGACTACCTGGTCGAGTTCAATGCCCGCAAAACACAGGCGTGTGCATTTACTGCGAAGAAATCCCCTTTCCTTCCCCTACCCTCTCTTCAGAATGCATTATTACCAATGAAGGACAACCTTGATATCCTTGGCATAGACGTTCGTCGAGAGCTCAATAATAAAAACTACATCGAAAGATGTATAGGGCTAGCTTCGCGGAAACTAGGAATACTGAATAAGGTAAAGAGATTCTTTACACCGGACCAGAGGTGTCTGCTGTACAAGACGCAGATTAGACCCTGCGTCGAATACTGCTCTCACCTCTGGGACGGCTCCGCGAAGTATCTGCTGGACGCTCTCGACGCTATGCAGCGACGGGCTATCCGTATTATTGGTTGTCCGGAGGTAACGGGAAGCCTTGAGCCGCTAGCTCAGCGCCGAACAATAGCTTCCTTGGCCGCATTCTACCGTATTTACCACGGCGAGTGTTCTGAAGAGCTCTTCAATCTGATCCCACCCTCTTCCTTCCGATCCCGAACGACTCGTGCCGGGCAGAGATGCCACCCCCACACAGTGGATAGCATGTTCGCGAGAACCGAACGTTTTAAACGTTCGTTTCTCTGCCGAACGATAGTGGCCTGGAACGCCCTGCCTGTGCACGTGTTTCCTCCCACATATAATCCTGGGTTCTTTAAGCGGAGCGTGAAGAGGCACATCAGTAGGTCGTCAAGTTGAGGGCCACTCTCAATAGTAATGTGTGCTGTGAGAGTGGCCCACAATCGCTAGACGTCGTCACGACTTACCACCAGGCGGGCGGCGTCAATTTGGCGAACCAAATATAAAAAAAAAAAAAAAAAAAAAAACTTATAGTGTGACCTACGTATAATAATTTATGTGAGAATGGTATGTCAATAGGCTTCATACATAACTCGCACTTAATACAGTTTACTTAATCGTATAGTACACGATTTTATCCAATCGGAATAAAAAGTTATTGCTATTAATGTGCAGAAGGAGTAAAAAAAAAGTCAAATTTAATTTGCACTTTTTTGCATACTGCAAATTTTGAATTTTTTTAATAAAATAAAAAGTTATATTACGTGCTCAAATTATCTACCACCGACTCTAATACATGCACGACATCTTTTAATAAATGATCGTCTAAGAAATCGTGCGTAGCGTCGTTGCGATATTTTTTGAGCGGCTTCATGGTTATGGTTGCGTAATTCGTCCAAACTTGTAATGGTCTTAGAATAAACTTCTTATTTTATACAGCCCCATTAAAAAAATCTAATTGGTTCAGATCAGGAGAATGCGGAGGCCACAAAATAGGTCCCAGCCGACCAATCCATTTGTTCGGATACGTTGCATTTAAATACGCACGAACATTTATTGCATAATGTGCAGGGCAACCATAATTTTGCAACCAATGGCATTCCCTGACTTCTTCGGGCACCTCATCCATTAAATTATGCAGATCGTGTTGCAAGAAGCTTAAATAACTTTCTCCCGTTAAGTTTCCGGGCAGTTCAAATGGATCTATTATCTTTCCGTCCAGAATCCCAGTCCAATAATTTATTTGAAATTGGTACTGGGACCTATATTTACGCATTAAGTGCGGATTTGACAGTTGCCAACTGTGAATGTTGTGCATATTATAGAATCCATCTCTTTTGAAAGTGGATTCGTCGCTCCATAAAATATGGTCGAAAAATTGTGGATCGTCTTCTATTTTTCCAAGCATTTGTCGGCAAAACAACAATCTTGCATTGTAGTCTCTTAGTTGCAGAGTCTGTACTCGTCTAATGTGGTACAGGTGAAATTTATTTTTCTTCAGAGTACGGTGCACGGTCGAGCGCGGAATTCCAGTACGTCGTGCTATTGATCTGGTAGACGTAGACGGGTCATGCTCAATTTCATCAAAAACTGCCTCTTCTGTATGAATATCAGCTATTCTTCCAGTGCTTGTACCACCAACACCCATACCAGGCAGTCTACCTTCTGAATAACACCTGTGGACTCTGATGAAGACTCGGTAATCCGGAAAGCATCTGTTGGGGTATCTTTCCCTATAAAGAGCTGCTGCTGCACTAGCATTGCCCCCACATTCACCATAAACAAAATGCATATGAGCGTATTCTTGCGCTGTGTACTGAATACGTAGCATTTTGAAACACAAAACTAGTCCAGATTAATGCCAAGTCGTCTTAATATCACCACAAAAAAGTCCAAATCGTAAGCAAAATTGAAAGTCCAGTAAAAAATCCAGTAACCGTCGTTTTACCACTGATTTGGAATCACGGAGAAATGCAAAAAGGATCGGTTCGTTCGGTATCGCATACCGAACGAGTCGAGTGACGCACTAATTTATGTAATTGTTATCGGCCCTTGCGATACACAAAAGAGGTACAAATTTCAACCATGGCACATCACTACCTGTCTCTGTCGCTCTCATAGATTTAATATGCCGTCTCGCTGACACTAAACTTGTGTTAGCGAGACGGCAAATTAAAGTTACGTGAGGGACCGAGACAGGTAGGTTCGGATTTTTTTTAGACAATATCGAACTTAAGGAACCTTTAAAGGATAAAATAAAGAATTCTATTGATACAACTTTAACTAAACAAAAGGTCGTCTATGAAGTGGAAAGGAAGATTAGGTTCATTAAAATGTAACGTTACATTTTAGGACGCCCTTGACATTTTTACCGAATAAAATAAAAGAAAATCATTATTTTTTTCATTTCATCAAATTTAATCCGACTGTGTACTAATAGCAATAACTTTTTATTCCGATTGGATCAAATCGTGTACTTATACCATTACGTAAACTGTATACGCATATGTGCAAACTGTGCGCGCATATTTTTTAAATAGTTGGCCACTTAGGTTCGCATTCTTTTTTTTTTAGGGAAGCCTCTAAAACTATCTCTAAACACTTATTTATATCAATTTTATAGCTAAAAATTAAAGCTGCCATTGTTTTTTAAAAAAGTACAAGTTGTACTCGTATTATTTACCGTGTTTCTATTGGTGTAGTTTGTGATAAATATTAAAACACAAACAAAAATAAAAAAACGTGTTTTTGTAGCTGTAGTGTAAATTAACGTACAGTAAAGTAAAATATTTGTCATATTTTTAAAAATATCGCTCTTATTTTTCATACCACAAGAGATTTTTTTTTTTTGGTATTTTATTTTGTACGCCTGATAGCTGTACAATCAGGTACTCCAGGATTATCCATTCAATCCGGGACACCCCTAAATATGGGAGACATCTCAGGGAGTCAAATAAAAGTTCAATGTTTACTTCTTGTTCATCTTTAATATTATGCACAGTTCAGGGTACGTGTCTGGTTAGGCTTCGCGTAACAGTGGATCGAGTCTTAACACTATCTTACTTAACCTATCACACTTAACACTATGTATATATGTATATATATTACATATATATATATAAATATATATTTTTATTTATTATATTTTATTTTTATTATTTTTTTTATTATTCGAATGGAAAGAAACAGAAACTTCCATCCGTCACTTGATACCTCTCAAGTTTTTTTTTTATATTGGGCTTCGCCAAATTGACGCGGCCCGCCTGGTGGTAAGTCGTGACGACGTCTAGCGAATGAGGGCCACCCTCGCAGCACACAATACTATAGAGAGTGGCCCTTAACTTGACGACCTACTGATGTGCCTCTTCACGCTCCGCTTAAAGAACCCAGGATTATATGTGGGAGGAAACACGTGCACAGGCAGGGCGCTCCAGGCCACTATCGATCGGCAGAGAAACGAAAGTTAACGTTCGGTTCTCGCGAACATGCTATCCACTGTGTGGGAGTGGCATCTCTGCCCGGCACGCGTTGTTCGGGATCGGAAGGAAGAGGGTGGGATCAGATTGAAGAGCTCTTCAGAACAGGTTACGTCACCCGCAGTGGAGTTCACTAAGGGGCGCTGCACACGGCTAAGATACTATAATATTTTAACATAAGATACAATATCGCTCGCCATACAATTCAATGGACTATCACACACGACGAAGATATTAAATAATACTAGTTATCCCGGCGAACTTTGTATCGCCTCAAATATAAAAAACAAAAAAGAAAAACAAAAAAAAAACTTATATACCTTCCCTAAACTTCTACGAATATTTTAATATTTCATGCAAATGTATGTATTATTAATTATAATTGAAAAACGCGACAGACGGACAGACAAATTGTCGTATTAAATATATAGATTTCATATTTTCGTATCTTAAGATGAATTTTTATGGTATAATTGAGAATATAATAGAAGATACAATAGAGAAACTGTTGTGAATATGCAATATGCAATATAATGCAATAAATGAATATGCAATATAATGAATATGCAATATAATGCAATAAAACCCAAAACAATGGTTTTTAGAACTTTTGTCTGTTTGTCTGAATGTTTGATGACGCTAATCTCAGAAACGGCTTAACCGATTTGAATTTTTGATTTGAATTTGCGGTTTGGTTTTCAATCGCTTCATAAATAAAAAAGTTATGTAGGTAGATCTAAAGTAACACGCAGGCGGAGCTGCGGGCAACAGCTAGTATCTAATAAAATATTGGTTTTGTTATTTATACATTTGTTACATATTTGCCCAAGGGGTCGAAACCGACCCATTAAAAGAAACATAATTCCTATAATTGCTATCTCAATTTTTGACATAACATCTTCGTAAGGTCCCCCAGGGATCGACATATCCAAAAATTAAAGGAATCGGAGACAAAAATAGTTCTGGCATAGCATATGGGTTATAAAATGAGAAATTACTCACTTGACATTATGAAATGACTCACTTGTACTCGACTGCGAGTGCTACCGCAACTCAATTCTCATTGAAACGCAGCCGCAGTCGCGTTCAAAACTAATTTTGACTCCATACAAAGACAAATACATTAGTAAATTAACCATCATGGGACGCCAATATTCACTTGGAAAATTGTATGTATTTAATTTTTTTTTTTTAAATCATAGCTAGATTTTTTATAAGCAGGTACGTATGCCGCTTATACTTGTAGTGTGGCGTGTAGGCAAGTAATGAAACACCACGTCTGATGTTACAATATATAACTACTATTGATGAAAACACGTCAATGATTGACACAAAAACCGACCAAATAATTGTTGAAATGGGTCCAAATTGAAACAGTAGTTTATTATACTTGCTTTTCAGTTACGTTCTTATCCTGAACTTTCGACAACACATTTGTGATTTGATCAATATTTGATGTATATCATCTTGTTGCCAGTCAATGCATCCATAAACCAAGAAATAGTATATTCGACAACTGGTATTTATTAAACTGGTGGTTACTATAACGCTACCTAAAGCTAAGTTCCTACTGGACTCTGAGGTCGTAGGTTTGAATCCCGTCTAGGACAACATGTTGTGTGATGAGCAAGTATTGAAAAGTATAAAAGTATATTTATCAGTTATCATCCCATAAACATGCTTGGATATTATGGGCAAGATGACGCTGTGTAAAAAATTTGCAAAAACATAAAATGAAAAGAAATTAACTTACGTATCATCATAATGTCCGAGGTATAAGGCTCGTCCAGTAAGTGCAAGAGATCCTGTGTATTTTATATGGAGTGTGTAAACGTTAAAATTTCGTGGCGGCTCGATTTCTAAAACTCCCTCATCCGTATTTACGTCCTCTATTACAATAAAGTTGGCCGCTCCAGATTCGTAACTTACTTCTTCAATATTTAAGTCTCCAACGTGAAATTTTATAGCATCTTCTTGTGTGTCAGCATCTAGACGCACACTGATAAGAGCTACTCCTGAAAAGGTTCCTGTATTTATATCAGGAGTCAATTCTACGCTATATGATGCCAAGCGTAGTCCAGGTCTAATATTGTTCCTTAACAATTTTTCAGACTGATCTGTTATTGTTGTTAGCTCATCGTGTACTTTATCCACAACTGTAGTTTCTACAACTTCGCTTTTAAGAATTCGTTTTACTTCAATAGGTTTACATGAAACTATCACTAGTACCGTCCAGAACACATATAGTCTAAAAGTACCCATACCTGTTGTATGGTCAATTGATGGTAAATTATGACGGGTTACGCAAAAGCGTAACAAAGTCTAACTATGATGGCTGACAAAGAATCACTGATATTTTTTTATAGGAAACTGTTAACATTTCATGTGAACCAATATTCCTAGTCATGTAGAGATAAGAACCTTACACTGTTGGACAAAATATTTGATCACATTAAACTTTTTATTACTATTGTAACTGATAATAGTTTAAGTGGTTCTTGTGAATTATATAGATATACATGTATATGCATATAAAGAATTATATATATGCATATGTGGCACTGAATTTTCATTCCAAACTCTTATATGAAATTTAAAATATTATTTACAAAATATTAATCCATGCATATACATATTTTAACTACTAAATAAGAAAAAAGATTTTACTATAAATGTTAAAATTATGGTATGTATCACAAATTTCAGTGATTACTAATAAATAATATTAGAACCTTTATAACAAAAAAACCAAGTGTCAAATTTAATTTCCAAAGACTGGCAAACAACTGATTTTTTGCCAACCTTATGAGGTTATTTATTATAAAATTTTGGCCAATTTACGCAATGGCTTCATAAACTATAGCCTATGTGTTATTCTGGGTATACTTTTCGCTAACATAATATATGTTATCCTAAAATGTTTTGGCACAATGAATTTGGCATACTTTTTTTGGCATAATTATACTTGGTCATAATTGATTTTTAGCAGCATATGTACTGTGGAATAATTATATTTAGGTCTAATATATTTATGCATAGTTATAATTTGCACAATGTTTTTAGGCATAGTGTACAGTCGCCTAATAGGTAGTATATATTACTAAAATTGAATAGGTATAAATTAATGAAATTAATGAAAAATAAAAAAGTTACTTTAACCAGTATTTCCTATATTATATAGTGTCAAAGTAGGTTTAGGTGCGGCGGGGGTGGCCATGCTATGCTTATAAATTTTATGCTTAAATATGATTATGCTAATTTTATTTATGATTAAGACAAATATGCTAAATTTGTTATGGATAAAAAAATTATGCATAAATATCATTAGTCTAAATTACCATATGCCAAAATATTTTATGGTTATTTTTTTTATGCAAATGGATAGTGAACCGTTATTCTGATGAATGAACTAAATTATTGTCAAGTTTTATTAAAATGCGTTCTGTAACTGTCGTGAAGAAGAGGCACAATAAGCCAAACATCCGAACATCCATCCATACAAACTTTCACCTTTATAATATTAGTAGAATTCTTGTAGTACTTTCGTGGTCTTATTAATTGCACCTTAAGTGTACAACGACAGATAAATATATATCACTAATACATCTGTTTAGAGATTTCCTACTGATATAGTTATCTTATTTTTGTAAACTCGTTGACTTTCTTTGATTTCGAGTTTCGACATCTTATGAGAAATATTTATTACGAAGCAGGAGTTAGGTTAAAAATACAGAAATTATTATTACGTAGTGTTGATTTCTCACAACAAAACCACACCTTTATCATCGAAGGGTATAATCTGAGACACTGAGACGTTAATTAGACACATTTCGCCAGATAAAATTTAAATTTGATTTAAGACGGTTGAAGGTACAAGCACAGAATAGGGAATAGTACTTACATACAGAACTTGCACTTCGACGTTAATTAAAGCACATTCTTTTGTTTACAGAGAACATCATTCGAACGTTAGGGTTTTCAGTAAAGTAAAATATATACCAGCATAATTTGACCAATAATTATGACGTTAATGCCTCAATATCAACTTTTTGGTCAATGCCGTGTCAGAAACGGACGGATTGGACACCGCGGAGCGCACGTTCGTTTTGCCCGTGCTCGGGCCCATTGTTTTTGTGTTTTCGTGTACTTTGTGACGCCCAGTTTTCAGAGCGAGACCATCCCCACGCGCCCCGGGAGACCGGGATGCCTTATGTTCGCGCAGCTCCAGCGAACAGCGGACATAACGCCGGGCATATATGAGGTGCAGGAGCTCCTCTGTATGCCCGGTATCAAGATTGAAGCCTGGAGGGGAAGAAGAGGGCTTGCGCTGTGCCACCGCTGCCAGCAGTTCCGGCACTCCTCCCACAACTGCCACATTCCCATTGAAGCCCATTGCCTCTGTGTGGTGCAGTGAGAGTCATCGGGCGAAGGAATGCCCTCGCCCACGAGAGGAGCCGCCCACATGCGCCAACTGCAGCGGTGGGCACACCGCGAACAACGCGAACTGCCCGGTCTTCCGCCGGGAGTTTAGGAGCAAGAAGGCCGGTACAGTCGCGCGCACCAGCAAGGAGAACGCCCCGGGCTTGCTGATGGCTGCTGCCAACCAGCTATCGCAGTCCAAGGCGACTCGAAGACAACGGCGGAGACGCGTGGCGCACACTGCACCGCGCACCATCGACGCCGCCAAGAAACCAACAGAGACACCGGCTGTGGTCGCGCCCAGGGCGCCCAAGCCAACAAAAGAGTCCCGGACACCCGCCGTGATCGCTGCCCCAGCCAAGGGGACGAAGGCGACACGTGCGGCCCTGCCAGCACCACCGGCAGGAACAACAACGTCCGTGGACTCCCGGACCACCATCGTCATCGGCATCCTGCAGTGGGTCCTCGTGGTGATCCAGAAGCAGAGGGACCCTATCCCTCTGATCCTAGGATGCATCATGGAGCTGTGCAACTATGCCGGTTGAGCTCCGTGTCGCCTTCTGGAACGCCGACGGGCTTTCTGCACAGAAGACCCGTCTTCTGAAGCTTCTGTCTCAGCGTCAAGTGGATATCAGCCTAATCAGCGAGACACACTTCCGCTCGGCTGACAAGTTGAAGGTCTCCGGATACCATGTCTACCGGGTGGATCACACCTCGCCGCTGGGTAATGCCTACAAGGTATTGGCATTACTGGTGTGTCGGAAAATCTTGCATCAAGTGCTGCCTGTACCACAACTGCAGTCGTCGTACGCCTTGGGTGTGGAGATCTGCATCGAGTGCCAACTTACGCGTGTCTTCGCGTTCTACAAGCCGCCGTCCTGCCAGCTGGCGGTGGCGGACATCCACAGCTTGCTGGATTCGCCACTGCCCACGATCATAGCCGGCGACTTCAACGCGAAGCACACGGCGTGGAATTCCAACTTCGTTTGTTCAGATGGCAGGCGCCTACTGGACGATGCAGATCACTACGGGTACCAGGTGCTGGGACCAGAGGCCCCGATGCACTACCCGTACAACGCAGCACACATTCCGGACGTCATCGACATTGCTGTCTTGCAGGACTGCGCGGCAGCAGCCACGATAGACGTCCTGGACGACCATTTGATCTCCAACCACTAGCCGGTTCTACTGACGCTGAAGACGGTGCCGATGACGATGACCGCACCTTCTCCTCGATCCCGCCACGACTGGCGGGCCTTTGCTGACCACATGGCAGCCCTCAACCAAGCCATCCGCGTGGAGAGTGCCACAGATATCGACCAGCTCGCGGAAGACGTCAGCGCGTCGATGACTGACGCGCTTCGAGTATCGACGGTTGATACCACTCACGCACACAGGCCACCCCAGCTTCCCGCTCACATTAGTGACATGATCGAGCGAACTGGCGACAGTTTCGAACGAATCCTGGCAACGTTTCATCGAGCAAGCCAGCGAGGACTGGACGGGTATCCACCGCCTATGCCGCCACCTCTCGGGGAACCCAGCGCCAATCTGCCCCCTAAGTGCCAGTGACGGAACCCCCCGTTACCGTGCTGAGGACAGGGCGGAGATTTTCGCTGACTCCTGGAGGCGCAGTTCACACCGAACCCTGACCTAGACATGCAGCATGCAGCAGCCGTCTGGCAGCACCTACGAAGATACTTCGAGAGACCGATAGCTCCCACCGAGAACCCAGTGGTGTTCTCCCCCGGACAGGTCCAGATGATGATTCGCCGCAGGAAGCTCCGGAAGGCCCCCGGACCGGATTGAGTTACAAACGAAGCCCTGCGTCACCTGCCAACGCGCTCCATCGCGGCGGTGACGTGACTTTTCAACGGGATGCCGTACCGGGCACTTTCCCACTTCATGGAGACTCGGGCGAGTCATTCTCCTGCCGAAACCCGGCAAGAACACCCTGCTACCTGGGACCTACCTATCTACGATCTCGAAGGTCTTCGAGAGACTGTTGCTGCTGCACATGATGCCCCACCTTCAGCCACGCGACGAACAGTTCGGTTTCCGTGCTAAGCACTCCACCACGCTGCAAATCACGAGAGTGACGCACCACCTCGCTGCAACTCGCAACAAGCGTGAGTGCGCAGTCATGGTGCTGCTCGACATGGAGAAGGCGTTCGATCGTGTCTGGCACATCGGCCTGCTGTATAAGCTGTCCACGTCCACTATTTCACGTCGAATAGTTAGGACTGTGGCCACCTTTCTGCAGGACAGGCCCTTTCAAGTGGCAGTTGACGACGTCCTGTCTACGGAACGACCAATCCGTGCCGGTGTTCCCCAGGGGAGCTGCCTATCGCCCGTATGCTACAGCAGGTATACGGACGATATACCAGTTGCTGGCAGCGCCATGCTGGCGCTGTACGCTGACGACGCCGCGTACATCACGACATCGCTCAACGGCGCCCAAGCGGCGTCTAAGATGCAGCGAGCACTGGATGCACTCCCCACCTGGCTGAAGGACTGGAGACTGAAGGTCAACGTGGTGAAGACTCAGGCGATCCTCGTGGGATGCGGGGCGCAGCCACCCCCGCTTAAGCTGCTGGGAAAACCGTCGAGTGGTCCCCTACGGTCAAGTACCTCGGCGTGACCATCGACCGGTACCTCACGATGCAGCCCCAAGTGAAGAATGTGGTCGCACAGGCGCGCACCACGCAAAGCCTCCTGCACCCGATCCTGGCGTCACACATGCCCACCCGCGCAGAGCTTGGGGTGTACAAGCTATACGTCTGCCACGGCTCTCATACGCCGCCCCAGCGTGGTACGCGCTGACTAACAAGAAGTCACGTGGCACGCTGCGCGCCCAGCAGTCGCTGGCAATGCGGACGATAGCCAAAGCCCCGTGCTACGTGCGGAATGATGTGATAGCCAGGGAACTTCGCATGGAGATCCTCGACGACCACATTCGCCGCCTGAGTACCTCAACGTTCGAGCGGGCCGACGGAGCGCAGACCCGCAGCCTGCGGGACATCGCGCCATACCATCGGCGACCGCTGGGCCTCTCACGTGACCTCGTCTCCAGGGGCACCCCCCCCCGACTTGACACCGCTCCTCGCCGCTGGCCGACGGGCGCTCGCCCACTGGTGAGCTTGCCCTCCGCTGAGCGGCGGGTTGTAGCCTACCTACACAGACCTGTTGTCGCCGGCCGCTGGTCGCTCACGGGACCTCCCTGAACAGGGTCTCATCCTGTGGGCTTGACCGCACCGCCACGACCCCCCACCAGACGTGACAACCCTAGGACTCGATGAGTCCGACCCAGTGACCCGCCTGTCATCGCAGGCGGCGACTGAGACCACCAAGATGGGCGTAGGCCCAGAACTGGTTATCCCGGGACCCTTAGGGGTCCGCGTGGAGGACTTCGGAGGGACGTGTCACAAACAAGAGACAACCCTTACTGATTTACAACTTCAAGTTGTCGCTGACGTTACGTATTTTTTGCGGTTGTTAGGCGAGTGACATAGGCCTGGTACAAGTTACGAGTATAATCCCATTTAGGATTCCATCGGATACCTACTTTAAAATGCCCCAATGTCACACATTCCAATGTGACACAGCCTGTCAAAAGACCGTTAATTTACACTACACTAGCGGACGCCCGTGACAAATTACATACTTTAACCTTCCTCGAGAACTACTCTATACTTTAGTGAAAGCAGTATGAAAATCGGTGCGGAAGTTTTTGAGTTTATCGCGACCATAGAGATAGACAGACGCCGCGGAGGACTTTGTTTTGTAATATGTAATGAATATGATTCTTAAGGATTTCACGCAAATAACTGTAGCTAAGGAAATAGCAATATGTGAGTCTACATTAGAATCACCTCATTGCTTTGTCTGAGATGGGACATCTGTTAGGTAACTATAGTAATCTTTTATTCACGCACACATCCATGTCACATAGGGAAAATAGGTACCTATGTTTTAAACCTATTTACCTATATCTTTGCAAAAAATCTAGTGACACATTGGATTATTTAATACTGACGGCACACGACTCACCGAGAAGTACCGATAAAACTCAAGATGCCAAAATCTAGAGGTATTCGGTGATTAGATATCATGAGCTATCGAAAAAGATAATGTGAATAGTTTCAGAGTGAGTTACCCGACTGCCTAACTATATTATTATATTGTTATATGAATTTCTAGTTACATTAACAGTTACTTGTCGAGTAAACCAGTAACGAACGCGGTTCTAACAAATAAACGTCTTTTTCGAAAAAGCGCAATTATAAATGCGGCATTTTACGTCACTGTGTGATTAGTATGTCATTTGCATGTATGAAAAAAAAATCTTGCTAAATTCTTACTCACACCCTACCTGTTGCTTTGCGAATTTGGCAGTATATAAATGTACGGCCTTTTGTACACACACGTTTTTTTGTAAGAAAAAATCTACTATATATTCATTCAGCCGAAAAATGTGTAATTCGCCGTGGGTAGACACGGTCGTCAGTGCTGTATGGAATGCTATGAGACCGTATTTTTTACGGCCGATAAAAAGGTGTGTGAACTCGAGACCTACATCAATAAATACTTTACAGATACCACACCCTTAGAGGCATTTTAAAAATCACGTTACAAAACATCTTCCGAACTGACCTTATTTTCAATCGATTACAAAACAGTGTTAGTACTTAAATTATGGGCTTGTGGGAGAGTTTGAATACTAGTTACACGTTTTACAAAATCAATCATATTATAAGCATAATAAATGATTCGGCACGCGACAGTTTCATAAGCATCATAGTGATAACAACGTATGCCTTAAGAGCCTGAATTTTCAACTGTTTTATCTGTTTAGTATATCTGCGTAAAGTAGGTACTTGAATTGTGGTATATCACGCCCGCTTTCCCGAAGGGGTAGAAAGAAGCATATTATATACCCACACTTCATTCACACATCACTCTGGGATTTAGACGACTGATATACATTACTTATATACTTATAAATACATACATATTATACATGTAAAATACCCAAACTCCGAAACAAACATTTGTAGATCACACAAATATTTGATTTGACTCGGAATCGAACCTGGGACCTCAGGAACAGCAGTCGCGTACTCATACTACTGCACCATTGTGGCTGTCTTTGATTGTGGGGTCACGTTATAAGGGGCTAACATACCTCTTCTAACTTTGCCAGAGTATCGTTAACGAACGTAGTAAGTAAGTGGTGCCGTGCACCACTTACTGGTGAGGTGAATTTAAGCCTCTAAGATCCGGGACTCTAATACACTCTAAATTAATCCACAATTAATGATGCCATCATCATCAACCTAAACCTCTGCCGGATATATTCTCCCATGCCATTACTACTACATCTACCCTGGGCATATGTACCATCAATTCTTTTTGTGTACCATCAAGATTTTGATTTAGAAAGGAAAGATTTAGGCAGTAGCCACAAAAGGAATCCCGTTGGTTCCATCAATAGAGACATGAGTGCCATTAAAATCCTGGTAGACCCCTTTTTTTAAGTTCCGCCGCTTTTACGTCCGTTGCCGATCGCCTCTGGTGCTCCCAGGGAATTTCCAGTGGTGCCCGGCGGACTTTGGCCACCCACTTCGAGGGTTTGGTCGGGTTTCATCCGGCGTCGTTGGGGTTGGGTTTTATCCCGCGCTGTGACTAATTAGTGGAGACAAAGGGATTAAAAATCCCGTTTACCCATTAATGAAACTGTTTAATGGGACCATCAGAACCGAACCGTATGTTCAATCCTCGACAAATAAATACCTACCAATGTTCGAAATTCTTCTTATCATTCTTTATGGTGCTAAGCAGACGTATAATTATTATTATGCTATCATCATCAAGTAATCCTAATAGAGGTAAAATAAATTTAAAAAAAAGTTGTTATAATACATGCTATGTACCTTCGTATTTTTTTACACAATTTAATTTTTAATCTAAATAATATAAATTGGCAATACTGGAATAGTTTCTACTGGGAATTAACGTATTTTTTTCTTAATGAACTAGAATTCGATCGTCATCGGGGTTGGAGTAGGTGCAACATATTTTCTTCTTCCACACATCTTAAGACGTCATCTCTTCAGTCACTCCCTTTCTTTCTCTTTCACGTATTTAATCTGTCTTATCTTTACCTCTACATTATATCTGTATGAATAATAATAAACTCGTTTTCTTCTAGATATACAACAATGGATTCAGTTCTAACCACAGTGGCGTCAAATCTTTACACAGAAAATGATTTTAATGAAGTAAGTTATTGTCTTGTTTATTTATTTTGTATTTTGAATACAGATAAGGTTTAAGTATAGGGATTGCTTGCAAGTATATATGATAAATGTTAATTCTAGTTAGTAAAATTATGAAATAATTCAAAATTAAAACACTATTTCGTTCTGTATTCAGATTTTATCGGCTCAAAACAGAAGCAAATGCTATTATAAGAAGAATTATACTAGAAGAGACATTTACAGTACTGCTGCTATAGTTTTTTTTCAACCATGCTTCTACTGTTGCCGCATTTTGGGTTCTCCAGGCAATTGAAGCAGCAATATTTTCTTTAATGGCTGCAATTGAGGCCCTCTCGCCAGCAGTGAGTATGGATTCGTAGCGGTTTTCAAACTCATTAATCTGTAAAAAGGATGTCACAGATTTTATGGAGTTCCTGCCTGCATAAGGCCTTACATAATCTGTCCTGGATGTATGAATTTTGTTTTAAATTATAGAGTGGTTATGTATTTCCTATAGTGCTCGGTAAAGTGTGTGTCTATCACGATGGTGTGATGCTGTCTGTTCTATTTTGTCTAATTAAAGTTAACACCCACGGGTCCACTCAATCGTAAAAAATGTATGACTTGCGTAAGTATACCGAGCCTTTTCCCAACTCAGTTGGGGTCGGCTTTTCCAGTCTAACAGCGATTCGGCTGAAGTTCGATATTTTCCGTGAAGCGACTGCCATCTGACCTCCACAATCCATGGACGATATCGAAGTTCTGTAGTTAGACCGGTCGGATTTTTTTTGATTTAGGGCTTGAACTACCCCTAACGACTGCCATAGATGTTCGTATGACAACCGGGATAGACGGCTTAACGTGCTCTCCGAGGCACGGAGGGGTCTCAATGTCTTAAGAAATGGTCACCCATCCTAAGACCGGCCTGAGTCGATGTTGCTTAACCTTTGCAATGTGTTAACATTGTTGGTTACCACTTGACCACGAGCCCGAGCCGAGCGTAAGTAACAATATGTTTTAATTCATCCGGCCGTCCCTGAAAACCAGCGCTGTCTGACTTGCACCACCACGCAGACGCTGAGAGACGGCCGTTTATTCCACGTTAGTATTTGTACGTCAACATTGGTCAATTTTTTTATTTTATTTTTAGTATTTGTATTTTTCTTGTTTTGTAACCTGTGTAAGTGTTTGTTTGTGGAATAATAAAATCTTTCTTTTGTTCTAATTATGCCAAATTATTACATTCAGCTACGTATACACGGTGACAATAGTGTCGACACTAATCTTACCGTGTATAGACAGTTTAATACATATAAAGGGATGTTTGAGCATTATTGGCTTATACAATATTTTTACTTACCCTTTCAAGGTGAGTTTCATTAGTGAGTCTCCTCGAGAAAGCATTTAGGATGTTGGTAGTACCAGTCAAGCCTTGAACACTGTGGATGATAAAATTTATGATTAAAAACTTTAATAAAACTATCTCTTACATAGGTAAATAAAATATTTTGTTTGTGCACATCCTTTTTAATCGACTACAAAAAGAGGAGGAAGTTCTCAATCCGACTAATACGTTTTTATATGTTTTTTACCTCATAAATTTTGAAAAGGAGCAAAATTGAAATGTATTATTTACTTGAACGCTGCTTCTTCCCATTCCGAGAAGTCATTGTTTTTAGTAAAACTATTGTATTATTAATTTGCTTACTTTCTTTGGATGTCAATGAAATTAGAATGGACAAATTCTAGAGCGGCAGCCATTCCCTCCGGGCTAGAGTTGATCACAGACACGAGAACAGTGTGTCTGTCTTGGTCTCTCACTGGCGATGATAAACGAATCACCTGGTTCATGTAGCTGTTGGATAAAAAAGTAATGTTTAACAATGAGTCATTCATGTTATGGTAAAAGGGGGGTAAATGGTTACTTTTGTTAGATACATAATACCTTTAAGCAAGCACGTGTGTGACAGCGTCGTACGTGTGGGATAGCATGGTTACAAATACAAATTGTACTGGCCAGATGCGGTTCAGATGTCATAATGCGTGTTATACGTTGCATGTGAAGGACGAGTTTGCCCGTTCCTTTATGCTGGTTTTTGATTAATTGACAATTGTACTTGTAGAAAAGTATGTAGGAAAATGTCAATGAGTATATGCAACAAAAATGTATGGTTTTTCGTTACAGAATTTACCTAATGGTTTGATAGTATTTACTAGGATAAATAATGTTCATTAATCACAAGGATCGTCGTCGAATAAAGATAAGTTTACATACACTTATAAATTGTTGTTACAATGTTACCAAATATGGTGCGTAAAGGGGGAACATGTCGTTTTTCACGCACGGTCACCTTAAACCTACAACTGAGTTGGAAGTCTCAGTAGCCTGAGATGTATTAAATCTCCCGCGAGTGGTTGTATTTAGCCAACTTGGTACCACACCTTTAACTATGATCTATAGAAGGTCATATAAGATGTTTTAGCCATGAGTTAAACCGCTAAACTGACTTTGCTAGTTACTTTGGTGGTTCGGGATACAGAGCCCATGACAGTTTCTGGGCATTTTAGCGAAACGTCTACATTTTGAGACTATATATTTTGGGACCATTCTGCTCCTTAAGATACAGGCGTAGCCTAGTTTAAGGGGCAAGGTTCAAAAAATAAAAAGGATAAGAACAAGATAAGTCTTCCTTTCATTCTCAAATTTTTCGTCATTAACATATCTTTTAATAATGAGAACTATGTATCTTTTTGGTTTGAATAAAGTTATTATACTTGACAACTTTCGTATGTCTGTTTGTACGTAAACTTAGCACAAATATTATTTAATTTAAAAAAAATCATCTCGAGTTTAATTTAAGGGGGAGTTAAGAATCATTTAAATATACCACAGATCGGTTTCTCCTGGAAAAACAACTATATTCTTACTAATTTCGACGGTCCTGGTTGCTTGTACATCCCATTGCATTTAGTAAAATTGACTGCAGACTTGCGTCTGAAGTGCGCTCGTATATGTTCCAGAAATAGGTAAAGTGCTGACTACTACCTCCACGTAGCGAAGAACAGTATACCATGGTTTGGATATCAGGGTTTATTGGATCTGCAATATACAATGCATTTTAGATGAATACTGCAGAGATTGTAGTTATGTAACATGGGCTGCTGGAATTTTAAGTTAGGGTACAACAATGTTTCTTGATCTTCGACCTAACGACAATAGGCTTGCTTCTAATAGGTACGTGGGATCAACAAAACTACTGGCAATTTGTAAGTTTGTAATGCACCTCTGCTTACGGGGCTTCAGGGATAAAGGCGATAATTATTATAATTGTATCTAATGTTAATGTTTGTATGTTTATTTATATAATAAATTTTTAATTTTATTGGCATTTTATTTTATTTGACATTTGTAATATTTAACTAAATTCAATATTTAATTGCATAATATTATTAATTTGCGAATGACTGAATTTCCCCATTTTCGGGGTAAATTTCTTACACTGCTTCTTAAATTTTATTTGTTTCTACCCACATATGTGTAAAGAATTTAGTTTAACTAGGTATTCGCCGGAACGCGGGCGGTTACGTCGAAATTATTAAGATGGAGAACGTAATTAATAACTCAAAAACTATAAAAGCCACATACACCAAAAACTATACAGCAAAGCACGTTAATGTGTTCTATCTGCAGCCAAATTTCAAGTCGATAGGTTTAAAATTGCGACCGGTATAAAACGTTACATACATTTTCCATCGGGCCCATCTTAGAGAAGACTCCGCTACGCTCCGTCTTAACAATATTATTATGTTAGATAGTGTTGTAAAATACTTGTTTAACAAATATGTAAAATGTAACAACAACCTTTGATAATGCTATAAAACGAAACCGGTCAGGTTAAATCCTGGATATTAAATAAAAAGTTAATTTTTTTATTACAAGTGTTTGCTTATCATACTCGTATTGTATTTATTCAACATATATTTGTGCCACGCTATAAAGGTTGGAACTTACGTCCATTTTCTTGGAAGTTTGTCAGTAATGCCGCTGACGTGTTAAGACAATGCTCATTGCCAAGTCGACAGTTGAGGTCCAAGATAATGTTACGTAGGAAAGATGTTACATGTTCTTCTTGTTCTTCCGAGCCGAACTCAAGTTGTTTGTACAAAGGTTCAGTCAAGTTACGAATATAGTACTATAATCAAAGAGAAGCATGTAAAGAAATCTTTTAATATAGTTGATAGTTTCGATTGTCGGCACTTGGTGAAGCTTATAGTTATACATACTAACAAAAAACACTTGTACTCCGTTTCACTTTTATTTAATTTACAGAATTTAACCTGACCGATGTAACTGAACTAAATTCTTTGTATCTACCCACATGTGTGTTAAGAATTTAGTTCAACAATGGCTTTAAGATATGTTAGACAATGTAGTAAAGTACTTGTTTAATAATTATGTAAAGTAGACCACAATCTTTGATAATGCTATAAAGCGAAACCGGTCAGGTTAAATCCTGTAAATAAAATAAAAGTAAAACGGTGTATTAGTGTTTTTTGTTAGCATGTAAAACTTTTACTAAGCATCAGTTCCGTTTCAGGTGGCCAAGGCTTTTCAACCCTATTAAAATAGCGGTGTTAGGATGGGTGACAATTTCTCTAGACATTGAGACCCCACCGTACCTCGGAGAGAATGTGAAGCCGTCGGTCCTGGTTGTCATATGGACATCTTCAATGGCGGTCGTTACGGGTACTTGGATCCCTAAAACAAAATCCGACTAGTCTAACTACAGAACATTAATACCGCTCATGGGTTGTGGTATACAGATTGCAGTCTCTCCATGGAAAATATCGAAGTTCAGCCGCATCGCAGTTAGATTGGAAAGCCGACCCTGCGGTGGATGATGATGATCAATAGAATGTACCGAAACGTGAAACGGGTGAAATGTGTGTACTGTGTAAACAACAGCTAACGCCATCTAGCAAAAATATGTGGAACTATAAACCGTAAAAGTACCACCGTTAATAAAAAAAATATTTTGGACTCAGTTTCGATAGCAGAACGGACTGAAAGTATTACTTTGAAACACAAACATTTTTTTTTATTTCTTAAAACTGATGTAGTTTCTTTTTTTAAAATTCCACGGCTCGAGGCCGCTGCATCCTGCGTCTTACTGCCGAGCACCTCTGGATAGTGTACTAGAAAGATTTTTAAGGCAGTCGGTTCTGCTATCAAAACTATTTTTTTTTGTAAACTTTTTGTAATTCTACTTTAACGGTGTATTGCTAACCGACACTTTATTGCGCTTGGAAGCAGTTTTAGGATTATCTATCAACTTTGAACGACTTTCCAAATCTTTTCTAATCATGATTAGTGAACAGTTTATATGCTACATAGCTTGTTATTACCTGAAAATTTCTATACACTTCAGTTCCACTGAGGAGCACGTCAAGATATGCAAGCGAAGGGTTAACAGCACCCCACGCTATATAATCAGTCTCATTTGTCAAGTATTGTGATAAGTTCAATGTGTAGCCGTAGTTCTGAAATAAGTAAATAAAACTTAAACTCAAAAATATCGATTTTAAATCATTTCTTTAACAAAACTCCAAAATTCAACATAAACACTTAGATATTATGAAAAGAAATCTTAGACTTGGTAATTTTGTATTTATTTTGAAGCTTACTGTTGGGCGTTTACCAACTTTTTTATAAATCACAGTTAATGTTTAAAACTTACTTAGGAACTTTATGGATAGGATGTTTTTTTTTATAAAAGTATACGAAAAAATCTATTCAATAAACTTACCAATCGTCCATTTCTAGCTAGATTAAAAGCGTCATCTAGTAGATTGGCTCTGTTGAGATTACATATTTCCGTATGATTAGTTAATAGGATATTAGTGAGAGCCACCCAATTCGCGACATCGTAATTTACCCTGTAGTAACCTAAAACATAGTTATACCAAAAATAAATATTGGATAGAAACAGGCGTTACCTGGCGAAAATCCATGACAAAGTAATGGTAAGTAAGATGTTAAAACTTTTCAAAATATAATAGCATTATTTTCGCAAAAACAAAAGACAATAAAACGTCGACATTTGTTTCACCTCTAAACGAGGCATTTTGAAGACTGTCTCAGAGCGAACAGCAAAATATGAAGCCAGAACATATTTGCTTTTAAGTATGAATGTGTAAATATCGCTAGCGTGATGTAGGATTTGTCACAATAACTAACGTGGGTAGAAACATTAAGTTGTGCTAACAAAATTCAAAATAGGTATCCAAAAAGATAAAAACACTACTCTTTATTACATAGAAAATGCAGAGTGACGCACACAAACCAACAAACAACTACTGTGTCTGTCCGTTCACAAACAAATTAAGCAAAGGAGATGTATGAAAATCAGTATTTTCGTTGAGTAAGGTGTCCTCATCTCTCCTAACTATTTGCAACCTCTTCCAGACACACAGCTTGAACCCTTTCTCACATAAACGTTAAACTTTAAAGGTGTAATTATTGTTCAAGGTATGACCCGTCTCAAGGAGATGCTTCGCGAAGTGGGATCTTTCAGGACAACCGTTGCGGAAGGCCGATAAATGCTCTCTGTATCTGATTTCATAGGACCTGCCAGTCTGCTCTACATACTGCATATCACAACCATCGCAGCTCAACAGATAAATAAAAAAAAAAAAGTTTAAAGTAAAATGTCCTAAACACCGCGGCCGAGGTTTTCCTTCGTACGCGGAACGCACGGCCTGGAACGCAAAAGACGGCCATTAAAAAAGCACAAAAAATGGTCCTAAAGACCCGTCTCGTCTTCATCGCCGGACGCTCTGTTTTAGCAAAAAAATTACTTAGTGCGTGTCAGGCCACGCATAATATACAGTTCCGTAACTACCCATTACAGGCTCTATAACTCCTATAACTCCTAAACTAAAAAAGTTATCCGTTGTCTGACCGTTACAGTTTTCCTTCAAAGTTCATCATATCGCACGCCACAATGGGCGTTTTCATATTGCACGAGAACGACATACGATATCGTGCACGATACCTTAAAGTTATTGCTGCTACTTACGATATCGTCACGATATAGTGTAATGTAAAAAAAGTCCAATCAATAGGGTCGAAAACAGTGTTTTGAAATATCGCGATGTAAAGTTTAATAAAAACGTACATTCAGATCTACAGATCTATTGATCTATTTAAACGCACATTATCAGTCTGTAGGCTGAGTACATTTAGTTAGTGTACGAATAGTAGTTTTAGTTTTTTATTACTACCTTACCCTATAAGTAGTTCAAATAGCTCAGGTTATAGGGTATTAATATAACAGAATACTGTTTGAATGCTTCCAATTTAATGGTTTTCCTCGGAATTAATGAATTATTATACCACAAAGCAACCGAATTTCGGACCTGTTGACCGACCCTATTCTTTGTGACGTGCGATATGGACTACCATTATCATTTTTTTCAGATACTTCGATTCTTCAGGCTAGCCGTTTAGATTTTAGAGGGGGGTCGCAAATGGACACTTAAAACAAAAAAATGTCTTAGCTTGTCTTGGGAAGTTCCCAATGTTTTAAAAAGACCTATCTAATGATATTCCACACGATGAGGTTGACGGGAGAAAAATAAACATCCCCACTTTACTTATAGGGGGAGGTACCCCAGAAAAAGAAATCATAATTTTATTTTAGTACTTTGTCGGAATAGTAAATACACATATTCGTGCAAAATTTCATCTTTCTAGCACTAACCGTTTGCGAGGAAAGCCGAGGATGGACTGCCATGACGTAAGTAATACAGATAACGTAATAAGGATTCTGAGACTTTTACTACGGAACCCTTAAAATGGCTTTAAAGTTGAATATCTTGCAGAAGGATTAGTGTCTTAATAACCTCACAATGTTTTAAAATAGCTATCCAATGATATTCCACACTATTGAGATAGACACGAGAAAATAAATATTCCCCACCTTACTTCTAAGAAAGCTGATTCGGATTTTGTTTTCACACATATACATATAGTGTCATTTTACTAGCATCAACCGTTTGGACGTGACGAAAATTTAAGAGTTCCGAAACTTCATTCTTACCAGTCTGTTGTTTATTGAATATGTACCACGAGGAGTTCGAGAATCCAGGTATGTCAATAGAAAGGGCATTTCCAAGTGGCGGAGAGGGTATAATCCAATCCATAGGTTTAGTGTCAGTGAAGTTAGGATCGGCAGAAGTTACCCAGTTAAGTGGAATATACCATCTGTCGGTAGAGCTCAAAGCTCTGTCAGTTAGGTAGCGTTCCTGTTGAAAGAAAAGATTTTAATGCACATAACGTAAATATAGATACATAATCATATTGCAACGAAAATAAATATACAAATTTAACTGCTTCGGCTTTCGACTCCGGAGTCTCAGGTTCGATTCCCGGGTCGAATCAAATATTTGTGTGATCCTCAAATGTTTGTTTCGGAGTTTCGGTGTTTTCTATGTACTCGTATATTATGTATGTATTTAGAAATATATAAGTATGTTTATCAGTCGTCTAGATCCCATAGCACAAGCTTATACTCGTAGATTAGTTTGGGCTACATGACGTTGTGTGAAAAATGTCCGAAATATTTAAATATTTATTATTTAAAATATTTAAAAAAATACTGAATGGAGTCAGGCGATACCTGGCGAAAGTCCATGATAATACAATGGAAATTTGATGTTTAATTTTTAGATAATTGCAATAATTTCTCTAAATAGAAGACATGTTAAACGTTGACATATGTTTCATCTACTCACGAGGCATTATCAAGACTGTCTCAAAGAGAACAGTTCTCTTGTCATCTATTTAGCGATATTATTGCAATTATCTAAAAATTCAACATCAAATTTCCATTGTTTTATTTAAAAAATGTCTAGACGAGGGAATACATTTGGAAGTTATACCACAGTATAAAGTATGGTTGTAGGGTTGTCACAAGTACCTATACAATACTGATTAGGTATTTATATTTTATTTATTGACTCGAAATCAACTTGGTAATAGATTATCACTGTTATGTAGGTACCTATTTACATTAATACGACTGTATGATATTTCGGCTGTGTATACATATGTATAGTGTATTAAATAACCGTTTTCACAGCCGAACTGCAGAAATTGTAGTTGTCGGTTTGTAACATTGATGTTGTTGAATGTGGGTTTGAAAATAGTAACTAACGGCAGAATGTTAATCTGTTATGTACCTCTGCTTACCCTCTTGGGAACACAGACTTTCATTAGTTACCTGGGAAATTGTAACAGAGTTTGCAGTACTAGCACTTCTGACAATAGTTAAAACGGGGAACCCTCCCTTGTTAGCCCAAGATTCAATAATGTCTTCCACCGGGTAAGGTAAATTATGATCGGACTCATCTAGAGCTTTCTGCATATTTCTGTATAGGTCCACTGGAGCGACTGCTTTGCGAGTCCTGAAGAAACAAACATAATATTATATGAAAACAATAACCGCTGGCAATATTTCTGCCGTGCTTATCGCCTATGCAGTACTTGCATAAACGTGGTTTCAAGATAAGCGGGAAAAGCATATTTTTTGAAATCTGAACTACAAGTCGTTATTATATTACATTTAAAGTTGGCCTAAAAATAAGAAAAAAAAAACGAGCATTTTATTTACATAGTTTTTTCTTTCCTTTATTGTATAATTTGGATATAATGCGTATTACTGCATTTTCATCTACCATTTTAGCTTAGAATCATCACAGTATCGCTAAGACCAAATGCAGTAACTGTGCTTATTACTGCATAATTGCCTAGCACGTGTTGAATACTGCGTTTATTGTTAGCAATCATGTAATATTTTTATGCCAGGTGCTAGTTAAAAGTGTTAATGTACAAGTTAAATACTTAAAAAAATGCGAATTGGAAAGACAATCCTTAGCTGACCTCCGAAGTGATGAAGGGATCTCATTTAATATCGCTTTTATTGTTTTTAATTTATAAAAAAATCTTTAATTGAGTACCATGTGAGTTGATAGACTGATATTTTTTGTGCTTCCAATTCCAATACTTACCGAGATAAAACATAGTCTAAAGCACTCATATCTAGTATGCAGCTACATATTAGTGAAATATTATTTTGCATCGGTTATGAGCTTCCAAAGATTATTACCCCTTTTTAATACAGATTAAAAGATATTTTATATAAGGAATTACTAGAAAAGGCGAAGGATTAGCAATGAATTATACTAGACCTGGCCGTGTTCTGTACGTGGCTCGGATACGAAACGTTTCATACATTTTTATGACAGTGTCAGTGCCTCATCCGTGTCCCGTTTGGGCACGGACTGTCAGTCTTTACAACTCCGCTCCGGATTCACCCCGACCCGTGCACGGCCCGTTAAAGCATAATTCTACCTTTAAGGCCTGTGGCCAGGCCTTAACGGTTTCTGCGACGGCCGGCGGTGGCGGCGGCGGCGGCGACTGCGGAAATTCGCGTGTCTATTTTGCATACCACAGGACACTCGCGTTCGCCGCCGCGACTAGTAAGGAAGTCTGAGAGCGAAATGTCTTTATCAAAGTTACCTCGATGTTGCTTAGAAAGTAATAGTTTTTTGGTTCAAGACTTAATATTTGGAAGAGATCGTGGAGTACATGCTTTGAATAGGAATCGAGGTATAGATGGAGAATTCCACAAGAAGTACGACAAATACAGAATGTATCCAGAAAAAAATTTCGACTACACCAGAATGAGTGTCGAAACTTTCGTTTATATTTATTTAGATTTATTAGTAAGAGATTATATTAGTAATTAGCTAGTATTTCAGTAATAAAAGTCTCGGTGTTTATTATTCGCGGCGAAAACAACTAAACTTTTTTGATGACGGGCCTAGTCGCCGCGACTGTCGCCCGACGCCGTGGCTTGCTCCGTATTGATTCATGTATTTGTTTTACTCGCACATCGCGCCGCCAGTCGCTGCGCCGGTCGCCGCTCCGCGTGGCTTGATATGTACATTTCTATTCATTTATTCTAGTCGCTAGACGCGTCGCCGGTCGCACCGCGCGAATTTTCGCTACGGCGACAGTCCCGTGGCCAGGCGGTTAGTAATTAAATATAGTTGATAAGTACTTACATGTCATGTAAGTAATAATTTAATCCTTGCTGGAACACCAATGGAGTGAGTATATGTTTTAACATGCGCATCACGGATCCCGCTGCGTAACAAAAATTATAGCTTGGTCATATTAGTATCTTATAGTAAGTATTAAAAAACACCTACAAGCTGTCTCGATGTATACGATCACGCTCAAACTTCTTTGAATTAAAAGTGAACATAAATTGCGTGAACTGATCGTGTTAATAGGTCTTCAGAATGCAAGCGACCTATTGCCGCGCCTTACAGTTGCAGCTTGCCGCCCACCGAGTTCACTCATTAGTACTTTATTAGTTTCCCGATTTTTACTATGGATTTTTTTCCCGTAACTTTGGTCTAAATGTCACCAATTAAATAACTTTTTCACAATCTTCTCCCTTACGGAGTAGATAGAGGCTTTAACGCCCACATTTAAACGTTTTGTACTAAGGGTCTTAGTAATACGAGCCTTTTGCTTTCAAAACTTTCTAATCAAGGTATTGAAATGGAAATTCGTTCGACCTTTTTTTTTAATTATTACCAACAAAGCTATCGTTTAGAAGTCTATTTTAAAACCACTAGTACACTAGGAGTACGTCAGTAACACATAGTAACTTATCACAGATTAGGTGGCTATTTTCCTTTTCGTAATTATACACACATACTTACATTTCTGATAAGCAATAGCATTAAAGGTTCCAAGGACCTCAGCGGGAGTATACACTGGGTATGTCATAGGGTTTACACTGAGTACAGCATCTGCTTGGAAACCATTCTGCACTCCAAGCAAGAACTGCTCACTCATACGCCATGTCGGTTCAACCTGGTATCGGAAAAGAAAAATAAAGCAACCGTCACGAAAGACGACGACTGACACGGAAAATTGACGCTTAGTGGGTCTATTACTGTTTTTCTGAAGGGATAGTCAGATACGCCTATTCTTCTCTAGCAACTTTCTATATATGCCACGTATAAGAGGGCAAGCCTATTGCCACTAAATGGGAACTTTAACAGTGAGCCGTTGATCTATGGCTGCATAACTTGGCAAATATTTTACCTAGTCAAGCCAGGCTTGGTAAAATTGTTTTATATCACGGTTATATCGATGACACAAAGCCCACACGTAACCCACAAAATGGAAAGTGTTCACCAGAGCCAAAAACAGTTGATATTTCAGAAAAAAATGTGTATTGCCGTCAATTTTAATTAAACATAAAAGTTAAATTTTGGATTTTTTATTTCTTAATTTCTTATCAATACGAATACGCAAAAGTACTCTTAAGCCATATTTCTGTCGGTTACAGCAATGGGTGTTATTATTTTATCATGATAAAATGCTGTAATGCATCAAATTATGTATGGGTGAATGAGAACTAGGTACTTTTTTGCAAAGCGAAATTGCTGTAACTGCTTGTAAAAGAACTGTTTCACAAAGCGTAATTGCTGTAACTGCGTAATTGCAGTAAACCACTTAATAGAGTAAAGCTAAATTATTGCTGTAACAATTCTTACATTTCGTTAAGCTGAGCTGTGTGTCGAGTGACCAAGACGGTAAATCGACGCAATTTATCAACATCTTTTTCAACTCGAAATGTAGAAGAATGTAGGAAAATCGAATTAAATTGAAATTTTTACATTGCCAGAAAGACAGACATACATCCTGAAGGGGTAGGCATAGGTGCATTACACACCCACACTTTGCCAGTATTTTTTTGATTGTCCCACGTAATAGGGGATAAGCCGTAATACCGGGTACCATAGAAAATTCATAACCACCATGAAAACAAAATTACAACCCCCAGGACCGATGTTATATACCACTATATAGAATATCTGCATTCCGAGCGAATTTTTTTTAATTGGCGTAATTTATTATTGAAATTATTGTGTTATCTGTAGTAACCCAAGACATTTAATATGTGCATAACATAAAAATGTAGTAAACATAGTGTCGTACTATTTTTCACAAAGCGAAATTAACGTAACCCGCACTGCTACCGGAATCATAAATATAGAACGAGTTGAATTAGTCTAAACGACTCAAAATAATGGTTGAAAATGGTATTTACAGCAAATTTTAAAGTGGTCCACATTAAAAAGAGGGTGGTTTTTAATGATGTACATAATTGACCATAGATATTACACCATTAGACGCAGATTTTGTTTCTGATTCCGAATAATGCAATAAAAAAAATTGGGGTAGGTAGTAGTAACGTTAAATATGCTTTGTGTCGATATGTTCCTGTTGAAAAATAAATGACGGAACTTACGAAATCCATGGCAAAGTGGTCGAAGTAAGTAGCAAGGCCTTCGCTGAGCCAAAGATACTCCCAGGATACTGGTGTGACTTCATTACCAATCCACAGATGTACATTCTCGTGAGTGATGAGTCTGGCCACGTTCTGTTTGTTTGCCGTCGTTGTTACAGTGTCAACTACTAGTAGAGCCACTTCTCTGTTGATATCAGGATAAATATTTTAAATATTTTATAAATATTTTTATTCAAAAACATGGGGTTGCCGAGAAAAACAAGAAAACCACAAAATGAAGCCAGAAATTCATTCTGATAATATAAACTAAAACGCAAAGGTTAAAAATAGGAGATTGTTAACCAAGGGATGAAAGCATCCCACTACGCATCTCACTACGTTCGAGCGCCGAAATATCTCGCACAAATGGGTGTTTTTACCCGAGTTACTTTTCATTTCGAATACGAGGAAAGCAAATAAAACTTTCAGATAAAAAAACTATAACAATAGAGATAACGACGTGAAGTACAATAATTGATCACGTATAAAGTGTATTGTACATCACGCTTATTTTTTGTTTTTCATTCGCACTGTTTTAGGGCAGGCTCAAATCTTTTGATCATACCGCCTTGTCATTGGTTATATTTTTCCATTTGAAATAGTCTTTAGTTTTTAAATTTCTTCAGTTAATTTTATTACGCATGTTTTTTTGAACTTGTAACGGCGCGGGCGGTTTAGTCAGGGCGGAGTCTCAAAAAACATAAAAGTTATACCTTAAAATACCCAGTATCTTAAAATACTCAGTATTTTAAGGTATTATTTATTTATTTAAATCTTTATGGACAACGGTGTACAATGGCGGACTAATGCCATTAGGCATTTTCTTCCAGTCGACCTTGAGGTGATGCAGAAATAACATTCCGGTAGGTGCTCAAGGTTGTGAAATTGTAATCGACTATGGTACTAATTTAAATAATATACCTATAGATACACAATCCCCAATTCTCCATCGCGCCAGCAGCAAAATCTGGTACAGCAACTTTATCCAGTTTGGGCAAGGAATAATTGAAGCCGTAGTAGGATTCCAAATTGTTCATGCTTCTCTGTGCAAAGTCCAGTGCAAATTCAGCACTGCCTTGAGTTGAAGGCCTTGAAAAGATCTTGAAGGGAAGACGGAAGATGGGGTCTTCTTCGTTTGTAGAATTCATATTGTATATTTCATCAAAAGTGGAGACTAGGTAACCATGTAGATATGTCGACATAACTGGAGTGTCTTCGAATTCATGTCTAACCCAATCACCGATGATTGTCGGACTGGATTTATGAGGCATATTAGTGTGTACACTATAGGCAGGCGGTGCGTAGATAGTGGTTGAGAAAATAGCTTTGAGAGCAGGCTCATCAAAGCAGGGGAACGCCCGGCGAGCGTACGTAGGCTGCAGCTGCGAGGTCACTAAACGCCTAGATGCAAAAAAAATCGTTGTTTAAAATAAAACAGTAAAAGAAATACAGAACAATAATACAACATAGCAATAATGAAATTCAAATTTTATTAACATTAAATACCAGCAGTTCGTCCCCGCATCGCATTAGTGGAAATTGAAAAAAATGACTGAGCAATTTTTGCCTTTATTAGTTACATGAGTTTCTTTTATAATTGTTTCCTTTTAGTAAATTTATTTTTATTTAGTATTGATAAACCAAAATTAAAATAAATACACTGATTCAAATACTTACATTGTATTTCTACTATCCTCAAACGTTGACATGTATACACCGAACATGTTTGTCGCATATAGAGAAGTATATTTGATATTAATATTCACAGGTTCGGTCACCGATAAGTATCTTGTTAAACTAATTTTCAAAAATTGAGTATCATCGGTCGTCAATGTAAAATTGTTGACTAAATTCTCATCGGGGAATGAGTCATGGAATACACGTAGTTCATCTCTAGCAATTGTAATTCCAGAAGCATGTAAAACAATTTCATTTGTTCTATTTTCAGTAATAACTCTTATAGACACTTCACCGATAAAGTTAAGTGTATTATTTAGGTCGAAATATAGAGTTACATCGTATTTGTTAGGTGTAACAGTTCTAGGTAGAAGGTATCTTGCGGCACGGTCATCTCCGTTAACAAAAGTGAAGCAAGTACACCCTAACAGGGTGAGTAGTAGTAAATACATATCTGAAAAAAAGATGAGAATTAAATACATTTAAACAAATAAGAGTGCTAAGGGGGCACTCTCTAGGCTCAAGTCATCCTTTGCACGCGATGAACCTGCTACAGATTTCCCAGACTCTGGCCAAATTACCGACAGAAAACCGAGCACCCGTTTGCTTAGTGATACTTCCTCCTTCCTTCTACGTCAGAACAGTCGAACAGTCGATGATGAAGTAGTGTCACTACAGCTTTCCCAGTTTAAGTTGGCGTGTGGCAAAAAATGGAACTAATTTATTTGTATATACTTATTGTTCTGAGATCTTGATTGTGACATGTAACAATTCAGTAGTGGAGCATCCAGACCCGCTGAGTTATCAACATGAAGGCAACGGTACTCAATGACTCCGGAGTTACCTAATGGGTTCGATTCCCAGGACAAAACTTTGTTTGATGAGCACGATGTCTTGTTTAGACTTAACCCCTATTCCGTATACCGACGTTTACTGGCAAATGTTGGCAAAGTGTAGTAGTTTCACCATTAATGGGAACTTAAAATATTAACCAGTGCCTCTTTATATCTAAGAGTACTTCTTCCCCAAGGTGCACCACGTGCAGTAAAGATTCCAAACCTAAAATTTAGATCAAAAATATAATACTTACCAAATATATATTTACAAGACCACTACTATAAACGAACTGAAAAAAAATATGTAATCAACATACGTATCGCTTCGATCACAGCATTATCTATATCGATGCTTATTACGATATTAAAAATTATCTTATAATAGATAACCATTTACACTGAATCATTAAAATATGTATCAAAATAGGCATCATTTTAACTCACGCTCAATTCGGGTGCACTCACTTATTTGCAAGCGAAAAACTAAGTTATTTGAGCAACCATATCGCGGTCAATGCAGACATTCTCTTACAGAGGTGAGTTTGGGTAGAGACATTGAATCAGGCAGAGATTTTGCATCACCACTTAAAATACTTATGAATAAAGAATTTGAATGAATACATATTTTGTTATTATATTTGTTTCAAGTAACAAGTATCCCACTTGTCCCAGTACGAGCCAAATGACACTTTTTTTTAATTCCACGGCCCAAGGCCGCGGCCGCTCTCACGTCCGTTGCCGGGCGTCTCAGGCTCACACTCAGAAGGTATTTCCAGTGGCGCCTTGGGACAAATGGCACTAAGGTAATAAACGTAAAGATGTATTTGTCATATCTAGTACAGTGGGTCTACGAGCGGTCCCAACTCCGCCAGGATCTCATGGAGTCATGGAGAGTGTGACTTGAGCAACCCAAGTGGGGAACCACCATCATCAGTGTAAAATAAAAAAGAAATTAGTGATACAATGATTTTGTTTTACCGGCTAAAAGTCAATGACTGTTTGAAAATTTTAAAAGTGAAACTTGATCAACTCGGATTTAATGTGATTTGAGTGATTTTTACACAGGTAATCGTACTAATAAATAACTACTTATTATCGTACCTGTTAGTTTTTGAAGTTGTAGTGTATTCAATCAGATTCTTTTTGACATTATTTACGTATTTATTTGTGTACTTAGTGTATTCATCAGGTAGCTTTTTGGTATCTAAGTCAGTATAAATGTATTACCTATATCGTAATGCCAGTCACACGTAGCATGTATTCTGCTCGCTGTGATGAGGCTAAACAAGAAGATATCTTGAGAAAACTTGACTTGACATTGAAGGAATTAGAGGTATCCAAAACATTGATTAAACAGTTGCATAGAGAAAGAGATGAAAATGAACAGGAACTATTAGATAGCCTAAATAAATACGACTTCATAAAAAAGCAGATGGCTGAGATGCACACAGAGAATAGGTAAGTGTTAGATGAGCGGGACAGATTACAAAATATTGTGACTGGGTTCAGAGAGTGTAGTGACGAGTATGAACAGGGTCTCAAGCGCATGTCAGTCTTGGAACAGGAACTGCACGAAGCCAACCACCTCATTTCCCACCTTGAGGCTGAGAAACGTGACACGGTAGTATCCCATACCCATAACTTGTTTGAGGAGTTAGTTGGTAGTGTGCCCAGGCTTGTTGCTACTGAACCCAGCTTAGAACCCACAATGACTATAGATTTAACAAACGATGATACCTTAACAGCTCATTGTTCCAATCACAAGATGGGCATAGTTGAGTGCAGTAGAAACAAAATTAAGAAATATGTGAAAATTAATAAATACATAAGGAAAACACAAAAACTTATTAAAAGACAAAAAAGTATATACAAAAAAGTCAAGTATATTAATGAGAGAAGGCAACTAGGTGATGAACTTGACATGTATTCATTATTAATTGAAAATAATATCTCTGATCATAATAACAATATTTTAAAGTTAGAATCAGAAATTAATAATTTAAAAAAATCACTAGACATAATGACTGACAGGTATTGTAATGTTAAAAGTGAGTATCAGGAATACATTCTGGCCATGAAGGATCTTATGAGTCCAAATTCCACATTGACATCAAACAACCATTTAATTAGTCCTTAGCCGGTCTGTAAGTCCTCGCTGACTTCAAACATAAGCCCTTCACTTGAGTCAAACAAGAAACCCAGTAGTTCCTTCACCAAACAAAAAATTATTAAATCTGAAATAGTTATGTTTTGTGATGAATTAGGGAAATCAATGGGCCAGTTTTTTAGTTCATATTTAGAACATGTTACTAACTATTGTATGCCGGGATTAACTTACTGTAACATTATAAAAAAAAATTGTAATTTAAACAGCAACTGTACACTTTTAATTTTGGTGGGAGATAGGGGAAATGCAGACAGAAATGCAATTGTAAATTGTTTAGAATTACTGAGCATATTAGATGTTAAAAACATTATTTTATTCACACTTCCTTATAATAGCCGTAGCTTGTCACAGGCCGAAAACAATCTTAGATATAAGTAAATCAAACAATACATACATTGACATTTCATAATCCAAATAAATTCCATCTGATTGACATTAACATGTATTTAGAAAATAAATTGTTATTGACGGAAGATAAATTCTATTTGAATAGATATTTTAGGAGACAGATAGCATCTTCGCTATCATATTTTATTAGTTATTCAGCCAAAACCTGGCTAAACAATCTGCTTTTATTGAGCAGAAAAATGACAATGTTTGTCTTGTGACCTTGGAATCTGTTCCAAAAAAGGGTGACATTAATTTAAACTTAGTTGTAGGACAATAGAGAAAATCCCTAGCAAATTAAATTTAAGGACAAAGGAAAAGTCTATGTTCATGAATATTATTCATCAAAATATTGAAGGCTTTTCTGGCAAAGAGTTAGAACTAGAATTATTTTTAAATGAAAAACGTATCCATGTACTTTGTTTAACTGAACACTGGTTAAAAAAACATGAACTCTTAGTTAATATTGATAATTATAAAATCATTAGTGCGTTTACTAGAGATTCCGCTATAAGAGGTGGGTCTCTCATTTTAACTAATGACAAATTAAAATCAAAAGACCGAAAAGACGTAGTAGCACTCACAAGTGAGCGAAATATTAAACTATCATGTGCAGAGCTAGAACAATATATTATTATTAGCGTCTATAGACCTCCTTCTGGAGATTACTACCTGTTTGAGTCCATTATGGAGGAAGCCTTAAAAAAGGTACCTATGTAAATGTAAGAAGACTATAGTTGTATGTGGCGATTTTAATATTAATATTTTAGAAAATTCTCAGAACGCGCTAAGGTTCCTCAACCTTTTCAAATCTTTTAACTTACAAAATCTTTTTTGTGAACCAACTCGCACCACAGCCACATCAGCTACCTGCTTGGATAATATTTTTTTCTAACAGCGATGTAGATGAGAAATCATTTCATAAATTCATCATCAACATTTTATAAATTCAGATCATGCAGGTCAGTTACCTAGTTTTAAGTACCAACATGTTCCATTACCAAAAAATATTGTTTGTAGACCAATCACCACTTATAGATTATAAAAATTTAAAGAAAACATTAAGAGTAAAGTACCTATTTGATCTCGAATGATCATTACGGAGATTTGTTGAGAGTAATCAAATACGAATGTGATAACATATTCACTAAAAAAACAATAAATGTAAATCAATTCAAAATTAAATTTAGTGATTGGGCTACGCCTGGAATCTATAAAAGTAGAAGAAAATTATATGAATTATACGAGACAAAGGCATCTACTAATGAGCCACAAGTAATTGAACAGATTAAAAAGTACTCCAAACTATTCAAAAAAGTATGTTCAATAGCTAAATCTAATTATATACAGGCTAAAATTGAAAATTCTGATAATAAAACGAAGGCAATATGGAATGTTATTAACAAAGAAACTTGTAAAGCAAAGTCACGTGATCGATCCTTCGAGTTAAAAATAGATGATAAACATATTAAAACTGATTCTGAAGTGGCCAGTGCATTTGAATCTTTTTTCACAAAATGTTCCAATCACCACTACAAATAAGTTAAATTCGTCAAAAAACGTAGCCAATTCTCTTCTTAAACCTAGTGTTGATAAATGTAGAATTAACTTTGATTTTCAGTATATTGACTCTGTCACTATACTTAAAACTTTTAAGCAACTAAATATAAAAAATACCGATGATCTTTGGGGCATTTCAACTAATATAATAAAATCAATAGTGCCCGCTATAGCGCCTCACCTTGCATTCATATTTAATAAATGTATAGATGAAAATCAGTTTCCTAATCTTATGAAGTACAGTAAAATCATTTATTTATTTAAAGCAGGAGACTAAAGTGATCCTTCAAATTTTCGACCTATTTCTATACTCCCAACGATCCGTAAAATTTTTGAAAAAATAATATTTAATCAATTGCTTTCACATTTTACAGACGATAAGTTACTTCATAACAAACAGTTTGGTTTCACTAAAGGCAGGAACACGGAAGCAGGAGTTGCACTTGTGAAATATATATTTGATGCTTGGGAGGAAAAGCAGGATGCCATTGGTATATTTTGTGATCTATCAAAAGCTTTTGATTGTGTTGATCATGAGACTTTGCTACTGAAATTAGGTTATTATGGAGTTTCGAACAGCTCACTTGGCTTACTCGACTCTTACCTCACTGGTAGAGTACAAAAAGTAAACATTAATGGCACCGACTCTTCTGGCACATCATTAGTCATGGGAGTACCCCAGGGCTCGATATTAGGACCCCTTTTATTCTTAATATACGTAAACGATCTTCCTTATTTCACTAAAAATCATTGTGAGATAGTGTTATTTGCTGATGACACATCATTAATTTTTAAAAGTGATAGACAAAATGTAGCACTTGACGATGTAAATAATACCCTTTCGGAAATATTGCATTGGTTCACAAGTAACAACTTGCTGCTCAATGCGAAGAAAACAAAATGTGTAAAATTTACTATGCCCAATGTTAGACAGGTGGATACTCATATTACTATGAATAATGAATTAGTTCAAATAATCAATACCACAGTTTTTCTTGGTATAACTCTAGATAGTAAACTACAATGGGGTCCTCATATCACAGCCTTGGCAGGAAGACTTAGCTCAGTTGCCTATGCGGTTAGAAAGATAAGGTCACTGACTGACGAAAAAACTGCACGATTAGTTTATTTTAGCTACTTTCATAGCGTTATGTCATATGGTCTGCTGCTGTGGGGCTCAGCTGCCGATATTGAGACAGTATTCATATTACAGAAACGAGCTATACGAGCAATCTATAGACTCGGACCCCGTGACTCGCTGAAAGAACTATTTAAAGAAATTAATATTTTAACAGTTGCTTCTCAATATGTTTACGACAACATCTTATATGTACGGAAGAACATAGATCTCTTTAAAAAAAATTCCGATAACCATAATTTTAATACAAGAAATAAAAATAAACTGGCAATGACAAAAATTAGACTTCATAAAGTTGGTAATTCGTTTGTAGGCAAATGTTTACAAATTTATAATAAAATTCCTCAGGATTTGGTTGACATGCCTCTTAATAAGTTTAAAATAGTATTTAAAAAACGTTTGATGATGAAAGGCTACTATAATGTAGACGAATATCTTAATGATAAAAATGCATGGTCACCCTAATCTTCTGTTGTTGGCCACTCGTATAATACAATATAAACTTATTGTAACAATGTAAACAAAACAATATTAAAAAAGAAAATGGATAATCTACCTGAGTTTCTTGCTGGTCTCTTCTCAGGAGAACCAACTTACCGAACCAGCGAAAGAATCATTTTCTAATTATTTATGTACTTACTTAATTTAGTATTTTTATAATATTACTTGACAAAATTGTAAAATTTTGACATTCATATGTGCTCTTTATGTGCCTAAACTGAATAAATGAAATTGATTCTTTGATTCTTCTTTGATCGCGGCGGTGAGAACGATCATGGACAAATGGCTGCAGAGGCAGCATGGAGACCTCACGTATCGTGCGACGCAGATTTTTACCGGTCATGGATGCTTCGGTAGCTATCTGTTTTGCATCCATCGTGAAGTCACACCCCGGTGTCAACACTGCGAGGTTTCGGACGACCACACCGCACTCCACACGTTCGTGGAGTGCTCAGCGTGGGCGAGTCAGCGCCGGGACCTCGTAGTGGGTCTGGGCGTGGAACGCGGCCGTGCCTTCGCGAGCATGACTTGCTCGCGAAGGAGGCGGCCGAGAGGGAGATGGAGCGTACCCTCCTCGCCGAAATCCGTAGTCAGCAGCGAGGGCGCCGCAGACTCGTCTACGCCCAAGACCACCGACCTCCATGATCGGGGCCTGAGGACGGCGGGATCGCCACCCGCCGTCCTTACAGAAGCAGCCTAGAAGGGTTGCGTGCTGCGGGGCCTTTGCGGGAGATTCACTCACTGACGCGGGCTAAAACCCTACCCCAACGACGCGGGATTCTCATCCCGACCCAACCCCGCAGTGACCACATAGGTGGTCAAAGTCCGCCAGGCGCCACTGGAAATACCTTCTGCGTGTGAACCAGAGACGCCCGGCAACGGACGTAAGAGCGGCCGGAATTTAAAAAAAATAAAAATAAAAAGTGGGTCTACGGGGAAAGAAATATCTTTGAGAAATTACCCGTAGTACCACTGTGGGTCGTATTAGTTAAAAGGTGATCTACGAGGGAAAAAATACCTTTAGACCCACCTGTGGGGCATGTTGGTGAAACCACGGGTAACAGGTGGACTTATGGGGTTAGTAACAATGCTTGCTTAGCCTATGTTAGTAGAATCAAAGACGTTCTGCTTGAAATACGTTCTGCTTGTAACCAGAGACGTCCGGCAACGGACGTTAGAGCGGCCGCGGCCTTGGTCGCGGAACTAACAAAAAAAAAGTAGAATCAAAGAATTAATTTCGTTTATTCAGTTTAGGCACATAAAGAGCACATAATTTTATGAATGTCACGTCACGTCTCGTCACGTCACGTCTCACGTCTATTGCCAGACGCCACTGGAAATACCTTCTGCGTGAGACGCCCGGCAGCGGACGTGAGAGCGGTCGAGTAATTGAAAAAAAGTCACTTCGTTAACCTTCATGTAATAGGTACGCGAGGCTATTGCCGTGTCCGAGAACGAGTATAATATTTGCCAAAGCCTCATCTGTTTTTCAGCAGGTGCACCACGTGCAGACGAGGAGCCGGAGATGTTGGAAGGACCCTTAACACTCACACCATATATTATAGTTTGTAATCTAGATGTACATAATTTTGCAGTCGAGATATCCATAATTATCGTAAAATTTATTAAGATTATACTTGAAGTAAGAGATAATAAGATTATTATCTAAGATTTAAACATAAATATCTATACTAATATTACTAGTGGTTCTGTGAGGGGCGGGGCCCCAAGAGATTAGACTACGTCCTCGCCGTCCGCCCTGGACCCCAACTTGACCACGGTAACGCAGTGGTAAGTTGGGTGACCGAACGTCGAAATCAAAACTTGAGTGGCCAACACAGAAGGAATTGTGCTTACTATGAAGCCTGAAGAGACCCCCGGTCCTGACACTGCCCTTCCCCGGGCAGTCTCAGCCGACGACATATTGCGCGAACAACGGACTTCGATGCCTTTTGATTTGGGGGCTCGCGTCGCGCCGCCTAGTTGCAGCGCGACGTCGACGCCCCAAGAAAATGTTGCTGCTGGGACTGACGATGGGTCAGCTCCCAGTAGTGTGAGGGGTAAGGGCCCTTCTTCTTCGCAGAAGAGGACCCTCGAGAAGGGGGGGCTGCCGCGCGACCGGAGCACTAGTTGCTCTGGGTGGGGGTCCCTCCTCTCCAGCGATTCGGAGGAGGAGGTGCCGGTGGGGACGGTGCGCGCGCGTCTCGGCGCCTGCAGAAGGCGCCCGCCAACACCACCCCCGTCATCTGTGCCGTCCCTGCGCAGTCGCAGGGATATCGGTGTGCCGCCCGCGCGGGAGATAATGAGTATTTTCTCCCGCATGAACGCGGCCATGCGGGGGAGTAAAAACATGTCGGGGAGGAAGAAGATTGTGGCTTCACTGGTGGATGAAGCCCAATCCTCCCTCGACAAGCTCCTCGAGCGGAGCGTCACAGAGGAGGAGGCGAAGCTCCGCAAGCAGGTTGCGAGCCTGGAGGTGGAGCTCACTGCCTCCCGAAAGGAGATGGAAGATCTCCGTCGGGAGGTCGCTGAGCTGACCAAAGCGGTCAAGGCACCTCCAGGTCCCATGCCGCCTCCTCCTCTGACGGCTGGACCAGCGCCGAAGACGGCGCCTAGGACCGCGCCCACCATGGCGCCCGGCTCGCCGCCGAAGCCTGTACCGACTACGGTGCAGGTCCTGACGGCGATCGAGAGGCGCCTCGCGGTCCTGGAGGACCGGGCGTACCGCCCTCCGCTAGCGCGTCCCGCGTTTTCATACGCGGCGGCTGTCGGCGGTGCTCCCGCTCCGGGTCCAAGCGGCACACCCGCTGTCCGCCGCCCCGCTCCGCCCCCGTCCGCTTCGGTGAGCCGGATACCGGCCGAGACCGCGGCCCAGGCGCGGAAGGCCAAGGGGCGCGGCAAGAAGAGTGGCACCCCTGCCGCCTCCTCTTCCTCTATCGTCGCTCCCGCTGCTTCCTTAAACCCCTCCAGACGGGAGGGATGGGAAGTAGTGGGAGCCAAGAAGAGGAAGACGAAGGCCGCAAAGAAAGCGGCCAAAGCCGCCGCGGCGAAGGCGCCGAAGAGGCCCCGCCCTCCTCGCTCCACCGCCGTCGTCCTGACGGTGACGACGGTAGGTGTGGAGAAGGGGGTGGGGTACGCCGACGTACTGAGGACTGTGAAGTCCTCAGTCAACCTCTCGGCCCTCGATATACAGGGGGGGCTCCGGTGCAAGAAGACACGCACCGGGGCTCGCCTCCTCGAGGTCTCCGGCGCCTCCAGCGGCCCTAAAGCTGACGCCCTAGCGGCTCAGCTTAGGGACGCGCTGGACCAAGAAGCCGTCCGCGTCACCAGGCCCACCAAATGCGCCGCATTGCGCATCACGGGTCTGGATGACGCGGCCACGACGGAGGAAGTTGTCTCCGCCGTCGTGGAGGCGGGCGGCTGCCCCCGTGACCAGGTGAAGGCTGGAGATATCTCCTTCGGCTCCACTGGTCACGGGATGACAGTCGTCCAGTGCCCCGTCGCGGCAGCACTGAAAGTGGCGGACGGACGAAGCCTCCTCGTAGGGGGCTTCCTAAAGGCGCAGGTGCACCTCCTTCGTGCCCGGGAAACCAGATGTTTCCGGTGCATGGTGGTGGGGCACTTAGGAGTGCAGTGTACAGCGGAAGTCACCGTGGGCGATCGGTGCTTCCGCTGCAGCCGGCCCGGTCACAAGGCAAGTGCCTGTGACGCCCCGCCTCGCTGCTTTAGATGCGAGGCGGAGGGCAAGACCGCGGATCACCGGGTCGGCAGCACAACCTGCGCCGCCTCGAGGCCAAAACCTCGTCCGTCCGCTGAGAGCGGTTGGGGTGCCGCCCTTGCGCGGCCAGTTGTTTCGCGGCGGGATGCGGTTATGGACGTCAATTAATGTCTGACGCCCGTATCCGTATCTTGCAAGTGAATTTGAACCACTGCCGTGCTGCTCAGGATCTTCTGTACCAGAGCATCCGGCAGTGGTCCATAAACTTAGCCGTGGTCGCCGAGCCGTACTACGTCCACCCGGGAAGCCCGGTGGACGAGGACGGCTCGGCCTGTTGTATCTTTGGGGGGTCCGCCGCAGACAACTCGCGCCTTGCGATCATTGCAAGGGGCCGCGGGTGTGTTGCGGCGGACTATGATGGGTTGGCAGTCGTGGCCACCTACATCTCGCCGAACATTGACGAGTCTCAGTTTGAGCTATGGCTCACTGAGCTCGACGTCGTCATCGCTGCGTGCCGTCCTCGCCCTGTCCTGCTCCTGGGAGACTTCAACGCCTGGAGTGAGGCGTGGGGCTCCCGGGAAACCAGGGACAAGGGGAGGCTTCTTGAGGACTGGACCACAACACGTGGTCTGGAGGTCCTCAACCGGGGGAATGTCGCCACCTTTTGGCGGCGGGGGGGGGAATCGATCGTGGACGTAACGTTCGCATCCCCTGACCTCGCCGCCCGTATTACAGGCTGGCGCGTGGAGGAGGGTGAGGAGACGCACTCGGATCATCGGTACATCCGGTTCGATGTCGTCCCCCCACCTGACCTCCCACAGCCGGTGGCAAATCCCCCGGATCCGCGTTGGGCACTTCACCATCTGGATCGGGAGGCTCTCCTGGAGGCATCCATCGTGCAGGCCTGGATTCCAGCGCCGGACCGGCCTGCCGATGTGGATGCCGAGGCGGAGTGGTTCAGGAGAGCCATGTCGCAAATCTGTGATGCGGCGATGCCTAGGGTTACACCCAGACCGGTCAGGAAGCAGGTGTACTGGTGGTCGCCGGAGATTGCAGAGCTGCGCGCAACATGCATCTCCGCCCGCCGCCGGTACACCAGGTTTCGCCGGAGGCGTCGCCGCCCAGACGACGCGGCAGCCCGAGAGGCGGAGCTTTTTCAGGCATACAGGCAGGCTAAAGGTAATCTCCAGGAGACGATAAAGCGGGCCAAGACGGCGGCCCGCGAGGAGCTCCTGGAGACCCTGCAGCAGAACCCATGGGGGCGCCCGTACCTACAGGTCAGGGAGAAACTCCGACCTAGGGCGCCCCCACTGACCCAGAGTCTCCAGCCGCAGCAGCTGGAGCGGGTCATGGGCTCCCTGTTTCCGACGAGCGCGGAGGAGCACGTCTCTCCGCGCATGGCTCCGTCTCTGCCCGACGCGGATAGCACCAGCGAAGACGACGTACCTGAAGTCAGGGTGGGGGAGCTAGGTGCGGCAGTACTCCGGCTTAAACGCCGGAAAATCACTGCCCCCGGACCCGACGGCATTCCTGGCCGTGCATGGGTCCTGACCCTCGAAGAACTCGGGCCTCGACTGATGGGGCTCTTTAGCGCATGCCTCGAAAGGGGCCAGTTTCCCAAGGTGTGGAGGACGGGGAAACTGGTCCTGATCCGTAAGGCGGGGCGGCCGGTGGACTCACCGTCCGGATACCGGCCGATCGTGTTGCTCGACGAGGTGTGTAAGCTCTTTGAGCGAATTATCGCGGAACGCCTCGTCGAGCATCTCACGAGTGTGGGGCCAGACCTGGCGGATAACCAGTTCGGTTTCCGTCGGGGACGCTCCACCGTGAGCGCGATCATGCGCGTGAAGAGCCTGACGGAGGAAGCAGTCTCGCAGGGCAAGGTGGTGGTGGCGGTGTCTCTTGACATCGCCAACGCGTTCAACACCTTGCCATGGAGCTGCGTTAGGGAGGCGCTCGTGTATCACGAAACGCCTCTCTACCTCCGTCGTATTGTCGGGGCCTATCTCTCGGAGAGGGCCATAGCTTTCCCCAGCTGGCTCGGGCCAGCTCGGCGAGATGTGTCGTGCGGTGTTCCGCAGGGGTCGGTCCTGGGGCCGCTTCTGTG
Source organism: Nudaria mundana (assembly GCA_963556515.1). NCBI lineage: Eukaryota > Metazoa > Arthropoda > Insecta > Lepidoptera > Erebidae > Nudaria > Nudaria mundana. The sequence continues at coordinate 2,988,978 of OY748295.1, read as the reverse complement.
GAACATCGGCTACGACTGGGTGCTGCGGGGTGCGTTGCCTAGGGGTGTCGGCGTAACGTGCTACGCCGACGATACCCTCGTCACGGCGCGGGGTGCAACGTACCAGGAGGCAGCACTCAAGGTCACGACGGGTGTTGCTCGAGTCGTGGGTCGGATACGGCAGCTGGGACTGGAGGTGGCCTTGCACAAGTCCGAGGTTCTGTGTTTTCACAGACCTCGGAACGGTCCACCAGAAGGTTCCAGCATAAATGTGGGAGGCGTTAGCATCGGCATCAAGCCCTCGATGAAGTACCTAGGGACCACATTTCCGAAGTTTGGTCCCCAAGGTGACGCAGGCATCGGTCGCGCTTTCGCGACTGATGCCCAACCTAAAGGGACCCAACGCCTCCTGCAGGAGACTGTACCTGGGGATCGTGCGGAGTATGGCCCTATACGGGGCTCCCGTATGGGCGGATAGGTTGGCGGTCAAGGGGAACGTGACTCTGTTAAACAGACCACTTAGAACCTTGGCCGTCAGAACCGTACGGGGGTACCGCACGATCTCCGGAGAGGCTGCATGTCTCCTAGCCGGGACCCCTCCATGGGACCTGGAAGCGAGAGCCCTTGCGTCATTGTTCCAATGGCGCAAGGAGGCGCTGGAGCGGGACCACAGGCCTGCGTCTCGAGAAATCGAGGACCAGCGGTCCCAACTCCGCCAGGATCTCATGGAGGCATGGAGGGTGCGACTTGAGCAACCCAAGGGGGGTGCCATCTTCATCGCGGCGGTGAGACCGATCATGGACGATTGGCTGCAGAGGCAGCATGGTGACCTCACGTACCGTGCGACGCAGATGGTTGCCGGGCATGGATGCTTCGGTAGCTATCTGTTTCGCATGCATCGTGAGGTCACACCCCGGTGTCAACACTGCGAGGTTTCCGATGACGACACCGGACTCCACACGTTGGTGGAGTGCTCAGCGTGGGCGAGTCAGCGCCGGGACCTCGTAGTGGGTCTGGGCGTGGATACCCTCTCGCTGGGGACCATGCTTCAAGCCATGGTATCCAGCGGGAGTAGGTGGAACGCGGCCGTGTCCTTCTGCGAGCAAGTCATGCTCGCGAAGGAGGCGGCCGGGAGGGAGAGGGAGCGTACCCTCCCCGCCGAGTTCCGTAGTCGGCGGCCAGGCCGCCCCAGACTACGCGACTACGCCCAAGACTATCGTCCTCCATGATCGGGGCCTGAGGACGGCGGGATCGCCACCCACCGTCCTTACAGAAGCAGGCTAGAAGGGTTGCGTGCTGCGGGGCCTTTGCCCCATAGCACGCAACCAGATTCACTCACTGACGCGGGATAAAACCCGACCCCAATGACGCGGGATTCTCGTCCCGACCAAACACCCGCAGAGACCACAGGGGTGGTCAAAGTCCGCCGGGCGCCACTGGACATACCCTCTGCTAGTAACCAGGGACGCCCGGCAACGGACGTTAGAGCGGCCGCGGCCTTGGGCCGCGGAATTAAAAAAAAAAAAAAAAAAAAAAAAAGTAGTTCTGTGAACCGTAGACTTCGGGAGCGGCTTTGTTTAGAAAATTTCTTCTTCAATTTTCTTTATTACTCTTTCATTTGTCATCCAATCCAAAAAATATCATTCAAATGTTATTCATTGTATGCAAGGAGTGTGTGTGTAAAGTTTCATGCAAATCGGTTGATAAATACGGCCTTAAACATGATCTGATAGAACCCGTAGATGGGTACAGACGAAAGAAATTCTCCCCAGTCTGCAAGTTGAAACGGAGCCTTCGATCGCTTTGCTCCCTCAGTCAATAAAGACGAAAGATTTGATTTTTTTGTTTTTTCGAAATCAATTTCGATACTACCAAACCGATTTTGAATACTGTTTCTGTGATCCATCGAGCCTTTTCCCAACGCAATTGGGGTCGGCTGAACTTCGATATTTTCCATGAAGCGACTGCCATCTGGCCTTCACAACCCATGGGCAATATCGAAGTCCTGTAGTTAGACCGGTTGGATTTTTTTAGGGCCCAACTACGTCTAACGGCTGCCATAGATTTTTGTATGACAACCGGGACCGACGCGACAACGTGCTTAGTCTTTCACTGATATGTAGCTACGTTATCCCTGAGTGATATATACTACTTTTATCCCGGTTTTGTTTTCCCATGGGAATCGGGAACGAGAAAAGTGTATATGCTGGCAGAGCCGCGGTGAGTAGTTAACTAGAAGATAATAAAAGAGGTACGTGCGCAATCAATATTATGAAAGGACAATTTAACACAAATCCATCAAACCAAGCAGAGCTTATACATTGAGTTCTAAACAACTGGTCAAATAAATAAATAATAAATATATAAATATGTTAGGACAATTCACACAACGCCATCTAGTCTCAAACTAAGCAGAGCTTGTGATATGAGTACTAGATAAACCATAGAGATAGATAAACTGATATAAATAATTATATTTTTTTATTAGGCAGAGACCTACCTATATCTATACCTATATCTGTAACAAGTATTCGACACAAAAACTACACCATGCGGGCGGAGCCGCGGGCGTCCGCTAGTGTAGATAGATACTATAAAAATGAATGCCAATTTGATAAATTACGTAAATATCACAGTTTTATCTGTCTGACGTATATTACTGTTTCACTAGATATAACTTAATGCTAATATTTTGTCGACAAATCACGATAAAAATGTCTCATACAACTACATACATAAGTAACCACGCATATTTCCTCAAAGGCCATAATATTACACGTCCATTCTAACCAGCAACTTTTTAGGATACTCGTCGTTGGGACCTATTGTTGCCAGAGCTTCCGTTCCGATCCGTTGATGGGCAGGTCACTCAATCAATCAAAATATAAGTTTTACTCTTTGGGAACGGAAATAATAAACGAAAAAAAATAAATACAAGAACATAACAAGTTTGAAGACATCGATTTTAAATCATTTAATTTAGTTGTAGTCGTCTACACTATTACAAACCAACTTAGTACATATTATAGTACAGCGCCACCTGTCTTTTGGACCCAGTACTTCAAAGTGGCACAAAATAATATTAGAAGTTTTCACTAAACGAGCTGAACATTTCAACATACACAAAGTAGATGGCACTTACATTGCTATTGAAGACTCACAATCATAGATATACCTATCTAATGATACCCCACACTATGGGTTTCATAATTTTTAATGTAGCACTTTGTCAGAGTAGTAAATACACATATTTTTGCAAAATTTCATCTTTCTAGTAATAACCATTTGGGAGAAAATCTGAGGAGTCCGTCCTCAGATGTCCTCCGACGGACATGACGAAACTAAAAATTGGGTTAAAATTAATCGCCGTTCGTTTATCTCGCTAAAACTAGGGGACGGATGGACCGATTTGGCTGATTTTTGTCTTAAATCATTCGTAGAGCTCTAGGGAAGGTTTAAAAGGGTAGTAAGAAGTTCGCCGGGACAGCTAGTTCGATATGTCCCAAAACTATCATGAGTATAAAGGGTTAATAGGGTTTCCTAAGAATACCTTAGAAACCAAAGCCAACTTCACCACCAAGTGATGCAATTGTTGAATAACAGACGCTTATATAATTTATGCCTTCGATTGTTGGTACTTGGTGGAAGTTAAAAGTTTTTTCAAAATGTTTTATCATGAAAAATTGTACATATTGTACATATTATTATTATATTCCACAAAATATTTTTGTATTTCAAAGCAATGAGTTTGCTTAAACTATTCTTAAAATATTAAGAAAGAAAGGGAATGCTCAGCTGAGCTGCGATGTCATCGTAGCTCAGCTGGTCAGAGCGCTCCCCTGTTAGGGAAAGACCGTGGGTTCGAGTCCCGCCGATGACATCAGTTTTTGTAATCTATAATTTCTTTCTTAATATTCGACAAATTAGTTAATTATTACACCTAACTGGTTAACCGCATGACATCATCACAGGATCTTCACACAAATCACATTATTGTTGATTATTATTATTCACACAAACATACACGCCCATATCACGCCTATAAATATAGGCAGAGGTGCATTAAACACCCACAATTTGCCAGTATTTTTAGTCCCACGTAATAGTGGGCAAGCCTATTGCCGTCACCTGGCACATTTATAATAAGGTTATGTCCAAAATCGCCGAATTTAATATAAAGTAGCAGATGTATTATAATTTAAAAAAAAAATGAAACCTGTTGCCTTGCGATGAAATGTTGATGAAAGGTAATAAAATCTTACGTGCCAGCCGCTATGGCAAAGCCAATTAAAGACCTGGGCCTGGGAAATATCTGTCATGTCAAAATTATAATAATAATAAAATATAAAATAATAAAATTAAAATTAAAGTACCAAATCTGTCAGAGTAAATCGCACATGTCCAATAAAATAAAATCTCACAATTACTTGGAAGCTGTCTACAGCTTTTAAGTACTTGTAATTGTGAGCAAGCAAATGGCCGCGTGGCGATGCATCCAAGACCGCTCCAATAGCCTTCTGCAGACAATAGGTAATTAAAATATAACTTTATTAAAATCAAGAAAAATAAATAGTTGATAGTTGGAATACCAGACATTTTACAATTTAGATACAACTTATTACGGGTAGTTACGTTAGGTTTACACAATATGGTAGGGTAGATTAAGGTCAACGTTATGGCAAATCTCTCTTAAACTAGGAAAGCCTGTAATATAAATAAGAGACAATGGTCGCTACGGGCAAACTCGTCCTTTACATGCGACGTATAAAACGCATTAAAACATAAGAACCGGATCTGGCCTATACAATTCGTATGGTAACCAACACACAGGGGCCTAAGTCGCGTAAATAAACGTAAAACGCCATGCTACTGCTATACTACTACGTTGCAACTGCAATTGGTCAAAAAATCGGTAGTCTGCTAAACTCACAAGCGACTTTTTAATTCCCAATTCTCATCCCACTTTCCACAAAACTTGGATCCCCTATATCCCAGTAACGGAGCTTCCCAGCTCCATTCTGAGCAAATTTTTGTTCCCCTGCACCCCTACCGAAACGTATTCTATTAGTCTGCAAAAAAAAATCCCGGGAATTCCCATCCCACAAAAATACCCAAGATTTTCAAAACCCTATATCTCAGAAACTAAGCATCCCAGGCAATGATTTTAAATACAATGGATTTCGGATCATCGCTCAAAAGTGTCCGAACTAAAAGAGAAACAAAACGCTAAAAGAAAAACAATCGCGCGCCAGTCTTGATTTTGACAACTGAACGACAACACGTTGCACAATGCCGTACTGTATTGTAAAAACGTGTAAAAACTACGAAAAAAAAGCAAATTGAAGACGGTGTATCATATTTTCAGTAAATAAGCTTTTGTTTTATTATTTGCAATTTATTATTTCACTTAAAATACAGTATTTCGTCGATAATAAATTAAAAGACAAAAGTAAATATTGCAATCCAGTCCAATACCGAAGTACCTATCTGTCTCTTTCGAACTCATCCCAAGCTCAGTAAAAAGAAAGAGACCATTTCATTTTCACTGAATAATGTACTAACAAAATGACCATTCAGATTTATTCGGATTACCGATAGCGATAAAACTATTTGGAACAAAGATTATAGTGGAGACGCCTTGGCTCTTTATGATTTTTTTTTCGTTATATGAACCAACATCTATTTCAGTTTTCCTCGGGATCCAGTACACTGTGCACAATGGAAAAATATTATTGCCCTAGCACGGCGAGAAGAATATTTTGATCCAAAAAATAACAATCTTGTTTGTTCGGCTCATTTTATGGACATAACAAAAAGAGGTCCGATCTTTATGAAACTTGTACAAGAATCCCTTGATTGAATGGAGGAGATAAGCCCAAAAATGTTTTTAATTTTCACAGGGTATCATTGTTTTGTCATAAATATAATTACACATGTCATTTTATTTCGTGTATGTACTGTTATTCTCTTTTTATTTGGATTCTCGGTAATGTATTCCCACGGGAATCGGGGCCGAGATAACTATATCTCGCGGGCGGAGTCACGGTGATCAGCTAGTAGCCAATAATTTCGTATCCCAAAAATTAACCATAAGATAAAAATAAATTAATGATGCGCAGTTTTAGCAACTAATTCAGTCACTTGAAACACGGCTATCTTGTAGTAGACGTAGCGACATAGCGTTATGAAAATAGTAATGAAAGCGGAAGAACTTTGACACCCGCAAGAAGTTTGGCATTTATAATATTATAATTAGTTAAATTCATTAATTCCCTTTTTGTTATTCATACACTACAGTTACTTATTATGAAACTGACTCGAAAAAAAAATCTTTATCAGTCGTTAATTAGTTTTTCAGCTTATTTCGTCTAACATAAACAAGTAATTACAATTTATAAGATTATGGAATTTATTGTAGGCTTACATTAATTATTACGCCTACGTAGGTACATATCATGGAATCCTTAAAAGACTTTAACAAAATAAACCTACTCCATTGTTTCTATGTTCACGTAGTTCAAGTATAAGCTGCATAAGGTGAATTAGTCAGGCGGACAGATAGAAGCTACGTAATGCGATAAATTAGTGCAAACAAAAGTGAACACTATTCCGTTGAATCAAGGTTTAAATTTTAATATGAAATTTGTTTATATCTATGTATGCCTATGTATAATGTATAGGTCGACTCGGGACATTATTTTCTTGCGATTTGCGTTGTATTATAAGGTCTTTGATCCCAGGTAAATTTTGACTTCATTTTCGGACCTCCCTTATACTCCTCGCAATTAATAAAACACCATTCCTTCCAATAAAAAATTTTTGATATTACTGGTGACAGACGTGTTTCTATGTTCCCCTACACATCTAGGTTCTATGAGTAGGTCTGCCCCCCCCCCCCCCCCCCATCCTCACAGGCTGGTATGTTGTAGTTTAAATATGTAAAATATTAGTAGACTACGCTGGCAAACAGCTACTGGCGCGTCACAAGCTAGCAGGCAGACGCACGTTCGCCACTGGACTGCGTTTGTGTTAGTAAACTACGAAAACTGTAAAAATTTACCTTCGACGTGCAAATACGATGCTACTTTACTACAATTGCAATACGCGACTTGCCCTCCTGGTCACTCACCACGCTGTCTTACGCGTCACTGCACCAGATTCGCGTGTTCCCATGCTATCCCACGCGTACGACGCTGTCACATACATTTAAAGTGCCATAGCGCGTAGATAACGTAAACGTCAGCCGTAGGACCAGTGTGTCGCTGTTTCCCACGTCGCGTTGTATACGTCGTATGTGAAGGACCAGTGTGTTACCCCATTATATGACAGTGGAACACTATCCACGTTAGTTCTAGACCTGCTCTTGTTAACATAGAGTAGAAGTTGTAAATTACATTTCAAGTTTTTTTTACTTACTTGATTTTAATTTGATTTTATCTCATTTTTGTAAACCTGATATGGACTACATGCCTGCAGTAAAGATTAATAATACAATAATAAACCAATAATAAATAATAAATTAATTAATAAAACTTTTTCCCGTGATATATATAACGTAGCTTAACATCAGCTATCTGCCAATTAAATTCTTGTTAAAATCGGTCTAACTATATGCTTTTAGTGAAAAGCTGTTAGTTCAGAATTAGTTTCAAACAAACACTCAAAGTTTAGACATTTTTATTATACAGTATAAATATGATATAAATTTTTCCTTGCTTAGGACTCTTGAGTAAATTCTGTAAAGATGGTATTTTTATTACCAAGATTATAGGCAGTTTTATGATTGAATTTCCATCATTTAATTTATGACATACTTCTCTTGGGGAAGCTGTAATATTTTACGACAAATTTTAATGAAACACTTATAAAGCATCCATTTTCCAAGATTCAATTTTAATCTTTACATTTACAATCTACGGAAAATCGTCATTAATTATAACTCAATCATCGTTTTCATGGAAACAACTAAAAGTTGTTTATAGGTTACAATTTTTTTAAATAATAAGGAATTACCTACTCAGAAGTTTCATCTTAAATCTGTAGAAGTGAAAATTCTGTACATTGAAAATATCAAAAAAATAAATGACGGGGGTGTTACTAGACCGACACCGAACCCAAAAATGTGATTAAAAATTTTTTTGTCTGTCTGTCTGTCTGTCAGTCTGTTCGTTCAGGCATCACGCAAAAACTACCCGTAATATATGTAATATCCTGGGCACTACGCTGGGTACTTTTTATCCCGGAAAAGTATATACAATAAAAAACAAACTTAATTTTGCGGTTCGATCCCTAGACCCGATTACTGTACCAACCGCAAATAATAAGATTTTCGTCGGTTAAGTCACCCACAGTGGAGTTCTCTAAGGGGCGCTGCACACGGCTAAGATACTATAATATTTTATCTTAATACACAATATCGCCCAACAGCTATCTTACTAATATTATAAACGCGAAACTTTGTGAGTATGTATGTATGGATGGATGGATGTTTGTTACTCTTTCACGTAAAAACTACAGAATGGATTTTAATGAAACTTTACAATAATATAGCTTGTACATGTGCCTTGATTTAAATATTATACCATCTCGCTCGCTCGCGCGTCGATAGTGCGCATTCATTGTAAAACGAGAATATTTACATGGCCCGGAGTGCCGCTACAGATTCACACAACCACAACGGCAACGCCCCGCTCACACTGGCGCGGTATAGCATCAAGATTACAACTGGTCGGTGAAATGGAGTGCCAAAAGTGTAGAAAACAACTCTCTAAGAGGGGGTCCCACTTCATATGCCAAGGTCAGTGCCAGGGGACGTTCCATAGAGGCTGCGTTAAAGGATTGGCTGCGGATCTAAAATGTGGAAAGGGATTTTTTGCAACAATTGCGAAGAAGATGAGTCAGAGGTGGAGGACCATGAGGAATCTGATGACGTGCGATATCCTGACAAAATTCTGAAGGAAATTCAAAAAAATGTCAAGTCGATTCCCGGCCTACTGAAGCAACTAGAGGGCATAAAACTTAGTACGAATATGTTATCGGAAAAGTACGACACCTTACTGAGTGAACATGAAAAGTCGAAAGGGAAAATTTGCAAACTCGGGAAAACGGTAGAAAGTATCACCAATAAATGTATCTACATGGAAAAGTGTAATTTGGCGTTGGAACAAAAAATGCATGACTACGAGCAAACCACCCGCAAACATAATATCGAAATTGTAGTCCCACAAAATCGGAACCATGATAAATGCGAATAACGAGGATATTGAATGGGTAAGACGTAACCAACCACGGATGGAAGGGGTCAAGAACACCGCCATCATCATAGGTTTTAGAAGCTCGGGGACTGAGTCGCGGGATATCTGGCTGTCGGAACGGCGCAAGTTAGTTGACGTAACGAGTGACCGGATAACTGGTGGTAAGAGTACGGACAAAGTACAACGAAGATTTAACCAAAGTAACCCAAACCATACTGTGGAATGCGAAGAAGGAGCTGCGTGGCTTATACAGGTACATCTGGGTAGCAAGAGGAAAAGTATTTGTCAAGAGGAACGAAGGTGACAAAGCTATTTGGATTAGAACAGAAAGAGATATAAAGGACCTACTGAAAATAACTACCCGAAGCGGATTTGAAGGTTGAGTCTCACTACAGAGTATAATGTATGTATCACTTTGCTTTTTTAGTGTGTTGTGGGTGACAATATATTTTAGATTTTGCGATTATTAGATTAAACATAATTTAAAATTCACTTTTCTTGATCATGTTGTAAATATAACTGATAATGATAGCATAAATGCGACAGAAACCGAAAACCTAAGTAATTGGTTATCTACCCTAAAACATAAGTATCAAATTTGTTTGTTACATATAAATATAAGATCTTTAAAAAAGAATTTTAACGAGTTGATACCACATCTTTGCAGAGCAATATGAAGGACATTGACATTATTGTAATAACAGAACCAAACATTAATTTTACGGTGTTAAATTTCTATGAGATGATACTAAATGACGGAACTAGCGAACCGATATATTTATTAGCCGTTTACAGACCCCCTAAAATAAACAAAAAGAATAAAGTTAAAGAATTTATTACAGACTTGCAAAGGGTTTTCCAAAAAAGGTCAAACTGATTTTGTGCGGGGATATAAACATAAATTTATTAAAACACCAAGAACCGGATGTGATAGAATACGAAAATATATTAGCTGTACATGGGCTGATTAAGTGCATAAATAAAATAACTCGTAAAGAAATCGTCGTGCCCGGTGCGACCATCACCTCTGCCGTAATTTTACAAAAAATCTCGGACCACTATCCTATAGCTGCCGCTGTGCAGTGGAAACGCGCGCCGCCCCCGCGCCGGCTTACCGACGGACCACCGCCGCCCCAACTATCGTACGCCGGTGAGTGCTTGACAATAGATTAGTTAGACAGCGATTATTGGAAACAGATTTTAATTACCTAATGTCTATAGACTGTCCTAGAAAATTGTATGAGTCACTTAGAAAAATGTTCGATGATATATATAATGAGTGCTATAGGAATGTGACTATCCATAGCAGTGGTAGGAATAGTAAAGGATGGGTAACGAACAGTTTGAAAAATATGATAAGGGAAAGGGATAGATCATTTAAGGTATGGTGAAGCGATCCCAAAAATATGGTTAAAAGACTCATTCGAGTCTTTTAACCATATTTTTTATATTAGGTATAGAAATAAAACTTATAAAATGATAACTAAATGTAGTAATGACTATGATAGACAAAACATAATTAGTTGTAATAATAATATCAGAAAAATATGGAATAGGAAAAATATATTATTAGGAAAAAATAAAAAATCATGGGACGATACAATAATTAGTCATATGAATACACAAGGAGACACCCAGTCTATAGCAAACCGGTTTACGGCTGCCTTCGACGACGAAATTCAACGAGTTAGGCATATGTGCAGCGAGGAATGGTTGAGTAGGGTTAACTATGTGAACGGAACGGACAGAAGTATGAGATGGCAACCAGTTAGTGACAGCTATGTACGAAATATTGTAAAAGCCATGGATGTAAAAAAGTCGCCTGGTAGTGATCGAGTACGAATGTCTGATCTGAAATTAATTAGCGATAAAATTAGTCCCATCATTGCCAGGCTGACCAACTTATCAGTCACACACCATACATTTCTAAACAAGCTCAAAGAGGCAATAATAAGACCCATTCATAAAAAAGGCGATCGCAAAACATATTCTAACTATAGGCCGATCGCAATTTTGTCTAGTATAGACACAATCATGGAAAAATGTATAGTGGGCCAGCTTGGTAATTATCTACAAACAAACAGTATTTTGAATAAGGCACAACATGGTTTTCAAAAGCGGAAAAGTACCAATACGCTATTGTCCGACTTTACGAACGAAATTAACACCTACTTGAATGACAAAAAGTTCGTCATCGCTGTGTTTTTTGACATCAAAAAAGCTTTCGAAACTTTAGAAAAAAGTACGTTATTGAATGCTATAAGGGAATGTGGTGTATCTTGGCCACTGAGCGAGTGGTTCGGGGACTACCTCTCGGAGCGTACTTATCGAGTGAAGGTCGGTGATTCACAAAGTGACCGGATAGCAGTTGGGTGCGGGGTGCCCCAGGGCTCGGGGTGTGGGCCGATCTGCTACTTAATGCATGTAAATAGTCTTTGCGGAGTTATACGGCACTGTTCCCCTCACATGTACGCAGACGACCTTTCATGCTGCGCGCAGGTACCGACGTGGAAGAGGTTCGCCTCCTCGTCCAGCAGGACGTGGACGCGTTGGTTAAGTGGTCACATGACAATGGCATAGTACTTAATTCGGACAAAACCCAGTTTATAGTTATAAATTCTCCTTATAAACCATTAAATGAGATACCTCGTCCATTGCTTGTTCACACTTTTGATTGTTTCCATAGGGGCTTAATTGATTGTAGCTGTGAGCCCGTCCAGAGAGCACAGTGTGTGACCTACTTGGGAGTGAAAGTTGATGAGCATTTCTCGTGGGCTGAGCATATACATTGGATATGTGAGAAGCTGAGAGTACTTTTAGGTAGATTTTATCGCTTAAGTTACAGAGTACCAAGTGGGACACTGAAATTACTCTACAAGTCACTGGTGGAACCCATAATAGATTATGCTCTTGATTGCTATGGGCTTACCTATATGTATACGAATGTGATTTGAATATTCTCGAGCCTATCTATGTAAGACTTACATAGATAGGCTCGAGAATATTCAAATCACATTCGTAAAGTTACTTGTGGATAGGAAAACAGTAAACAAACACGGAAAGGATTATAATAGATTATTCCAGTTATGTAGGGTGTTACCAGTAAGACTAAAACATAAATACCTTCTTGCGATCAACAACCATAGCTGTATTAAAAATCTAACGAAAGTTAAAAACAAATACGGCACGAGGGCAATGACCTCGGGCAAATTCGTGGTCCCAAGAGTTACTAACGTCTACGGGGATAGAACGTTAAAAAAACGCATCCCGTACATACTGAATAGTTTACCTGTAGACATCAGAACCGAACCAAATGTGGGTAAATTTAGGAGTAAATGAAAAACTCATCTCTTGGAATCCTTGTCAGCAACAGCGTAATAGTATGGAAATTCACCTACGCCTATCTTGTGTTATATTATATTGTAGATACCTACTTACTTTGAGTGATGCGTTCGGCTGGCGTGGCCGCGTGTACAGCTATGGATACCTACCTACTCGTAAGGGCTACTTGAGTGGCGGATGCCTGACACTATAGTGTGTGTATATTTGTTTACTTACCATGTACCTATATAATAATGTGTAACTAATAATTATTGTACCAATGTATTTTACCTCTCCCTTAGTGATGAATGATAATATATATTTACTGTTCTAATGAATAATATCTTGGTAGGTACTAAATAATAGGATTGTTTTTGTATAAAGACTTGTGGATAATGCATCTGCCAGCTAAAGTCCTGCTGGGGTTGGTTTAAGAGTACTTACAGGTGGACAGACAGACGGACAGACACAATTATGATATTGTATTTATTGTTAAGTGAATTTTAGTAATTACTTGTTAACATTTTGGAATTGTATAAATTTTTTGTAACAACACGTTCCCGCAGACAAACTGTGAAAACAGTTTTGTGGGACATAGTATTAAATTATAAGCACTAATATGTACTTATTAAATAAATAAATAAATCAGAATAACACATAGGCTACAATTTATAAAAATATTGTGTGAATTGTTCAAAATATGACGCGGCGCGACGGGAACGGGAAAACATCCAAATTACCACACGGACGAAGTCGCGGGCGACCATTAGTACATAATAAATCAGTAACTGGTAATCAAGAAAGCTATAACACGCAGGCGGAGCTGCGGGCAACAGCTAGTTTTTAATAAGAACCTCACAATAATACCAAATATTAAAATTCTGCACGACTGCCATTCAGTACAGCGTTTTGCAAAACAATTAGGTATAAATCACATTTCAAAATAATTAACATGATACGCATACTGACTAAATTGCCCATTAAACATAGCTACGGCTGCTACGGACAGCGTTCAAGCGGGCAGCGTTGCCTGTTGCGTCGCATCGTAGCACCCTGTAGCCTCTACGGCGCGTAGCAAGCTCGTAGCCAGTTTTCCAGCGCGTCTCAACGTTTCCACCCGCGTATCGTGTCAACGTTCCCTTACTAACCTACATTCTATACGTTCCATTCGTTGTTTGATCGTGTATTTTTTTATTAATTTAGAATTCTATTTTTAAATGGATAAACGGTTTTTGTTGATTTTTCTCAGTGGTCAGTGATACATTATGAATGTTTTGGAAATAGCAAATTATCGGTAAGTTTAAAAAAAAAATCAAATTAAGCTTAATATGAAAGTTGGAACTGATTGATGATATAAATGAATAATAAATCAGTACTGTGTGAATGACAATTTATATAAAATTTATAATTAATAACTTTGTGCATGATTTTTTATCGTTTATAATGAGATAGGCTTTCAAATTTAATTACTTAGATTAGCTTTTTTGATTGAAATTCAGGTGCTACCAACATATCTAAAATTAAAGTCATCCTCGCCAGCACGTGGATCGATTTACCCATAGAACCCTGATTTGGCAATAGGCTTACTGTCGAAATATGGGCGTTATAAACTCAAGGGACAAGTCTATTCAACTTTGGGTATATTTTGTTGCCAGAGCCTTGTCCATCTATCAGTAGATGGGATGAAGAGATCGGTTTTAACGAGGGGTAACTTTTACCCAAGAATAAAACGGGAACCATATTACTAAGATTCCGCTATCCGTCCGTCCGTCTGTCTGTCACCAGGCTGCCTCGTGAACCGTTATATTTAGAAAGTTGAATTTCCACAGATGATGTATTTCTGGTGCTTCTATAACAAAAAATACTAAAAAATAGAATATAATAAATATTTAAGGGGGCCCCCATACAACAATTTTTTTTTTTTTGCCGTTTTGGTACGGAACCCTTTGTGCGTGAGTCTGACTCGTACTTGGCTGGTTTTAAAGTGATTTCTCTTATTTCTTTGTTATTATAACGTATTAAATAGGTTGTAATTCTCAACTAACAGCTTATTATTAAAGGCATGGGCATCTATATAAATTTATATAAATGGCATATATATTAAAACATTTAAATCATCAAGACAGTTTGTCTGTCTGTCTGTTTATTTTGGCTAATTTCTGAAACTGCTAAATCGATATTAACGTGACTTTCACTGACAGATAACCGATGTGCTAAGTAACATAGGCTACACTTTATTCCGGGAATTTGTTCTTAATGTGGGTATGCAATACACCTCTGCCTACCACCTCAGGGATATACGCGTAATTATATACATGTATGTCTTAAATATGCACGTTATTATCGTCATCATATTCCATGGACACCATTTTAGGATCGTAATGTTGAATAAGACGCTCGGCAATAGACGTAAGAGAGACCGCGCTTGCGCGGGCCTTAAAAAAAATGTAGAATGACAATCATCATCCACTGAGCCTTTTCCCAACGCAGTTGAGGTCGACTTTCCAGTCTAACTGCAATTTGGCTGAACTTGGATATTTTCCGTGAAGCGACTGCCATCTGACCTCTACAACCCATGGGCGATATCGAAGTTCTGCAATTAGACCGCGAGGATTTTTTATTTAGGGCTCAACTACCCCTAACCACGGCCATAGATGTTTGTATGAAAACCGGACGCGACAACGTGCTCTCCGAGACACGGAGGGATATCAATGTCTTTTGAAATGGTCACCCATCCAAAGATCGGCCTGACTCGATGTTGCTTAACCTTTGCAATGTGTTAAAATTGTCGGTTACCACTAGACCACGAGCTCATATAGAATGACAAGACAATTAAATCTTCAAATTATAATTTTTTTTTCTTAAATATATCAAAAAGGTTATAATGAGTTTTGACTCATATTAAATATTGGACGTGAAATAATCAAAATTTAATCAGCTTTGATTAAATTTTGATTATTTTAGATTGTTGAAGTAATGACTCACGAATGAGTTTTCATTAAAAGTAAGTTAAATTGAAATTCAAATCAAAGTAAAAGTCTTTGATTTTGATATCGCAAAATATAAAAATCTGATCGTTGTGCTTTTGTAATATACTAGGGGATTATCGCGGCTCCACTCGCGTTCTCCATTTCCCACGGGACCACATTGTAACAATTTATTAATGAAACCTTATTTAAATCGGTTCAGTAGTGCCAGAGTATATTCATTTGAAACAAACAAAGAACCAAAATTTTCCTTTTAAAATAACTACATAATAAATACATGGGGCACACTAAAAGTTTTGCACTTCTAGCTAATCGGAACTATTTGAATTTCGAATGTTATATTTTTTTAAACGTTGCAACCTTCTTAGTAATAAAAAATCAATTGGAGGGAAATCATTTGTCAATTGTTTTATATCACACATCAAAGTTCTACGTATGCAACGAAAATGTAATTAAGTCGAAAAGATTTTAGAGCGATGATTTTTTATGATTTTAAAAGTTCTCTCTCTCTCTCTCCGCAAGACTGTGCCGCTCGTCTTCAAAATGCTTTTGGGAGAGAAGCACCTTGCTTGAGCACCGTGACGCGATGGTTTGCTGAATTTGAGAGAGGTCGAGTTTCTTTACATGACGAATTTCGTGAAGGGCGGCCTTCAACTGCCGTCAACGAACATAATGTGGCTACTGTTAAGCGGTTAATTGAAGAAAACCCGTGGATTACCTATGAGACAATTCGAGGACTATTGGAGATTGGTATGAGTCAAATCCAGAAAATTTTACAGAAAGAATTGAAAGTTCGGTAACTTTGTTGTCGTTGGATCCCTCATGAACTGACAGCGGAGCAGAAGCGGGCTCGCGCGGAATAGTGCTCACAAATGCTCCTGAAGTACGACCACGGACATTCTAATGCTGTTTATGACATTGTCACAGGAGACAAAACGTGGATTTATTGTTTTGAACCCGAAAAAAAACAGCAATCTTGTGAATGGGTGTTTGAAAATGAGAACAAGCCAACAAAAGTCAGGCAGGCGAGAAACGTTGGTAAAAAAATTATCGCGATTTTTTTTCCCAGCTACGGGTCTCATCTGTACAATTCCACTTGAAGATCAAAAGAGTGTTAGGTAATGCCGAGTGGTATTCTACCATTTGTTTACCCAGGGTGTTAGAAAAAGTTCGCGAAAGACGATCTAAAAGCCGCGTTCTCCTACATCATGACAACGCTTCTTCACACACGGACAACAAAACAAAGTCATTTTTAGCTTCCGAAAAAGTACAACTCGTCACCCATCCTGCGCATAGCCCCGACCTAGCAACCTGTGATTTCTGTATATTCCCCAAAATCAAAGATTTGATGAGAGGTTTCACTTTTACCAACTCCGAAGAGGTAGTGATAGCGTTCAATCGGCGCGTAGAAAACATGCCTTCAGAGCTGTGGTCCTCCTGTTTTAAAAAATTGTTCGATCGCATGAAAAAATGTTTAAAATGTAGAGGAGAGTATTTTGAAAAGCAATAAACATAATATTTTGGTTTTAACATGTTGTTTTTTTAAGTTACGCAAAACTTATAGTGTGATCTACGTATTAGCGAAAACTTGCGGTGCAAAGTTACGAAAATTGCGCGGACTGAGGAGTAAGAAATTAGGACACTTATAGTTTATATAGAGGAGTGAATGCAGATTGTATTTGACACACACACACACACACACACACACATAATTACTATTGTGTTTATTGCAAAGATATGTACGTAGTACTCGTATTATATTGGAAACGAACCTTGGTTTATTGTTAAAGTCAGTGGTTGACATTGGGGCGGGGCCCCAAGAGATTAGACTACGTCCTCGCCGTCCGCCCTGGACCCCAACTTGACCACGGTAACGCAGTGGCAAGTTGGGTGACCGAACGTCGACATCGAGAACTTGAGTGGCCAACACAGGAAGAAACTGCTTATCATGAATAAGCCAGAAGAGACCCCCGGTCCTGACACTGCCCTTCCCCGGGCAGTCTCAGCCGACGACTTACTGCATTATTCCCGGAACCTGATTATGCCTATCGATTTGGGGGCTCGCGTCGCGCCGCCTAGTTGCAGCGCGACGTCGACGCCCCAAGGAAATGTTGCTGCTGGGACTGACGATGGGTCAGCTCCCAGTAGTGTGAGGGGTAAGGGCCCTTCTTCTTCGCAGAAGAGGACCCTCGAGAAGGGGGGGCTACCGCGCGACCGGAGCACTAGTTGCTCTGGGTGGGGGTCCCTCCTCTCCAGCGATTCGGAGGAGGAGGTGCCGGTGAAGACGGTGCGCACGCGTCTCGACGCCTACAGAAAGCGCCCGCCAACACCACCCCCGTCATCTGTGCCGTCCCTGCGCAGTCGCAGGGATATCGGTGTGCCGCCCGCGCGGGAGATAATGAGTATTTTCTCCCGCATGAACGCGGCCATGCGGGGGAGTAAAAACATGTCGGGGAGGAAGAAGATTGTGGCTTCACTGGTGGATGAAGCCCAATCCTCCCTCGACAAGCTCCTCGAGCGGAGCGTCACAGAGGAGGAGGCGAAGCTCCGCAAGCAGGTTGCGAGCCTGGAGGTGGAGCTCACTGCCTCCCGAAAGGAGATGGAAGATCTCCGTCGGGAGGTCGCTGAGCTGACCAAAGCGGTCAAGGCACCTCCAGGTCCCATGCCGCCTCCTCCTCTGACGGCTGGACCAGCGCCGAAGACGGCGCCTAGGACCGCGCCCACCATGGCGCCCGGCTCGCCGCCGAAGCCTGTACCGACTACGGTGCAGGTCCTGACGGCGATCGAGAGGCGCCTCGCGGTCCTGGAGGACCGGGCGTACCGCCCTCCGCTAGCGCGTCCCGCGGTTTCATACGCGGCGGCTGTCGGCGGTGCTCCCGCTCCGGGTCCAAGCGGCACACCCGCTGTCCGCCGCCCCGCTCCGCCCCCGTCCGCTTCAGCGAACCGGATGCCGGCCGAGACCGCGGCCCAGGCGCGGAAGGCCAAGGGGCGTGGTAAGAAGAGTGGCACCCCTGCCGCCTCGTCTTCCTCTAACGTCGCTCCCGTTGCTTCCTTACATCCCTCCAGACGGGAGGGATGGGAAGTAGTGGGAGCCAAGAAGAGGAAGACGAAGGCTGCCAAGAAAGCGGCCAAAGCCGCCGCGGCGAAGGCGCCGAAGAGGCCCCGCCCCCCTCGCTCCACCGCCGTCGTCCTGACGGTGACGACGGTAGGTGTGGAGAAAGGGGTGGGGTACGCCGACGTACTGAGGACC
This sequence comes from Nudaria mundana, assembly GCA_963556515.1. Taxonomy (NCBI): domain Eukaryota; kingdom Metazoa; phylum Arthropoda; class Insecta; order Lepidoptera; family Erebidae; genus Nudaria; species Nudaria mundana. The sequence continues at coordinate 2,970,187 of OY748295.1, read as the reverse complement.
GTGAAGTCCTCAGTCAACCTCTCGGCCCTCGAAATACAAGGGGGGCTCCGGTGCAAGACGACACGCACCGGGGCTCGCCTCCTCGAGGTCTCCGGCGCCTCCAGCGGCCCTAAAGCTGACGCCCTAGCGGCTCAGCTTAGGGTCGCGCTGGACGAAGAAGCCGTCCGCGTCACCAGACCCACCAAATGCGCCGCATTGCGCATCACGGGTCTGGATGACGCGGCCACGACGGAGGAAGTTGTCTCCGCCGTCGTGGAGGCGGGCGGCTGCCCCCGTGACCAGGTGAAGGCTTCAGATATCTCCTTCGGCTCCACTGGTCACGGGATGACAGTCGTCCAGTGCCCCGTCGCGGCGGCACTGAAAGTGGCGGACGGACGAAGCCTCCTCGTAGGGGGCTTCCTAAAGGCGCAGGTGCACCTCCTTCGTGCCCGGGAAACCAGATGTTTCCGGTGCATGGTGGTGGGGCACGTCGGAGTGCAGTGTACAGCGGAAGTCACCGTGGGCGATCGGTGCTTCCGCTGCAGCCGGCCCGGTCACAAGGCAAGTGCCTGTGACGCCCCGCCTCGCTGCTTTAGATGCGAGGCGGAGGGCAAGACCGCGGATCACCGGGTCGGCAGCACAACCTGCGCCGCCTCGAAGCCAAAGCCTCGTCCGCCCGCTGAGAGCGGTGGGGGTGCCGCCCTTGCGCGGCCAGTTGCTTCGCGGCGGGATGCGGTTATGGACGTCAATTAATGTCTGACGCCCGTATCCGTATCCTGCAAGTGAATTTGAACCACTGCCGTGCTGCTCAGGATCTTCTGTACCAGAGCATCCGGCAGTGGTCCATAAACTTGGCCGTGGTCGCCGAGCCGTACTACGTCCACCCGGGAAGCCCGGTGGACGAGGACGGCTCGGCCTGTTGTATCTTTGGGGGGTCCGCCGCAGACAACTCGCGCCTTGCGATCATTGCAAGGGGCCGCGGGTGTGTTGCGGCGGACTATGATGGGTTGGCAGTCGTGGCCACCTACATCTCGCCGAACATTGACGAGTCTCAGTTTGAGCTATGGCTCACTGAGCTCGACGTCGTCTTCGCTGCGTGCCGTCCTCGTCCTGTCCTGCTCCTGGGAGACTTCAACGCCTGGAGTGAGGCGTGGGGCTCCCGGGAAACCAGGGACAAGGGGAGGCTTCTTGAGGACTGGACCAGAACACGTGGTCTGGAGGTCCTCAACCGGGGGAATGTCGCCACCTTTTGGCGGCGGGGGGGGGAATCGATCGTGGACGTAACGTTCGCATCCCCTGACCTCGCCGCCCGTATTACAGGCTGGCGCGTGGAGGAGGGTGAGGAGACGCACTCGGATCATCGGTACATCCGGTTCGATGTCGTCCCCCCACCTGACCTCCCACAGCCGGTGGCAAATCCCCCGGATCCGCGTTGGGCACTTCACCATCTGGATCGGGAGGCTCTCCTGGAGGCATCCATCGTGCAGGCCTGGATTCCAGCGCCGGACCGGCCTGCCGATGTGGATGCCGAGGCGGAGTGGTTCAGGAGAGCCATGTCGCAAATCTGTGATGCGGCGATGCCTAGGGTTACACCCAGACCGGCCAGGAAGCAGGTGTACTGGTGGTCGCCGGAGATTGCAGAGCTGCGCGCAGCATGCATCTCCGCCCGCCGCCGGTACACCAGGTTTCGCCGGAGGCGTCGCCGCCCAGACGACGCGGCAGCCCGAGAGGCGGAGCTTTTTCAGGCATACAGGGAGGCTAAAGGTAATCTCCAGGAGACGATAAAGCGGGCCAAGACGGCGGCCCGCGAGGAGCTCCTGGAGACCCTGCAGCAGAACCCATGGGGGCGCCCGTACCTACAGGTCAGGGAGAAACTCCGACCTAGGGCGCCCCCACTGACCCAGAGTCTCCAGCCGCAGCAGCTGGAGCGGGTCATGGGCTCCCTGTTTCCGACGAGCGCGGAGGAGCACGTCCCTCCGCGCATGGCTCCGTCTCTGCCCGACGCGGATAGCACCAGCGAAGACGACGTACCCGAAGTCAGGGTGGGGGAGCTAGGTGCGGCAGTACTCCGGCTTAAACGCCGGAAAATCACTGCCCCCGGACCCGACGGCATTCCTGGCCGTGCATGGGTCCTGGCCCTCGAAGAACTCGGGCCTCGACTGATGGGGCTCTTTAGCGCATGCCTCGAAAGGGGCCAGTTTCCCAAGGTGTGGAGGACGGGGAAACTGGTCCTGATCCGTAAGGCGGGGCGGCCGGTGGACTCACCGTCCGGATACCGGCCGATCGTGTTGCTCGACGAGGTGTGTAAGCTCTTTGAGCGCATTATCGCGGAACGCCTCGTCGAGCATCTCACGAGTGTGGGGCCAGACCTGGCGGATAACCAGTTCGGTTTCCGTCGGGGACGCTCCACCGTGAGCGCGATCATGCGCGTGAAGAGCCTGACGGAGGAAGCAGTCTCGCAGGGCAAGGTGGTGGTGGCGGTGTCTCTTGACATCGCCAACGCGTTCAACACCTTGCCATGGAGCTGCGTTAGGGAGGCGCTCGTGTATCACGAAACGCCTCTCTACCTCCGTCGTATTGTCGGGGCCTATCTCTCGGAGAGGGCCATAGCTTTCCCCAGCTGGCTCGGGCCAGCTCGGCGAGATGTGTCGTGCGGTGTTCCGCAGGGGTCGGTCCTGGGGCCGCTTCTGTGGAACATCGGCTACGACTGGGTGCTGCGGGGTGCGTTGCCTAGGGGTGTCGGCGTAACGTGCTACGCCGACGATACCCTCGTCACGGCGCGGGGTGCAACGTACCAGGAGGCAGCACTCAAGGTCACGACGGGTGTTGCTCGAGTCGTGGGTCGGATACGGCAGCTGGGACTGGAGGTGGCCTTGCACAAGTCCGAGGTTCTGTGTTTTCACAGACCTCGGAACGGTCCACCAGAAGGTTCCAGCATAAATGTGGGAGGCGTTAGCATCGGCATCAAGCCCTCGATGAAGTACCTAGGGATCGTACTTGATAGCCGATGGAACTTCGGACCACATTTCCGAAGTTTGGTCCCCAAGGTGACGCAGGCATCGGTCGCGCTTTCGCGACTGATGCCCAACCTAAAGGGACCCAACGCCTCCTGCAGGAGACTGTACCTGGGGATCGTGCGGAGTATGGCCCTATACGGGGCTCCCGTATGGGCGGATAGGTTGGCGGTCAAGGGGAACGTGACTCTGTTAAACAGACCACTTAGAACCTTGGCCGTCAGAACCGTACGGGGGTACCGCACGATCTCCGGAGAGGCTGCATGTCTCCTAGCCGGGACCCCTCCATGGGACCTGGAAGCGAGAGCCCTTGCGTCATTGTTCCAATGGCGCAAGGAGGCGCTGGAGCGGGACCACAGGCCTGCGTCTCGAGAAATCGAGGACCAGCGGTCCCAACTCCGCCAGGATCTCATGGAGTCATGGAGGGTGCGACTTGAGCAACCCAAGGGGGGTGCCATCTTCATCGCGGCGGTGAGACCGATCATGGACGATTGGCTGCAGAGGCAGCATGGTGACCTCACGTACCGTGCGACGCAGATGGTTGCCGGGCATGGATGCTTCGGTAGCTATCTGTTTCGCATGCATCGTGAGGTCACACCCCGGTGTCAACACTGCGAGGTTTCCGACGACGACACCGCACTCCACACGTTGGTGGAGTGCTCAGCGTGGGCGAGTCAGCGCCGGGACCTCGTAGTGGGTCTGGGCGTGGATACCCTCTCGCTGGGGACCATGCTTCAAGCCATGGTATCCAGCGGGAGTAGGTGGAACGCGGCCGTGTCCTTCTGCGAGCAAGTCATGCTCGCGAAGGAGGCGGCCGGGAGGGAGAGGGAGCGTACCCTCCCCGCCGAGTTCCGTAGTCGGCGGCCAGGCCGCCCCAGACTACGCGACTACGCCCAAGACTATCGTCCTCCATGATCGGGGCCTGAGGACGGCGGGATCGCCACCCACCGTCCTTACAGAAGCAGGCTAGAAGGGTTGCGTGCTGCGGGGCCTTTGCCCCATAGCACGCAACCAGATTCACTCACTGACGCGGGATAAAACCCGACCCCAATGACGCGGGATTCTCGTCCCGACCAAACACCCGCAGAGACCACAGGGGTGGTCAAAGTCCGCCGGGCGCCACTGGACATACCCTCTGCTAGTAACCAGGGACGCCCGGCAACGGACGTTAGAGCGGCCGCGGCCTTGGGCCGCGGAATTAAAAAAAAAAAAAAAAAAAAAGTGGTTGACATTAATATTAGCTGTATATTGGTCTCTATGATTATGATATTTTAAAAGGAAAGATATGTTACCTTTCGGTCACTAGTTAGTATAGATGTAGATAAGTAATATCGTTTGTATTAAAATGCGGTTAGTCTCCTTAAAACATTGTTTCTAAATATTTATACACAGACACACACATATCAAGCCTATTTCCCCGAAGGGGTAGGCAGAGGTGTATTACACAGCCACAATTTGCCAGTATTTTTAGTCCCAGGTAATAGGGTACAAGCCTTGCGATGAAATGTTGATGAAAGGCAACAAAATCTTACGTGCCAGCCGCTGTGGCATAGCCAGCACATTCCTGGGCGTCTCGGACTATTATGTGTACAATATCACAAAAAGTCGTCAGCCACCATCGTTGTCTAACAAGGAGAACGATTTGCCACTGCAGCCACCGGTGGCGAAGAACGGTGAATTAGAAATCCATGACATAATAACGTAAAGTTTCAACAGTTACAACTGGTTGCACGTTAGTTGATAGCTGATAGTGAAGCGTTATCGTTATGAGATAAAGATTGACTGAGAAGACAGAGATATCTCTATTCTTGCTGTGAGATAAGGATTCCAGACCTTAGCTCATAAATTTTTGACATATATAAATATTAGATGGTGTTATGGTACACATATTTTATTGTGTTGTGGCCGCTAGCTCGGAATACACATAAAAACAGCTGTTTAATCAGGAATGAGAAAACTAAATCACGCGGGAAAACTAAATCTATATATTTAATACGTAAATTTGTCTGTCTGTCTGTCCTTCCGTCGCGTTTTTCAATTATAATTAATAATACATACATTTGCATGAAATATTAAAATATTCGTAAAAGTTTAGGGAAGATTTTTTTTTTTTAATTTATATATTAGAGGCGATACAAAGTTCACCGGGATAACTAGTTCGTTTTAATATTAAATGGAAAATATACGAATGATAATAAACTAATGCCTTAATCTCACGACGGGTGTTGCTCAAGTCGTGGGTCGGATACGGCGGCTGGGACTGGAGGTGGCCTTGCACAAGTCCGAGGTTCTGTGTTTTCACAGACCTCGGAACGGTCCACCTGAAGGTTCCAGCATAAATGTGGGAGGCGTTAGCATCGGCATCAAGCCCTCGATGAAGTATCTAGGGATCGTACTTGATAGCCGATGGAACTTCGGACCACATTTCCGAAGTTTGGTCCCCAAGGTGACACAGGCATCGGTCGCGCTTTCGCGACTGATGCCCAACCTAAAGGGACCCAACGCTTCCTGCAGGAGACTGTACCTGGGGATCGTGCGGAGTATGGCCCTATACGGGGCTCCCGTATGGGCGGCGCGGTTGACGGCCAACAACTCAACGCTCCTTAACAGACCGTTGAGGACCTTGGCCGTCAAAACAATAAGGGGCTACCGCACGATCTCCGGAGAGGCTGCATGTCTCCTAGCCGGGACCCCTCCATGGGACCTGGAAGCGAGAGCCCTTGCGTCATTGTTCCAATGGCGCAAGGAGGCGCTGGAGCGGGACCACAGGCCTGCGTCTCGAGAAATCGATGACCGGCGGTCCCAACTCCGCCAGGATCTCATGGAGTCATGGAGGGTGCGACTTGAGCAACCCAAGTGGGGTACCACCATCATCGCGGCGGTGAGACCGATCATGGACGATTGGCTGCAGAGGCAGCATGGTGACCTCACGTATCGTGCGACGCAGATCGTTACCGGGCATGGATGCTTCGGTAGCTATCTGTTTCGCATCCATCGTGAGGTCACACCCCGGTGTCAACACTGCGAGGTTTCCGACGACGACACCGCACTCCACACGTTGGTGGAGTGCTCAGCGTGGGCGAGTCAGCGCCGGGACCTCGTAGTGGGTCTGGGCGTGGATACCCTCTCGCTGGAGACCATGCTTAAAGCCATGGTCTCCAGCGGGAGTAGGTGGAACGCGGCCGTGTCCTTCTGCGAGCAAGTCGTGCTCGCGAAGGAGGCGGCCGAGAGGGAGAGGGAGAGTGCCCTCCCCGCCGAGTTCCGTAGTCAGCGGCGAGGCCGCCGCAGACTCATCTACGCCCAAGACCATCGACCTCCATGATCGGGGCCTGAGGACGGCGGGATCGCCACCCGTCGTCCTTACAGAAGCAGGCTAGAAGGGTTGCGTGCTGCGGAGCTTTTTTGCCCCATAGCACGCAACCAGATTCACTCACTGACGCGGGATAAAACCCTACCCCAACGACGCGGGATTCTCATCCCGACCCAACCCCCGCAGAGACCACAGAGGTGGTCAAAGTCCGCCGGGCGCCACTGGAAATACGTGCTGCTTGTAACCAGAGACGCCCGGCAACGGACGTTAGAGCGGCCGCGGCCTTGGTCGCGGAACTAAAAAAAAAAAAAAAAAAAAAAAATGCCTTAATCTAAATACAGGTTTCATAATAGCTGACATAGTACATAGCGTGCCGTTTGTAGTATAGTCACCGGTTAGCCGATAGCTGCAAGTGACGGTTGTTCCGATGCAATCAAGATGAGATGTGCAACGGATATTGGATCACGCTTGTGATTATTTCGAAATACCTACTGTATAATGGACGGTATCTCTATCTAGTAGAGGGGCTCGTGGTCTAGTGGTAACCGACAATATTAACACGTTGCAAAGGTTAAGCAACATCTAGTCAGGCCGGTCTTAGGTTGGGTGACCATTTCTTAAGACACTGAGACCCCTCCGTGCCTCGGAGAGCACGTTAAGCCGTTGGTCCCGGCTGTCATACGAACATCTATGGCAGTCGTTAGGGGTAGTTGGAGACCTTTATAAAAATCCGACAGGTCCAACTATAGAACTTCGATATCGCCCAAAATAAATAGAAAATATCGAAGTTCAGCCGAATCGCAGTTAGACTGGAAAGCCGACCCCAACTGAGTTGGGTAAATGCTCGGTGGATGACTCTCTTTGTAAGTGTGTGTGGGGACAGGGGGGGTAAAAGCTCCCAATGAGTTTATATTTAATGGTAAAATATAAAACCAAAATTCCAACAACCAGGACTGGTAGTTGGAATTTTGGTTTGAATTACAGAATGGTTATGGATTTTTTATAGTAGCCGGTTGTAATTGTAAACCTTTTTTGGTTCCACGTCTTAGGAGGTAAGCCTTTTGGCGTTACCGAACACTATACAAGGACAATAATGTACAACCATTCCTTAGTGTAAATCTAAATATTAAAGGATCGGTGTTACATATACTCGTAGGTACCTAACAATTGTAAAAATGTGTAATTTGACCTACTAACATAGGCTATGCAAGCATTGTTACTAACCCCATGAGTCTTGTTACTTGAAATAAATAAAATATTAAGATTATGTTTATATTAATAATCTCAAAAGTCCGAGACCCCCAGGACTTTAATTGACTGTGCCATAGCGGCTGGCACGTAAGATTTTGTTGCCTTTCATCACAAGGCGACGGGTTTCAAATTTTTTTCAAAATTACAATAAAGCTGCTACTTTTTAATAAATTCATTCGGTCATTTTGGACATAACCCATTATAAATGTGCCTGGTGACGGCAATAGGCTTGCTCCCTATTACGTGGGACTAAAAATACTGGCAAATTGTGGGTGTGTAATGCACGTCTGCCTACCCCTTCGGAGATATAGGCGTGATATGTGTGTATAAAATTCCAAGCGTTAATATGCTACTGGAAGAATTAACGAAGTCGGCAGCGTCTAATAGTTTATTTATAAAATTTTTATATCTATCTGTCTTACATAATCTACTATACTAGCTGTCCCGGCGTGTTTCGTACCGCATTATTTTTTCTAGTGATCCGCACTACATTATGTTTCTTTCAAAATATCCTTCTCCTGATAATAAGGAACAAAACAAAAAAAGAATTATAGTCAAATCAGTCCAGCTGTTCTCGAGGCATTAATCTCTTAACCAACACGACTTTGTTATATACGAGTTTATAATATAGATATCTAAGGTTGGTAGACTTCGCAAGAATGGAACTCGAGTACAGGCACGAGCACGTCATCATGTTAGCAGAGTGCCAATTAAAGACGATATTAGGGTGGATTAATCACTGGCAGTTATTGGAAATCAATATTGCTTGCGGTCGTGTAAATATTCTACGAGACGGCAACCTGACGATTCGAGCTCAACGATTTCAAGTCTATATCGATACTACACTTCAAATATTGACACGCAAAACGACTTATAATTACCGGACTGGGATCAAATGGTTGTCGTAATGCAACCAAATTTAAATGTGACACTTGAAAAGAAAAAAAAAAAAAATTAAATCGGTTTACCAAGTCGAAAGAGTCGAAAATAATAAAAAGTAATTTGGGATATGTAAAGTTCTATTTAATACAAATTAATTAAACCCAAACACAACGTAACTGCTGTAAATCGTTGATGAGTTCCCTCGACTGGCTTTCGGCTCCCTCATCAGATCGACTCCAAACCTTCATTAAATAGTAGTCCTTTATCACGCCTTTTCAATTTAGTTGATGGTTTCGATTGTCGGCACTTGGTGAAACTTATAGATTACTTATAGTTTCACCAAGTGCCAACAATCAAAACACAAACAAAACGGTGTACAAGTGGTTTTTGTTAACATGTATTACTATAAGTTTCACCAAGTGCCGACAATCGAAACCATCAACTATATTGAAAGGCGACTAGTGCGTCTGATCGAGACCCCAGCCGCTCCTATGTCAATTGCCGCGGGCGTCTCTGGTACGCACCGGAAGGTATTTCCATTGGCGCCCAGCGGACCTTGGCCACCGGTGTGGCCTCCGCGCTGGGGTTTGGTCGGGTTTTATCCCGCGTCGGTGAGTGAAGGCGTGTGTGCATACAACACGCAGCCCTTCTATCCTACTTCTTTTGCCCTGGCGTGATTGTTACCCACAGAGTGACGAGATAAAATGTGGGTGTTAATAAGGTCACTGCTTACCCCTTTTAAGAAAATAAGTAATTTCATGTGTATTATGTTCATAATTCACTTGTTTCAGACTCAACAGTATCTCGCCTATTTTGCAGACTACACATTTCCTTTTCATAATGAATTCTTGGTTTTCAATCAGATCTATTTGCTTGTTTAATGAATTCAGTATGTATTTAAAGTAGTATTTGAGTTAAATATTTTAATTATATTAACTGATACCTACGGTATTTAGGCTTAAATTATTGTGTAAATACATTTTTGCTCCGACTACAGAGATAGTACAGAGATAGTCCGAGACGCCCAAGACTTTAATTGGCTGTGCCATAGCGGCTGGCACGTAAGATTTTGTTGCCTTTCATCAACATTTCATCGCAAAGTAACGGGTTTCAATTTTTTTATAACATTTGTATCTGCTGCTTTTTATTAAATTCATTCGGCCTTTAGGACATAATCCATTATAAATGTGCCCAGTGACGGCAATAGGCTTGCTCACTATTACGTAGTACTAAAAATGCTGAAAAATTGTGGGTGTGTGGTGCATATCTGCCTACCCCTTCGGAGATATAGGCATGATATGTATGTTAGTATGTAAGACCAATAAGCTACTGTAGAGCAAATGCAAAATAAATTCACCGTCATGGAACGGTAGTACTTTCACTTGGAAAATTGCATGTAAAAATTTCAAAAATTTAAAATATTTCGAATTTTCACGAGTACGCAGTTTATGTTTTAAGATAAGAGACCCGTTTAACTACAATTGGTTAAAATTTAAAGAAAACTTCAAACCTGTTTTTTTGCGGTTTTTCATTCCTTAATCCGGCCCTGGTAAAGTTATGTCAATGCGGTTCCACGCCAGCTGTCCTACTATTAAAATACACGTATGAAATATTTTTTAGCGAAATTGGTCGAATGGTTTAGACTGTAAGTCTCCCCATACATAAGTACATACATTTTCCAGAAATCTCTGTGTCAGAATCATAAAATAATATAAAATGAAATCACTTCCCTATGTATGCTTAGGTCTTTAAAACTACGCAACGGATTTTGATGCAGTTTTCACCAATGGCGAGAGTGGTTCTCGAGAAAAGGTTTAAGTAAAATTTGTCAAGCGGGTGAAGCCACGGGCGTCCGCTAGTTTACAATAAAGCATACACGTATTCAAATTATGTACATACTTAATACAGAGGTGTCGGTATTAGCATCGGCATCAAGCCCTCGATGAAGTATCTAGGGATCGTACTTGATAACCGATGGAACTTCAGACCACATTTCCGAAGTTTGGTCCCCAAGGTGACACAGGCATCGGTCGTGCTTTCGAAACTGATGCCCAACCTAAAGGGACCCAACGCTTCCTGCAGGAGACTGTACCTGGGGATCGTGCGGAGTATGGCCCTATACGGGGCTCCCGTATGGGCGGCGAAGTTGACGGCCAACAACAACGCTCCTCAATAGACCGTTGAGGACCTTGGCCGTCAAAACAATAAGGGGCTACCGCACGATCTCCGGAGAGGCTGCATGTCTCCTAGCCGGGACCCCTCCATGGGAACTGGAAGCGAGAGTCCTTGCGTCATTGTTCCAATGGCGCAAGGAGGCGCTGGAGCGGGACCACAGGCCTGCGTCTCGAGAAATCGATGACCAGCGGTCCCAACTCCGCCAGGATCTCATGGAGTCATGGAGGGTGTGACTTGAGCAACCCAAGTGGGGTACCACCATCATCGCGGCGGTGAGACCGATCATGGACGATTGGCTGCAGAGGTAGCATGGTCACCTCACGTATCGTGCGACGCAGATCGTTACCGGGCATGGATGCTTCGGTAGCTATCTGTTTCGCATACGTCGTGAGGTCACACCCCGGTGTCAACACTGCGAGCCATGCTTCAAGCCATGGTCTCCAGCCAGGGAGAAGGAGGAACGCGGCCGTGTCCTTCTGCGAGCAAGTCGTGCTCGCGAAGGAGGCGGCTGAGAGGGAGAGGGAACGTACCCTCCCCGCCGAGTTTCGTAGTCAGCGGCGAGGGCACCGCAGACGTATCTACGCCCAAGACCATCGACCTCCATGATCGGGGCCTGAGGACGGCGGGATCGCCACCCGTCGTCCTTACAGAAGCAGGCTAGAAGGGTTGCGTGCTGCGGGGCCTTTACCCCATAGCACGCAACCAGATTCACTGACTGACGCGGGATAAAACCCTACCCCAACGACGCGGGATTCTCATCCCGACCAAACCCCCGCAGAGACCACAGAGGTGGTGAAAGTCCGCCGGGCGCCACTGGAAATACGTTCTGCTTGTAACCAGAGACGCCCGGCAACGGACGTTAGAGCGGAACTAAAAAAAAAAAGAGGTGTCGGTATTGGGTATTGAGAACAGTGTCGCAAATTCAATGGATAATTCCGACATTTAAAAATGTCCAACGTGCCAAAAGAAGTTTTCACTTAAAAAAACAAATTTATTTACTTCCATTGGAGTAACCAAGGCGCCTGTCGTCAATTAATTTAAGGGTTTCTAACAAATTGCTTTTTTGCAAAGGGAATTAAGTCCTAATTTCGGCTTTACCTGAGTTACTTGGGGTGGAGTCTCGCATCCAAACGAGCTGCTCAAAAGGGCCACGGGACATTTGTAAATTACCGTGAGTTATATTAAAGTACTGATTGTAATTTATCTTGACATTAATGGCTAAGTACTTATATTCTTTTTTATTACATTTTTATTATAAGGACTCCAATTTGTACGTGAAAATTTTATCCATTCAGATGACGTTTATATTATAATTTTTTGTCGTATCTATTTCTCATGGGAATATAATTATCGATGCTAAAAGGACCCTATGGGTATAACATTAGTTGTTTAAAACATTCTTACTACATTGTTTTATATATGTAACACTATTTATCCAGACTACTTACTACCTACCTATATTTATAGAGAGGTACTTGGTATTAATAAATATTTTTGAACATTCTCACACAATGTCATCTATATAGCCCAAATTAAGCTAATATAAGCTTGTGTTTTAGGATCTAGACGACTGATAAACATACTTATATATTTCTAAATACAAACATTATACATAGAAGACACCCAAACTCCGAAACGAACATCTGTGGATCACAAAAATAATTTGATTCGACCCGGAATCGAACCTGGGACCTCAGGGATCAGCAGTCCACCACTATGCCATATGGCAGTATAACACTGTACCACCGAGGCATTCTAGTCTACCGAGGCAGGTATTACAATATAAAGTACCGAGCCTTGACTGAAATGCACTCAATAATATAATCTTTAATGCACATCATATCATCTGTAATTTTTATTTTCGTTTTGTTTTCGTTCAGTAGTTACAAAGATTTTTTACTACTAAAAATTCTACAATAAGAGTGACTTTGAAATTTCTTTCCAGATTATTACTAATAGGCTCTACATGATGCCTACAAGTGTCTTTGTTAAGTGTCTGCCGTAAGTCGCGATATTAACAACGTTTATGTATATTTAAATTATTAATTATTTAATTAGTTATTAGAATTTAAGTCTTTTATTTATAATTAAATAATAAAATTTATTTATAATTTATAATTAAATATTTTTTTTGTATTAGTTTTACTTACATCAATTACATTTTTTTCTTTTCTTTTTCAACACTACTGCTATGCACCTACTACTAGATCTATCTGCATCACCCTAAGGTTGACTGGAAGATAATGCCTATGGCATTAAGTCCGCCATTGTACAATAATTGTGCAAAAAGTTTAAATAAAAAAAAATAATAACACAATCATCATTCATCATTCACCGAGCCTTTTCCCAACTAAAGTTGGGGTCGGCTTTCCAGTCTAACTGCGATTCGGCTGAACATCGATATTTTCCGTGAAGCGACTGCCATCTGACCTTCACAACCCATGGGCGACATCGAAGTTCTGTAGTTAGACCGGTCGGATTTTTGATTTAGGGCTCCAACTACCCCTAACGACTGCCATAGATGTTTGTATGACAACCGGGACCGACGGCTTAACGTACTCTCCGAGGCACGTAGGGGTCTCAGTGTCTTAAGAAATGGTCACCCACCCTAAAACCGGCCTGACTCGATGTTGCTTAACCTTTGCAATGTGTTAACATTGTCGGTTACCACTAGACCACGAGCCCCTCAAATAAAAATAACACAATGTGATCACAAAATTAGATGTCTAGTGAGTGGGCTAGTGGTGTCTTATTCAGTTGGTAGATCGTTCCTCCTGGAAAGGGATCAGTCACTGGTTCGAGTCCAGCCCAAGAATATAGTTTTTGTGATTCATATTGTTTTAATTCTTGATACTCATATATGTATATATATGGCACGATATATTATTATATGGTACGATATCGTGGCAATGTGAAGACGCCCATTAGGTGGGACCAATTTAGTGGCTGCCGAAATATGACCGTAATAAACGACACTGCCTACCTCCTATGTGGGTAGACATAGTATAAAAATATATGTAAACACCATCTGTCATATCCAAGTATGTTTTTTATTCCCGATTATAAATTGAGACCTCGGTTTGAGTGGCATAGTCGTGAGGGTTACGTCTTGTTTTCATTCAAATACGTACCTACGACGAACTTATAGTGTGACCTCACACTATAAGTTTTGCATAACTTAAAAAAACAACATGTTAAAACCAAAATATTATGTTTATTGCTTTTCAAAATACTCTTCTTTACATTTTAAACATTTTTTCATGCGATGGAACCATTTTTTAAAACAGGAGGACCACAGATCTGAAGGCATGTTTTCTACGTGCTGATTGAACGCTATCACTCCCTCTTCGGAGTTGGTAAAATCAAAACCTCTCATCAAATCTTTGATTTTAGGGAAAATACAGAAATCACAGGGTGCTAGGTCGGGCTATGCGCAGGATGGGTGACGAGTTGTACTTTTTCGGAAGCTAAAAATGACTTTGTTTTGTTGGCCGTGTAGAAGCGTTGTCATGATGTAGGAGAACGCGGCTTTTGGGTCCTCTTTCGCGAACTTTTTCTAACACCCTGGGTAAACAAATGGTAGAATACCACTCGGCATTAACACTCTTTTGATCTTCAAGTGGAATTCTACAGATGGGACCCGTAGCTGAGAAAAAAACGCAATCATCTTTTTACCAACGTTTCTCGCCTGCCTCACTTTTGTTGGCTTGTTCTCATTTTCAAACACCCATTCACAAGATTGCTGTATTTTTTCGGGTTCAAAAAATAAATCCACGTTTCGTGTCCTGTGACAATGTCATAAACAGTATTAGAATGTCCGTGGTCGTACTTCAGTTGCATCTGTGAGCACCATTCCACGCGACGTCCGCTTCTGCTCCGCTGTCAGTTCATGAGGGATCCAACGACAACAAAGTTTCCGAACTTTCAATTCTTGGTGTAAAATTTTCTGGATTTGACTCATACCAATCCCCAATAGTCCTCGAATTGTCTCATATGTAATCCGCGGGTTTGCTTCAATTAACCGCATAACAGTAGCCACATTATTTTCGTTCACGGCAGTTGAAGGCCGCCCTTCACGAAATTCGTCATGTAAAGAAACTCGACCTCTCTCAAATTCAGCAAACCATTGCCTCACGGTGCTCAAACAAGGTGCTTCTCTCCCAAAAGCGTCTTGCGGAGAGAGAGAGAACTTTTAAAATCATAAAAAATCATCGCTCTAAAATCTTTAGTTAAGTTTAGTTTAGTAATAAAAAAAAACAATTGGCGGGAAATCATTTGTCAATTGTTTTTTATCACACATCAAAGTTCTACGGATACAACGAAAATGGAATTAAGTCGAAAAGATTTTAGAGCGATGATTTTTTATGATTTTGAAAGTTCTCTCTCGTTTAATAAAATATAACATTCGAAATTCAAATAGTTCCGATTAGCTAGAAGTGCAAAACTTTTAGTGTGCCCCATGTATAAAAATTATAATACTACATAGTATTATAGTTTTACCTCCCTCACGACTATGACTTTATAGGTTTTAACAGTTTACTATTAGTTAACCTTCTTTTCTATATAGTTAACCTTCGTGTATAGCCTTAAGCATTATTACACAAATGTGAACCCGTTAACATTGTATGTAAATGTTAACGGCGAATATCAGTAACCTTTATACTTCCAAATAAAATTTGCTATCGCTATCAGCCGTAAAAATACCAATGCCACCCAAACCGAGGTCTCAATTTATAGTCAGGAATAAAAAACATACTTGGATATGACAGATGGTGTTTACATATTTTTATACTGTGTCTACCCCCTAAGGAGGTAGGCAGTGTCGTTTATTACGATCATATTTCAGCAGCCACTCAATTGGTCCCACCTAATAGAGTGTTCGAATATTATTGATATTACTCGTATTACCTCAATTTAAAAAATACTATATATAAAAAAATGTGTTTGTTTTTCAAAGTACCACAGAATAGGGAATAGTACTTACATACAGAACATGCACTCGAAAGTTAATTAAAGCACATTCTTTTGTTTACAGAGAACATAAATCGAACGTTAGGGTTGTCAGTAAAGTAAAATATATACCAGCATAATTTGACCAATAATTATGACGTTAATGCCTCAATATCAACTCTTTCGTAAATGCCGTGTCACAAACAAGAGACAACCCTTACTGATTTACAACTTCAAGTTGTCGCTGACGGTGGTTAGGCGAGTGACATAGGCTTGGTTATACTTCCAGTCGGTTCAGTTATCGAGACTGAGTCCAAAATATTTTTTTAACGATGGTTAAAAATGTATATTGTTATAAATATGTTCGAACAGTAGACTTCGCAAACATTATTTGGCCTCCACCCACCCTATTACTTCCCAATCAAAAAAAGGTCACGAGGAAAAAAAAAATTAAACCGTTGAGCCAAGTTTCGTGAAGATCGGATAAAAACTGTGTCTAGCCTGGAACACACATACATACAGCCAGACGAACGAAAGCAAAGTTATTCAGTCTCGAATCATGGTTATCACACATACGATGATACGAGTTTATTAGATAATGCAACCTATTTCTCTAATGGTCGGTGCATATTAGTGAGCTTACAGGAAGCGATGGAAACGTTTCAGCTCTCTGCACGCAACCGCCCTATATACTACCTATATAAGTAAATACCTACATAACATAGCCCGGTGGGGCTATAAAACTAGTCATCAAGTAACCAAAATTTCCAAAGCTGAATTTTGGTAGAGATAAAAAAAGTCTCCGTCGATTCCTTAAAAATTTGTTACATTAGGTTATTTCAAAATTCAACATATATTTGTTAATTTGGGTCGCATCGTGACACTATTAAATAAATATAAATAAATATGTTAGGACAATTCACACAACGCCATCTACGAGTAGTCTCAAACTAAGCAGAGCTTTTGATATGAGTACTAGATAAACTGATATAAACTTATTTACATTTTTTTTGTAAATACATACATACGAGTATTATACATAGGAAACATCCAGACTTCGGTACAAACGTTTGTGTCATCACACAAAGTTTGTCCCGACCGGGAATCGAACCCGAGATTCCGGTGTCGAAAGCGGGTGCACTACCGGTTACGTCATTGAAGCAGTCTTATTAAGCAGTATTAAGTAGGTAAATAAAATATTGCAAAATAAACTCAAAAATTCAACTTATCGTTTGCATGTGCTAAGCAAAGTTTCCTTAAAGCGGCAATAGGCAGTCTCTCTCTACTAGGTACAATAATAGGCGAAATTTGGGTGTATAATATGCCTCAACCCTACTCTTTCGACGGGATTATGTTTATGTATGTACTATTTAGGTAGTAAAAGGGATGACAAGGAAGGGCACTATGTCGGTGCTTATGCAGTGTTCACTAAATCATGTGCTCGGAGAAGCGCGTAACTTTCTTTAATATACAATTGGCGGTCTGTGTGGGATGCTAGGGGATTAGGTCCACTACGATATTTATATTTCATCTACATATTAAAGTTGTTATTACGTCAAAAATATGTTAAGTTTGGTAACCCCTAACGAAGTAACTGATGAATCGAAGGCGTTTTCAAAAACGCCTCTGTATACTTCTTCAAGGATAAAGACATAATTTGTGTGTGTCTATGCAATTAAAACATCTATTTTTTAAACTTTTACATATTTCACTCATTATTCGAGTTCCGCACCCAAAGGGTAAAACGGGGTCTTTAGTATTAAGACTCCGCTGTCCGTCCATCTGTCTGTGACCATGATGTATCTCGTGAACTGTAAAAGTTAGAAAGTTGAAATTTTCATGTCGTTGCCGCTATAAAAACAAGTAAGTACTAAAAAATAGAATACAATATTAAAGTGGGCTCCCATACAATAAACGTCATAGTTTTTGCCTCTCGTACTTGGCCGCTTTTTTGATAGATAGATAATCAGAACTTATACCTCCCCTATATCGTCACGATAAAATGCACGATATCGTGGTAGTGTGAAAGCGCCCATTGCAGGTAGAATGTGACATTAATCTACACATTATTAAGCTACTTTTTATCCTGACAATAGTTTTCCCCGAGGATCGGGATCAATACCATTATTCCACACAATATAATAATAATGCCTGTTTACCATACGTTATAATCAGAGATATTTATATGCCAACTCTTTGCCAGTAAGTAGTTGTACCTTTCATCATTCACCGAGCCTTTTCCCAACGCAGTTGGGGTCGGCTTTCCAGTCTAACTGCGATTCGGCTGAACTTCGATATTTTCCGTAAAGCGACTGCCATCTGACCTCCACAACCCATGGGCGATATCGAAGTTCTGTAGTTAGACCGGTCGGATTTTTTATTTAGGGCTCCACTAACCCTAACGACTGCCATAGATGTTCGTATGACAACCGGGACCGACGGCTTAACGTGCTCTCCGAGGTAAATAATGCCAGAGCTTTCTCGATCTATAAGCTCCTGCCTATCGATCGAGAAAGCTGTACCAGTTATAAGTTGTAAGTGTAACCAAGTTTGTAAGTGACATTAGTAAAGTTAACTAAATTCCCTATGAAGTTACACTACACTGAAAAAAATATAAATATATGACAAAATACTCGTCAAAAATTGATATAACAACCGACTTCAAATTACCGAAATGGGACCAAATAATTGTAAAAACATACAGTCAAATAGAGAACCTCCTCCTTTTTTAGAAGTCGGGTGAAAAAATGTAAGTAAGTTAAATTATTTTTATTCAGAACAGTACTAACAAATGAATTGTGAACTGCTTTTAAAAAATAACCTTACTCTTAAGTTGAATCATGCCAAGAGTTGTTTCTTTTGAAAAGGGAACTTCGCTCCTGGCTCAAGTACAATAGTTGCAGGTAACTTTGAATAAAACCTTACAGAGCTTCTCATTTAACTCAACCTTTGAAACCGACTAGGAGTATAATGAATTCACTTTTACTTTGACTTTAAAATTCTACTTTGATTCATTGTGCTTGGGTAAGGAGAGGGTTCTATTCACATAGATACTGCATATATTATATGGTTGAAATAGTTTTATTTAAGCCAAGATGACGATAGCATAGCTCGGACTGCAGAGGTTCTATTAATTGTTATGAAACATCAGAAAGAAAGATAGAAATATTTTTTTTTATTGTTGAATCACAACTTTACACAAAATATAACTTATCTGTGGTTATGACAGCCACAACTGACAGTGTGGTTTGGTTTGACACTTATGAGTGACGTATGTGTGGTAGGAAATACGTGGCTGTTATAATTTTGGTTTAAATTCAAGAGCGGTTATGGAGTTCGATTTTTGCTGAGCGCGTGGCTGGTGGTTTTTTAGGTTACCTCTGGCGCTCCGCAAAAATCGGGTTCCCAGATACTCACATACCGAACAACGTTTCGTGTCCTGCACCTGGAGCTAGTTAGGAATAACTAGTTCTTCTGTGCGGGACTATCAACTAATTAAGGATTACCTTGACATTGGCGAAAGCATCAATGAGCATCGATGGAGCCACGTTTTTAAAAAAAGGAAAATAAGAGTGGTTATGGATTTTTTACAGTACCTGATAACAGCAATTAATTACTTGTTCTTTACCAACAAAATTACTAGCAAAATGTGGTCGTATAATGAACCTTTGTCTACCCCATCAGGGATATAGAGGTAATGATGTATGCTGAGGCTAACATGCTCAAGTAAATAAAGAAAAAAATATTATTATATTACATTATATTATTGAGCCTCGATCATACCAACATTATATTTCACCACCATAGATAGACGATCTCTTGACAAGCTTTTCATGAAACAAATCTGCTGTAACCCAGGATCAAAATATCAAGAGATTTATCCCACCCGCCAGCTGTTGTCATTTTAGTTTCATACAAATCCAATCTTGTGAGCGAACTTGATATATATTTTGGATTTGCAATATCATTATCAGGGTTTGCTGGAAAAAGAATCACACTATTTGCTGCACTCATTTACACTAAAATATAAAACATAACATACATGCATAATATAACCCTGTCTTTTTCCCTGTAAAGAGTAGATAGAGGCAGTACTATTCCTTATTCTGTTATAGAGGTACTTAAGTTTTTTGATTCCACGTAATAGATGGTGAAACTATTGCCGCTAACTGGACAGTTTCATGTTTGTCAGAGCCCGATGGTGGGCAGGTGCATCACTTAAAGGTGAGTTTGGCTTCAGCTTCTATTCCCGAAAGCAGTGACGTTGAAAGCAGGTGAGGGTTTGGGTCCATGTATTTTGATAGATCACCGTAGCACCCAACGCAACAAAACTTTAGTTTGGAGAACACAACTTAGCTTTCTCAAATTCTCATATCTAAAAGATTTGTAGGTAAGTATTGTTCTATATAAAATGTGTTTAATGCTTCCTAAGCATACTCTTACTAAAATACTCTGTTACATCCTCTTCTCGAATCTTCATGTGTCACAAAGCTGTTCTGTTTCATTACAGTTATTTGAGATCCTTGACAACATCGGAATGATTCGTATGATACTTCAAATACCCGAACATTCCAAGCCCTTTTTAACAGGTATTCTCTATACACACTACATTCATTTAAAGAGGTTTGGGTTCTTTCTGATCACACAATTCATCCTTATTGCCTAAACTTTATTTTTACTTATCAACAAGAAATTAATAGCGATATGATTTTATTGACCGAGCGAGCGAAGCGAACGAAGCGTCTCAGTTTTAACTCGAGGACTGATCGATTTGGCGTTGTTGGTATGAGTGTCAGTTCTGGTCTACAGGCCGCATTTTTCGGCCGATTTTCATGAAATTTGGCACAAGTGTTCTTTGTTGCAAGGCACAACTTTTGTCGAAGGGATTTTTCGATTGGGGGGAAAATGGAGGAGAAATGGGGGAAAATGCGAAAATACCGCGAGGTCTACTGTTCACAGAACCACTAGTTAGTATGTTTGCATTGAATAAGCTCCTCTATTATTTTATCTATAGTAAACGGTTAATGTTATGTATTCAATTGTTATATATTTTTTCACAAAATAACGTGAGGTGACATGTTTACATAAGTTTAATGATGCTACAATACACATTATTTATTGTATTGATCGTAGAAATTACATAAATAAATACACGCCGTTTCAAATACCGCGTCGTTAGCGTGTATTACAAAAACAACAGAGTAAACACAATTGTATAAGTTATCAGTTTCATCAATGTTTATGAAGATGCCATTTTATTTCATTTAAAATAAATACAAGTGTATGCTTACAAGTGATATTCAATGTCACTTTGTATTTTTATTAACATAATTATAATGTCAACTTTATGACAAATACAATCACGATAGACGCATATAATACCACTACATTCCACCAGTTTCTTAATACGTCTCACGTTTATATAGCAGACGAGCCTATTACCATTTGCAAGCACTTTAGGACGATTTACACTTCTAGCTAATAATATAATATAAATAAATAGTTCCGATTTGAATTTCAAATGTTATATTTTTTTAAACGTTGCAACCTTCTTAGTAATAAAAAAAACAATTGGCGGGAAATCATTTGTCAATTGTTTTTATCACATAGAAAACATGCCTTCAGATCTGTGGTCCTCCTGTTTTCAAAAATTGTTCGATCGCATGAAAAAATGTTTAAAATGTAAACGAGGGTATTTTGAAAAGCAATAAACATTATATTTTGGTTTTAACATGTTGTTTTTTTAAGTTACACAAAACTTATAATGTGACCCAATGACGGTTTTATAATTACATAAAATATCCTACGTATATCCGCGCAACGGAACTGATGATTGGATCAGTCGGTTTGGACTGCAGATCAAACCTGTGGATCAGTACAACTCATAATGTACAGCTCATAAAGAGCGGAGCGAAGCGGAGCTCAATCTTAGGCGACAAGTGTAAATCGTTAGTGCGTCTACTCCTCCGAAATGGCTCGACCGATTTAGACCAAATTTGGCATGCTAGTCGACATCATACCCGGGAGTGCATATATCTGAAATCATGAAAATAGAGCTGACCACGGAGGAATAATCACCGAAAATGTTCTGGACATCACCGAAAAACCAGATGATTAAATGGTTGCCATGGAAACAAGTGCGTCAACAATGAAAATAGAATTGTTTTTCATTCCATTAATTAATTCAAGTGTTCGATTCTGATTCTGAAATGTAATAAAAACATTTGCTCGGCTCAATATTTGCAATTAGCAGCATGCATTGCATACCTAGTTTATTTATGTCATCATTCTCATGTCATTTATCTCACTTTTAGTCACGAATGTTACTTCATAAACATATTCAGAATTTCCATTTTGAATACAGCCGGAACAATTTTTCGGAATAATTGTCTATTGCTTGATAGAGATATGTCTCGCTCTGACGAGAGCACATATATTACGAAGATACCATTGTATAGTTAGAAAACCAAACCATTGGTAAAAAGCAGAGAGAATTTAATCATAATAAGCCTATCGAAGAAAATTCGTCGAACAATAAAAGGGTGCAATATTAGTGCAAAGATGTGCAACGAGCATTGTATGAGCATGTTTTTTGGAAGGTTTTGTTTGACGGTACATAATAATATAGTCTAAATAAGTAAAAAGCTGATTTTGATTAGATTTATACATACATATTTATTATACAAGAGATTATCTAAAGAAGTCCGAATTTTGTTAGTTTTCAGAGTGTTACCGTAATTTTTTTCTGAGTCGAATTATAAGATTAAATTAAATTGTTTGATTTTTTCCTAAAGCTAACGTTTCTCTAAATACCACTATAATCATTATTCTAGTAAAAATAAATAAATCAGTAAATATTGACGTATTTGTAAGGGCGGCCAAATGCTATACCTGCGGCCACTCACATTACTCGGGAAAGCACAATATAATCTGGCACAAGTATTCTTTTTTGTTATAAGATCCTTCTCCTGATAATAACAAACATAACAAAAAAAGAATTACCAAAACATGTCCAGCCGTTCACACGTGATGGCGTGATGAGGGAAATATATAGATTATTATACTGTTACAGTACACACCAAACATAGAACGTACTACCAAACCTAAAACTTACAAATAGATGATTATTCGGTTTTCACTTGAAAACTATTGTAATCAAACAGTAATTATATTTTGTTCATAAATTATTCATAATAAATATTGTACATTACTATTCATTTTAACAAACTTTCGTTTCAATTAAACGCAATCGACCAGAAACACAATTTAATTAAATTCAAAACTGAATTTCAGCAACAAACCACATTCAAAAAGCCAGTGAAGAATTTGCTGAAAGGAATAATTAATATATCCAAAGCGTTGTCACTTCAAATATTTTCGCTGAAACAGTTTGCAATGAGTTCGTTGTTCAAATGAAGCAGCTTAATTATAAAACTGGATGTCTTAATGATAACTGTGGCTTGAAATTTTAATGATTAATTATAGCTAATGAGGTTGTCAAAATTTTTAATTAATTAAGCCTTATTACGGCCAGGTTGTATGGCTTTAGGTTGCAAAGCTTAAAGACTAATTGGTTAATATTAAGTTACTACATTATTATAAACACTACATTATTATAAAACAAAGTCGCTCCTAATCTCTCTATTTGTATCCTTAAATCTTTAAAACTATGCAACGGATTTTGATGCGGTTTTCACCAATTTACAGAGTGGTGCTCGAGGAATGTTTTTGTGTACATAATTTCTGAAGCAAGCGAAGCCGCTGACGCCTCCTATTAAATTTTACAGGCATCGATAGAATTTTATGTTTATTGTAGGTGCTAAGGGGGCGATCCCCAATTGCAATAGCGTGATTTTATTCCAAGTGTTACAAATATTTACGATAGGTAATACCCGTGTTATTAGCATAACTGCTAGTTAACCTAATAAATTACATACTTTTAAAACTGAACGGTAATTATTCACTAATTGTTCGTTAAATATTTGCTTACATACATGCCATGACGCCTAACACAAAGAGGTAGGTAAAGTCATAGGTATATTTCCACATTTCCTTAGTTATGTAGTTCCTACTACGAGGTGTCCATTTGGTGGCTAACACGCCGATTACACTTTGATCAGTGTTAAGCGCGAGTTCATACATTTTCTACTTTCAACTGGTAAGTGATTAGTAAAATCAGTTGCACTAGCACTCAACAAAGTCTAAATACGACTTAAAGTTGGTCTGGCAATCAGTTAGTTGACCAAGTGAGTGAAACCAGCGAAGCGTTTACATTTGGAGATTAAACAATTTTGCTTTCTTACGTCCATCCATGTCTGTCTGTCTGTGTGTATTCCGAGATAGAACCCACAGTTTTTATCCGTTCTTTACGAAATTAAATAAATAAATATGTTAGGACAATTATTCACACAACGCCATCTAGTCTCAAACTAAGCAGAGCTTGTGATATGAGTACTAGATAAACTGAAATAAATACTTTTATACATATTTTTTTTGTAAATACATACATAATATGTATGAATTTACAAAAAAAAACTCGTTCGATTCCCGGTCGGGACAAACTTTGTGTGAAGACAGATACGTTTGTACCGAAGTCTGGGTGTTTCCTATGTCTCATGTCAGCATCATGTCAGCATCTAGTCTCAAACTAAGCAGAGCTTAAATACATACATATGTATGTATTTACAAAAAAAAATGCATAAAAGTATTTATATCAGTTTATCTAGTACTCATATCACAAGCTCTGCTTAGTTTGAGACTAGATGCTGACATGATGCTGACATGAGACATAGGAAACACCCAGACTTCGATACATACGTATCTGTCTTCACACAAAGTTTGTCCCGACCGGGAATCGAACCTGAGACTCCGGCATCAAAAGCGGATGCACTACCGACCACGCCACCGAGGCAGTCGAACTTGTTACAAATTTTTCTTGGGTCAATATAAATGTTCGACCATAAGGCACCCATTTGTAGGTATTCAACAACATTTAATAATACACATTTTAACAATTACATAATTGAGCGGAGCGGCGAAGCGGAGTTCAATCTTAGGCGACAAGTGTAAATCGTTTGTGTGCCAACTCCTCCGAAACGGCTCGACCGATTTTGACCAAATTTGGAGTGTATATCTCTGAAATCACGAAAATAGAGCTGACCACGGAGGAATAATCACCGAAAATGTCCTGGACATCACCGAAAAACCAGATGATTAAATGGTTGCCATGGAAACACGTGCGTCAACAATGAAAATAGTTTTTTTTTTTCATTCGATTAATTAATTTAAGTGTTCGATTCTGATTCTGATATGTAATAAAAACATTTGCTCCGCTCATCATTTGCAATTAGCAGCATGCTGCACATACCTAGTATATTAAGTAGATACCTATACCACAGAATAGGGAATACTACTTACATATGCCTATACTCAATAAGAGTATTTCAATTGTTTATTTCCGTAGTTCTTTTTTTAAATTAGTTAATTCAAGTGAACCGCACTATTCCATTAAGTTAAGCGACTTGTAATGACAGTATAGGAAATTTCAAATATTCGAGAATACTTGTTGACGTTGAAATTTTACTGCATTAAAAACTCTATTACGAACACCAACAGATCTTAATAAGGTCAGTGGCCTTAACAAGGTTAGCCATACCAAAAAGAATAGCCCTTACACATACATAGTCCTTGCAAATAGCTCATTGAGTCGACCTTCAAACCCTATTCGACCCTCCACGGTTAGATTCACCTTTAGGCCGCGTGGGGAACAAACGAAAATATAAATAACCTGTTTAAACCTATGATATTATATTTATTAGTAAAGGTATCAAAGTAAACACACGTCTATATCCCCGAAG
Organism: Nudaria mundana; assembly: GCA_963556515.1. Classification (NCBI taxonomy): domain Eukaryota; kingdom Metazoa; phylum Arthropoda; class Insecta; order Lepidoptera; family Erebidae; genus Nudaria; species Nudaria mundana. The sequence goes on along the minus strand of OY748295.1, from coordinate 2,944,769 downwards.
GAGTAAGCAGAAGTACATTATACAGCCACATTTTTTTTAACTGCTTCGGTGGCGAAGTCGGTATTGCATCGGTTTTAGATTACGGAGTCTCGGATTCGATTCCCGGGTCTAATCAACTATGTGATCCACAACTGTTTGTTCCATATGTTAATATATAGCACAAGCTTACAGCTTAGTTTGGGCTAGATGACGTTGTGTGAGAATGTATAAAATATTTATTTACTATTTTGCCATTACTTTTCTTGATCTCACGCATAGAAGGCAAAGCCTTTGGTCGTTTCCAGCCACCATCATACAACTGAAAATATTTAATAACCATTCTGATAACCGAAACTAAATTCCAATAGCCAACTAATACTTACCAACCGATACCTACAATCTAGGGATTTCGAGTTCCGGGAAATTAAATGTCCGTAATAAATCGATACTAATTCCAACAGCCAACTAACACCAACCTACCAACCAATATCGGCGGTCCAGGATTTCGGGTTCCGGAAAAGTAAAATGTCCGTGATAAATCGAAATTAGGTGCCAAGGGGCTCAATTGAGTAGATGCATACATAACAAACGATTCCTAAATTTTTTTTTTCAATTTTCATTTAATTTTCCGTTGAGTAATAGGTACCTTGGTAGGATACCAAAAGTCTATATTACAACAAAAATTAAAAAAACAGCCCAGAGTGTTCTTGAATATCCTCATTGCACTAAATACCGTGCAATAAATAGGCTGTAAGCCTCTTCTTCACCATACACATTGTACAGTGCCGACGGTCGGACAATAAAAATAAATAGCTTGCTAGAAAATAGCACGCTTTGTCGATATTCCCCGTTCTTTTGAACTAACAGTTATTTCAAATACTTTCCATTAACGGTATACCAGTGTTTTTAGTTAGCATGTATTACTACTAGTAGGGTGTCTTGCTTGTGCTTCGCGCCGCACCACGCCATAGGTTTTGGCCTATAACTTTTGACCCCTTGTTTCACCTAGTGCCGACAATCGAAACCATCAACTATAAACCAGTATGAATAAATTTTTAAAAACATGTTTTATGACTAGCTCACACCCACGGCTTCGTCCGCGTGAAATAGTTTTATGCTTATTTCTTAATTCCCGCGGGAACCCACTCCCTGGATAAAAATTAGTGTTTAGTATTAGATCTCTCATCTCTAATCTTGTAATTACTAAATACTTCCCCGGGGTTATCCTACTAAGGGCGTATCCGGGACACCCGGCAGTGGATGTTAAAGCAGCCAGTTATAAAAAAGATCTAGTTGGAATAAAAACTACTTTGTACTTTTCTTACGTTTTTTTAAATAAAATGTCTAAACAAATATTTTAAGACAATTTAACACACGAAGGACGAATTTCCAGGAATTTCCAGGACAAATTTCCAGGAATTTCCAGGCGTTGTTTGTAGGTAATAGGTAAAATTTACGAACAGGTAGGGCTTGCTTGGATCGGGTGTTAACCCGTATCTTTGGGGGTACGGACTTTGGGTTTCATCCCGCGTCGTTGAGTGAAGGCGTGTGTGATATTTAAGATGCTAAGTTACTAAGAAATATATAATCCTTCGCAGGAAGCCTTTTGAACTGATAAGCGTTACGAAGTTTGCCGGGTCAGCTATTACAATTTATAAAAAAGAAACTCACTCTAACTCTAACACAAATATTTGCAGATCGTTTGACCTGGCCAGAGAATCGAATTGACACTTTACAGGATTTACTTACATTCAATTAACTAAGCTACCGAAGCCAGTATCTTCTGTATTTTTAGATACGTAAAAAATACTGTTAAAATAACAATTTAACAAAAACCACTTCATAACCTAATTCAATAGGTACTCGATCAACTCTTCTTCACAACCCCTTTATATTATAAATATAAAATCTCATTAAAATGAAGTATAGATAAGTCTAGTACACTCCAACGATCAAACCGACCGTTTCCTTTACAGAAAGCTGTGATCGCATGGACGACGACGCCGGCATTCCGGGCGCGCCGGTGGACGGCCGCCGGTTTGGCATACACCTTATCTATCACGGTGAGATTTGAATAGAACGACATTGAGTAGGGTACATAATACCCTTTCAATGCTCGGTTTATGCTGTAAATAGATCATAATAATGTAACGCTATTTGGACATAAATCATTACGTAGGTATTTATAAAACAAAATGTTAGGCTTCTACCTGTTTCTAAATTTTATAAACTCATTATATATAGTTTTACAATAGGTTAAGAAAATCAAGTTTCATCCTCGTAATTTGTTGATTTAAAGTTTATAAACATGTGACACAGATACTGAATTCGTATGTTTTAATCATCGTCACATTTTGTTGAGTAGGTATCTATGTATTGTTAAGACGGAGCGTAGCGGAGTCTTCTCTAAGATGGTTCCAATCGAAAATGTATGTATAACGATACCGGTCTCAATTTTAAACCTATCGACTTGAAATTTGGCTGCAGATAGAACACATTAACGTGCTTTGCTCTATAGTTTTTAGTATATGTGGCTTTTATAGTTTTTGAGTTATTAATTACGTTCTCCGTCTTATTTATTTCGACGTAACCGCCCGCGTTCCGGCGAATACCTAGTTTAATTATGATTTTAATTGAGCGGAGCGAAGCGAAGCTCTATCTTAGACGACAAGTGTAAATCGTTTGTGTGCCAACTCCTCCGACACGGCTCGACCGATTTTGACCAAATTTGGCATGCTGGTCGAAATCATACCCGGGAGTACATATCTCTGAAATCATGAAAATAGACCATAAAAAAAAAATAAGAAAATTTGCTCCGCTCAACATTTGCAATTAGTAGCATGCATTGCATACCTAGTATTTTAAGTGCAGTTTTGTTTCAGACACCATATTGAGGAGCATCGGCTGGGACCAACTGTTTCAACACAATAAAAACGTAGCGTAAACAGTATTTTTAATTTATAATGAATTCTACGGAGACCAGCCTTGACGTGAATAGGTCGACGCCAATCTATACGATCGGTACCAGCTTTATAACACAATGGTAAGTTACATTAGTGTATAACCACCTTTAAGCTCTGCCATCTAATACAATAATCTCGACCTTCTCGGCATTCTCGGCCTTCACACGTCCTAAAGCTTTGATTTCTTAGAATAGCGGCGTCGACAACACAACGGTGAATTGACGTCACTAAAACGTCAACCTTGTCTTTTCATGGGTGACTTCTAGTCCACCACTGCCGCTAATTAACCGATTACTCGAAAACGATTGAACCGATGTGGAAAATTTGGAAAAATTCTTTGTATTTCCACTTTCGTTCATTTCCTCTTATTTATCTTTGGTTAAGTTAGTAAAACAAGTTTAGTTTAAGTTTTTTCCAATATCCAATTTCTGATTCTTCACAAGAGGGCCGTTAAAAATTGTTGAGGGTAACCTTTTTTACTTTCAATTTTCAACCAACTTCAGAAAAAAGGAGAAGATTCTTAATTTTACTACATGTTTTTTTAAGGTTTGCTAACTCATATCTTTGGACTGAAAGAACCGATTTAAAAATAAAATATACATTTGAATTTGGTCCCATTCTGACAATTATTTGGTCCCACTTCGGTAATTTGAAGTTGATTGTTGTGTAAATTTTTGACGTATTGAAATTTTTCCCAAATGCACGTCACTACAGTGGAATTCTACGATCCCTTATTTCACTAACAAGTGAAACAACTACGCCAAATTCAAATCCCTCACATCTTATGAATAAAACACTAGGTGTGGAAGACTCCGTTACATTTAAATAATGTCTCCCTACCTTAGACTGTAACTTAAATTATCTGTTCTAAAAATCTCGAGTCACGTTTTTAAAGAGTTCTTATAAGCCAATGAGAACACCTCTCACATTTTAAGACGGAGTGTGAAAATGAAAATTTATTTTCATATTTACTCGCCATAATGAATCATAATTACTTCAGAAATATATTATATTTCAGCATAAACGGAATAAGATGGATCCCATTTATTACTTTCAAAAGTATTTGTCGTACAATTTTGCTTATTAAATACGAAAATTAAATATTGAATTTAGATTGATGAAAAATTATAAATAAAATATATCAGAATGATAATTTTAAATCCTAATTGATAACATCATCATCATCTGCCTGCCCTTATCCCAATTATTTGGGGTCGGCGCGACATATTTTCATCTTCCATACATCCCTGTCACACGTCATCTCCTCAGTCACTCCTTTCCTGGTCATATCCTCTTTCACGCATTCCATCCATCTTTTCTTGGGCCTACCTCGAGTTCTCAAGCCATCTACATTCATACTTTGCACCTTTCTTACCACGTTACTTTCCTCTCTTCTCATAACATGTCCATACCATGCTAGCCGTTCGCTTCTCACTTTTTCATTTATTGGGGCAACTTTCAAACTTCCTCTAATATACTCGTGCCTTACTCTATCCACCCTTGTTACACCACACACCCATCTTAACATTCACATTTCCGCTACATGCAGTTTTCTTTCATCCGTCGCTTTTACAGCCAAACATGAAAGTCCATACAGGACGGCAGGTCTGACGACAGTCTTGTAAATTTTCCCCTTAAGTTTCAGAGGAAATTTGGGGGTCGCATATAGTGGTTTTGACCTGCCGCCATTTCATCCACCTTGCGTCAATTCTGTGCTTCACTGTACGATCGATTTCCCCATCGTCCTGGATAAGAGAGCCGAGGTACCGGAAGGCGTTTTATACCATACATGTTATCCTAATTGATAAATTGTATAGTATAAAACAAAGTCGCTCCGTACCTACCTATGTATGCTTAGATCTTTTAAACTACGCAATGGATTTCGATGCGGTCTCCACAAATGGATGGAGGTTCTCGAGGAAGCTTTTTGTATAAAATTTATAAGCGGGCGAAGCCGCGGGCATCCGCTAGTAATTTAATAAAAAAAGAAGTTCTCATTTGGTATGAATCTTCAGTAAGATTGTTCACCAATTATTGTAAACTCTTGAAACACTTCGGGTTTTTTTAATTGTTATACATTTTCACTCTTCATTTTTTTCTATCAACATTTCATGCTAACATTGTTCTAACAAGTGTATCCATTACATACAAGGATAATAAATTATAATGTATGTTCGAAAAGTTGCAGACATTCGTCGTTTATGGGGAAAAGTTCAAGCCCAAAAGTTATCTTATTAAAATTCTTATATTTCTATTAAAACCACATTGCTATCCTTTTTTTCTTTGTCTATAGGAAAATGCAAAAGATGAGACAGCGAACGTGCCTTACGACGGCTAGTGGCTACCAAGACTGCCACGGCGAGTACTTAAGCAATAACACCAACATCACCGACGCTTACTTCTTCAACAACACCTTCCAGAATATTCTTTCCACTAACGGAGAATTGGTAAGTTCCCAAACGATTCTAGGAGGATTTTTTTAAAATGTGTGTTCAGGGTCCCTATTAACCCTTTGTTCAGAAAAATCCATTAAAAATATCCCTCGTGGATTTTTGTGGACTTTTATATCTACTTTAATCTCCCTTCAACAGATTTAAAGAATAATGGCGTCCACTAAAATCCATTTGGGTTCACCTTCCGCCTGCGACAGATGCAGCGTTACATTATACGTGGGACGCCAAAACTCCATTATAACCTGATTCATTGATTTCGATATAACTATATTGTTTTATTTTCTTGATACACTTCACCTAACAAAAGGAACTAACTTATATACCTACCTACTTACGAGTACATCGCTTTGTTTTGAAAGTCACACAAAAGGAAAATAAAAGGCTTCAAACACGTTACTTTGCCATTCTATTAATTTAGAAGGAATACCTGGCAAGTAAAGGAAGACCTTTACTTATTGGTTTTTCCTTTGTTCTATTGGCTGTGGATACAACAATATTTATTTCCACAAACTAATGTTTTTAATTTTGGAAGTTAGGATGTTAACGATGGAAATAAAATATTCATTTGAGCCACTATATTATTTATTGCAAAAACCATTAAGACAATATAGGGAAACTGAGGGTTCCCCTTAAGACAAGGTTTTAATCTACTTTTACCCTAGGATACAATAATTAAAGTCTATCCTAGATACTATGTTATTCTTTAGTACAGGGTATTAGGTTGGTCTGCTTGGTCGGTGACGATAGATTTATGTTTAGGAAGATACTGTGGTAATTAAGTGTAAGATTTTCCAGAATACTACTCGGTGAGATCTGCCCGGCCTGCAGGCCGACAGGCACCGTCTCTGTTCCGGTCCCTGTCCACCACAGGCAGAAGGAAACTGGCTTAACACCCCAGGCAGTAGGGTATTACCGTACACCTCCTGTAATAGGAGTTAAAAACTTATTCCATGCATTATGGCCATTGTATAAAAGCCTACCACGTTGTACATACTATATGCACTAACCTTTTGGAGGCGAATATCCAAGCTTCACCCAATTAAATCCAGCTTAGATATATTTAAAGATATAGTTCCGATAAATTATATAACAAAACTGCAGCCAAGCGTATCGTGCAGGTCCCTAGTAAATCCTGGCAAAATCAGGCAAAGATTCCTGCTTAGTTTGGTAAGACTTAGCTATGGCGACACGTGCACACTCAAAACCTGAAACCAGAAACCATTCTGTCAAATTATACAGCAGACACACTAACAAACGCTAGCAACAACAAGACTTTCGCTCACACTCACTAAAAAATTAATTAATTACTATTAGTAGTAATATTGTGTTGAACAGTCCGCTTGTAAAAATGGCTGTCAAAATCAAATGGCCGACGCCACGCTCCGGCGTCCAATCACAGCCCACCTGACGAGATTTTGTGTTGCCAATATATTTATCCCAATTCCAACTGGAATTTATACAGTAAAATGGAATATCGACAACACAGTTAGTGGCCATCAAATCGGCCTATTTATTATTATTAGACGGGAAACGAAATGTCTTTAAAAATAAAACTATTCCAAACCGGTTCCACACGAATTTATACTATTTATAGATAAAACCTATAAACAGTTGGGCAGCAGAACTGGAAAAAAACCGCCGAATTATATCCAATGCGGCTCCATCGGGCAACACTGACCGAACCTCCACGGTGCGACCCGTTCTACGCAGCAAACGGTGGATATAGTCTCAAGATTTTATGAATAAAAAAATACAACATTACAAAACCCACACAATCAAGTATTTATCTCCGAAAGCGTAGGTAAAGGCGGTGAACTAGATGGACTGACTTTTATCGCACATCACTGGCAGATACCTGAAGTTATAAGGAGTAATTTGGGTTATTTTTATTCCCTGAAATGCGTACCCATGGGAATCGGTAACTAGCAAACTATTCCATACGGGAGAAGTCGTTGGTTATATATATTGCATTGAATACGATTAAACTTAGTTGGAATCAAACCGCCGGGCGCCACTGGACATACCCTCTGCTAGTAACCAGAGACGCCCGGCAACGGACGTTAAAGCGGCCGCCGCCTTAGGCCGCGAAATTAAAAAAAAAAAAAAAAGTTCTAATCAAACCCAGAGGACAGTCAAATGCATCGCAAAGATAAGAGAAAGAAACACTGTAAAAACATCTAGGAAAAATCTTTTTCAAAGTTATGTTATTTTAGCCCCAACTAATTAAAACTTCCAAAACATTTTCAGCCTAGAAGAAAGTTTTATAAACTTAATTATTTTTCATAATATTAGACTTTATCGATGAAATTGGTTTATCTGATCCCAATTTTCGTAGCCATTCATTAAGTTTAATTACATTAATATCGAATAGCAAACCTTAACTCGATAAGACTAAGCGTTAATGAAGAGATAACTTTCTCTTTGAATGGACAATGGACACTGGATAATAGCCGCAGATGGCAGACTCGGATAAACAAAGTTCTCACACATACATAAGCATTTTATTCATCCTTGCAAAAATAAATGTAAAAAGTTTTGGATGTTGGTTTTTTTTTCTATCAACGTAGAATAAAGCTTTAGGTTTTCTCGGTCCCTAATCAAAGAATAAAAGTTACATAGACGCCTATATCACCTATTGTAGTAGGTATAGTCTGTGGTCTGTCTGTGTGTAGTAGATATAGCCTACAATTTGCCAGTTATTTTGTCGGTCCCATGTTATAGGGGGCAAGCTTATTGCTTATCTGTTAAAAAATTTAGGCGACCTGACGGACGAACGAGATTAGCAAGAATACTCAAAGTGTTCGGCAGCCCCTCTTACGTGGGACCAAAACGGTAGTGTTAACGTGTGTGTGGTAACCCTTTGGGAACAAAGACTGTACCTACCTACCTACTAAACCTACCTTACCGATTACTTAAATAAAATTACATAAAGCTTAAAATTCAACTAAAGAAAAATTCGGTCTGAAATACAGTTTCAAAGCCAAGCACTCAATTTCCCAAGTGCTTCTTGCAATTGCGATTTTCTCAGAAATAGAATTCATAGAGTACAAAGTAAAGAATATTGCCAGACTCCTTTTGATATTGATATAAATTTACAAAAGCCAGCATACTGTGAACTTTACCAGTCGGCATTGACGGGGAAGATTATTTAAGCCATATTTTATAGAGTTTAAATATTTAGTAAAGATGTAGTCTGTGTAGACTAAATTTTGGACTTTAATTGGCTGTGCCACAGCGGCTGTGTCCCTTCGTCCAGCATACTCACCATGGAATCCTGATATTTCATGAATGCCAAAAATTTTTGCTGAAATAGTGCTAATTAGTGCCCAAAGGAAAAAAATAGTGCTCTTATACTTAAGAAATTACAGCCATAGTTCGATGAGTATGCTGGACGAAGGTTTCGCCCAGCATACTCACCTCCGTTTGTGGAATCTGTGTACGCTTCAACCATAATTCATACTTAAAAAAATTGTGTCCAAATAGGGCCAAATGGTGCCCAAAAAGAAAAAACGGTGCTCTAATAACTCCGGAGTTATAGGCTTCGTTAAGTGAGTATGCTGGGCGTAGGTTCTACGCCCAGCATACTCACTTCACTACGCGAATACCGAACGAGCTATAGGTACAATTTACGGCTTAAAAAATTGTGCTTGAAATAGTGCCCAATATCAGTCCAATTTTCGCTTGACTTTTGACCTAGAAAACCATTAAATTTAATTGTAAACTTCTACATACTAACGTAAAATGAGGTACATTCGTTCACACATGTTTTAAGATAAACATATTAAAAATTCTTATTGTGGGCGGTGTAATATTTATAGTTTTTGATGTTAGGATGTCAAACAGGCCTTCGTAATTAGCTTTATTAATGGTTACGGGTAAAAAGGGACGAGTATCAGAACCGCCAATCACGTGAACCAAGGGCTTGTCCTTCATAGGGAGCCCGCGAGATGTGTTATGCCTTCTGTGGGCAATCTTATTTTTATTATTAAAAAAAAATTTGTACTATTGGTAAACGTTCTACTGGAAACTGTGGAACGATTTCCCCGGTTCACGCCTACACATTTTTTTGAATTCACCACATCTATAACAAATCACTATCTTGGGGGCCGTACATTCCTCTAGCGAATGTCCGTTAATACGACAACGAACGCAAAACTTAATTAATGTATTTCTTACCGCCGCACATGTTGCAGACTTATTAGGTTTGTAAGTGTTTGTGTTCGTTGAACACTTAGGGCAAGTTAAGGCAGTGAAGTCTCGTTCCCCACACCTATAACAAATTAATATCTTGGGCGCTTTACATTCCCCAAGCAAATGTCCGTTAATACGACAACGAACGCAAAACTTAATTAATGTATTATTTACCGCCGCACCTGTTACAGACTTATTAGGTTTGTAAGCCAAGTCGCGTGCGAGCATTTTGTCGTGTGCCGCGGTGGTTCGATAAACATACCGGCCCTATACTTTGCATGTTCAAGTAGACGACAATATTTCTTTAGCTCAGACCAAGTACTGACTTGCTGCAGTGCCAGCTTTGTGGAATAGAAAGGCCTAATATTATAAGTAACTATAGTTAACTTCTCAGCTTCGGTAATAGGAGACCGTAGTCTCGAAAAATAATTCTGCATTATGCTTAAATAAGTAACGATGTTTTCATCGGGTCCTTGAGTTCGAGAATGGATTTCCTGTAAAAATAGATGGTCGAAGTCGAAGGGTAGGTATTCGTCGAGCATAAAACTCTTTAGCTGAGCCCAGGACGCGACTTCCGTCTTGATGCCTCGGTACCAGAACAATGCCTCCTCTGTAAATAATTCAGCAGCAGATGCCAACAACTTTTGGTCTGATATACCCCGCGACAAACAAAGCTCCTGTATACGCTCAATAAATTCAATGACACAACCCTTGCCATTAAACTTCAACCCTAACGAATGTACATTTGAATATCCATCGTAAGTAATCACTGGGCGTGCAATTGTCTCGGCACTTGTAAGTGTGAACTCACCTTTATTTATGGTTGACGGTGTGTGGTCACCCTTATTTATGGTTGATAATGTGGGGTCACCCTTATTTATACTTGACGGTGTATGGTCACCCTTACTACGGTCGTCATGTACCATCAAAAGAGTATTGGCACCGGGTACTTTCTCTTGGCTAGACTTAAATGCTATAAGGAGTTTATCTCCCGAAGCACATACCTGTTGCAATCTGCCATCCAGTGTAGTTTTAAGATCGGCAAGACTTTCATTTGACGGTTGAACCCTACCTAAGCGATGGAACAAATGGTTACCCAACGCCTTTATGCGGTTTAAGGATTTGAGCATAGGGGGCTTAATAGAGCACAAGGCACCCAACTCCGTAATTTTAGTACTAATAGAATTTAACTCTGCTGTTAAATCCCCCTGGAACTCGACGACTTCATCAGTAGGTAATGTTTTTGCTAACTTTCTAATTTGTGAACGCAGCTTGTCCACTGTAGATTCAGGGACCTCATCACGAATAGAGACTTCGTAAATTAGTTCATCTTTATTTAAAAGATGGAATTGGATTGGCCTTTCCTCCATTCTTCAGTAGTACAAAACGAATGTAGGGAAAGTAAGTAAAGTAAATTATAGGTTCAAATACCTAGCGTGACCGACCAACACACAATTTACCGTAGGTATTTCTAAGATACCACTTATTTTATACACAATTAAATCAACGCACATAAGTAGTACACTTATGTTAAAAGTTATGGTATACACAGTTATTAATGTACACAAAAAAAAACAAAGTTATGGTATAGGTACACAGTTATTGAAATACACAAAAAACACAAGTTATTACAATGATAAAGAAGATAAGTAGTACACAATAGTGTCATGTATAAGGAATATTTGTAAATTGTCAAATAAGACTTGTATATAGTACACCTTTCAAAAGAACAAACAAAGAAAAATTTAAAAAGTAAGATCAACGTTTGGTCACGGTGACCCACATCTATGGTTATGTAATTTATTGGTACGTTTTTAAGGAAAACTTATTGTTGAATTACTATTGACAATTTGGGTACGTAGTGAGAACAATATAAATTTGTGTATGTGGTACACCTATTAAAAAAACCAATTAACACTAATAAATACTATGTATTTGTATCGTTACCGACTAACCTTTCAGTAAGCAATGATTATTGAGAGGGAAAATATTCGCACAGACCAACAAACCAGTTCGAGCGCCATGTAATGTTTATTGTTTTTGATGTTAGGATGTCAAAGGATAGAAATAAAGTATTCATTTAAGCCACTATATTTTTATTGCAAGAACCTTCTAAGATAATATAGGGGAACTAAGGGTTCCCCTCGGCAAGGATTTAATGTACTTTTAGCCTAGGATACAATTTAGATCTATTCTAGGTGCTATGTTATTCAGTAATACAGGGTATATGGTTGGTGCGCTTGGTCGGTAACGATAGAGTATCTTTATGAAGATACTGTGGTAATAAAGTGGTTAAGGGATTTTATAGGATACTTTCCCGGTGAAATACGCCACTCCTGCAAGCCGGCAGACACCATCTCTATTCCGGTCTCTGCCTACTCCAGGCAGAAGGAAGCTGGGTTCTCACCCAGGTAGTATGGTAGTACCGTAAGCCTCCTGTAACAGGAGTTAAAGACTTATTCCATGCATTATGGCCACTGTTATTATCTAAGCGCCTACCACGTCGTACATATTATGTGTACATACCTTTCGGAGGCGAATATCCAAGCTTCACCCGATTAAATCCGGCTAACACATGCAAAGCATGCATGCGTATCGTGTAAGTCGGTCTCTAGCCAATCCTGGCCAGATCAGTCAAAGATTCCTGTTTAAATTTAGTGAGACAACTCCAGACGCAACACGTGTGCGTTCAAACTCAAACCTGTAAGGAACGAGAATCCACTGTCAAATTATACAGTACATACGCTAACCCGCGCCACCACAACAACATTTTATCTAAAACTTACCAAACTTCGAAATAAATTACAATAAATTAAATTGTAATATAAATATGTGATGCGGGCGTAGCTCGCTTGTGTAAAATGGCTGTCACACAAGTCACGTGGTCCAGCGTCCAATCAGGAGACAGCCAGTGTTGCCGCTATATTATGCAAATTTCAACCAACTAAAATGGAATACTGCCACTACTAAAATTACAACATTACAGCGGTTATGTGATTGGGAATAATTGTGGTATTTTCTCACATATCAAAAACTGTCGATTAAATGCTAATTTAATTTATTTTAATTTTTATTAATTATTTTTTTGTTTTTTTTTATAAATAAATGAAATTAAATGAAATCTACTCGTATTACTTCATTGCTTGTAGGGTGAAATATTTCCCAAAAAAAATGCCTAGGCCCAAAAAAAATTAATAAAATAGGTATCTACCTATTTTATTAATTTTAGATCTATTTGAGATCTTGAAAATTTGTAAAAAGGAAATACGTAGGTCACACTATAAGTTTTGCGTACCTTAAAAAACATACATAGCATCATGCCTTTTTCCCCGAAGGGGGAAGGCAGAGGTCTGCAAACACACCCACATCTCGCCAGCTATGTTAGGTCCCATGTAATAGGGGGCGACTATTGCCATTTACCGGGCACAAGTTCCAGACTCTGGGATAATTATCTGGGTAAAATTCTAAAGAGAATTATACATTATCCACCAGACCCGGGAATCGAACCCGAGACCTCAAGGATGGCAGTCCGTACATAGTACCATTGTGCCACCGAGGTAGTCCTTAAAAGAACTTAAAAAAAACAACATGTTAAAACCATACCCCACATCCCGACTAATTCACCTTACAAAAAAAACAAAATCCAAATCGGATCATCCTTTCGGGAGCTACGATGCCACAGACACACACATGTTCCAATATGCAGACGATACTTGCATAGTGTCCGCCGGGACTAGTGTTATCGAGCCCCAAAATCGTCTTCAAGGGGACTTTGAGAGACTCTTAACATGGTCACATGATGCTGGGCTGGTTTTGAATGCACAAAAGACTAAGGTTATGTATATTAGCTCCAGCCAAAACAGAAAACCTTTTACTCCCAATCTTATAGCACACTGTCACGAATGTTTACATAAGAATAATCTAAAAAATTTAAATACGCCCCGTAACTGTGACCTTATTGAACACGTCGAAAATCAAATATACCTCGGTTTAACGATGGATAACCGCCTTAACTGGAAAGATCATATTAACCTAGTGTGTAATAAACTAAGAGCAGTTCTAGCAAAATTTTCTATAATTAAATATAAAGTTCCTTATAAAACCCTCCTCATTCTCTATAAATCGCTAGCAGAATCCATAATTTCATATAGATTATCAAGCTACGGAAGGACTCGGACTTGAGGAGCTCGTGGCCTAGTGGTAACCGACAATATTAACACATTGCCAAGGTTAAGCAACATCGACTCAGGCATGTCTTAGGATGGGTGACCATTTCTTAAACACTGAGACCCCTTCGTGCCTCGGAGAGAAAAAAAGAATTACACAAATGACTATCATCAACTCTTCCAGTTCTGCAGCATAATACCGATACATGAGAAAGTGAAATTTAACATACTTAACGAAGAGTATTTCAATGCGAATTTTAAAAACCCTAAATCATCGTGGACACTAATCGTGTAACCCGTAGTGTCACTAATAAGAAACTTTCACTACCTCGCTATACGAACCTGTACGGGAAAAGAACACTTAAATATACACGAATATTTTATGACTATCAGAAAATATTCAGGGAAGTGATAGGTATTCGATACTAAACCCATCCATGCTAAAAAAAAGAATAAAGTAGTAGTAGTTTTTTCCTTAAAAACACATAATATTTGTTCACTACGTAAAATAATTTACTATATTTCTTTCATTCATTCGGCGCGTGGCGCGTCTTCACCCCGCCTCCCCACGTACCGCAACGCGTTCACTCACGCGCCCTTTACATGCCAAATTATTTCAATCATAAATCAGTTAGTTGTGACATCTCGATGCGCGCACGCTTCCCTTTCGATCAATCCCAACTAATGCTATCGAGATGGCGTACCAATTTACCAATCGCGAATACGCATTAATGTTACGTACATATTTTATATCCGGTGAAAATGTGAGTGCGGGTTTACGGATGTATCGCGATCTCTACCCGAATGCCCGACAGCCAAATTACTCCACAATGTTAAGTGTCTACCAACGTCTGTTAGATCATGGCTCATTTCAAGCACGCACAAGGCCGGGGTAGACCAGCCTATCCGCAGAACTTGTACGATGAGGTGCTCGAGTTTTTTGAGGAAGATCCGCGTCGAAGTACGAACGATGCGGCACGTCGATTTGGCATCAGCCAGCACTGTGCTTGGAAAATTGTGAACTCGGCTGGTATGCACCCTTATCACTACAGAAAGGTCCAAGAGCTGACAACAATCGACCGAGCACCCAGGATTGCATTCTGCAACTGGGTGATCCTTCATCCGGATACCAGCGTCCTTTACAGTGTGAATTTTAGGGGGCCAATTGTCGCTCGCGTCCGTAGGCTTTACCCTCGAGTCCCTACACGTGGCCCCCGGGTGGTGCTAAAGAGCGACTCTCTTTCCGGTGGTAGGCTTCGGGCGTGGCTGGTCACCACCCTCTGGTTTGAAGTCAGAGTGTCAAGCGTTCGCGCGTTCCACCCTGTGAACCCTAAGCAGCCCTCTAAGAGTGGGTCTATGTAGTTGCACCCTCTGGTGTACAGTAGACGTGCCTTGCAGTATTGCCGCACGCGGTGCTTAGTTTAGAGGGCAGCGAGATCTGGAGAAACGGTTTTCCGCTGGCCACCCGCCGATAGTTGGGAGCCCAATTGTGGACTAGCCATCTGCGAAAGGCTGCTCCGCCATCGCGCGCATAATCCCAGAGTTGCTCCTGTTGGGCCGGTTGGCAACCGGATGAGAGGCCTCAACAGGTAATTCTGGGGGGGTCCGGGCGGCCCCGCGGTCTCCAAGCTAGGTTTCCTCACCGTGCGGCAGTGCTGTAACTTTCGTTGGGGTCCGGTTGGTGCCTCACATAACTGCCACTCTTTGCCTATTTCCTCCCTTGATCATGAAAATATTATGCAGAAACAATATAAGAAAATGAGGTTTCAGCAGCGGATGCACGGCCTCTCACTGAAAGTGCACCTCACTAACATTCGAGGACTGCACTCCAATCTCGTCCCAGTCCACCACCACCTTGAGGCTGCAAAACCGCATCTGCTCTTGCTTACGGAGACGCAAATCTCAACCCCTGCTGATACTTCCTACCTAAACTACCCAGGCTACACCCTGGAGCACAACTTCCATTCAAAAGCAGGGGTATGTTTATATGTGCGTGATGAGATCTGCGCCAGGCGTCTCCGTAACTTAGAAGATCCCTCATCTTCTTCAATCTATTATTATAATAATAATAATAAAATAATAATAATAAAATAATAATATATCTATATAATTGTGCTTGTAGACACCGGCATCGAAACAATTGTTTATGTGGGTGTATACAGATCGCACAGCGGAGATCAGGAGACAACTAGGCTATTTGACCATCTGAGTGAGGCCGCCGATGTGGCTCAACAGAGGTATCCGACCGCTCAAATCGTTTTTCTGGGGGACTTTAATGCTCACCACGAGCAGTGGCTGTTCCCTTACCAGAAAACAGACCATGCTGGTAGAGAGGCCTACAAGTTTGCTTTGTCTATGAACCTTTCCCAGCTGGTTGACCAGGCAACTCGAATACATTGAGAGCCACACGGCCAATTGTCTGGACCTTCTGCTGATGACTGAACCAGACCGATATCAAGTGTCAGTTCCAGCCCCCCTTGGCAGTTCTGACCACTGTCTGGTTAAGTCCATACTTTTGTGTCCCCTACCTGACTCCAGTCCTAGAGGCACTAGGCGGGTGTGGCGATACAAGTCAGCGGATTGGGATGAGATGCGACATTTCCTTGCATCTTACCCATGGCTGTCAGTCTGATTTTCTTCTGGCGATCCGTCGAGCTGCGCGTCTGCTGTTGCCGGGGTTATCGGTCGAGCGATGGAATACTTTATTCCGTTTTCTGACCGGCCATCTGGGAGCAGAGCTCAGGCCTGGTTTGGCTCTGACTGTTTGAAAGCTGAGGCAGACAAACAGTCGGCTTATGAAGCTTGGGTTGATGCCAGAAATCGCAAAGCTCCGGATACGTGTAAAAAGAAGAAAGCCTTTAACAAGGCAGCCAAGTCCTGCAAAAGGGTCCTGATGAAGGCGCGCTTCAATCACGTTGGCCGCGTAGGAGCCAGACTCTCGTCTTACCCATCTGGGAGTAAGGAGTTTTGGTCTCTAGCCAAATGTGTCTCCCTCCTTTGCAGAAACCTGATGGAACACTGGCACACACAGCTGTGGAAAAAGCTAATCTGTTTGCCTCTCTGTTTGCTGAAAATTCACGGCTAGATGCTGGTATTAAAACACCACCTCAGTTACCTCCTAGTGATTGCAAAATGCCGGAAATCCGCATTCATCAAAAGGAGGTTCTCAAAATACTACGTACTCTGGATGTGAATAAAGCCAGTGGTCCCGATGGTATTCCTGCCATTGTTCTGAGGAACTGCGAAGCCGAGTTGTCTCCTGTCCTGACACGCCTGTTCCGTATGTCTTTCCGGGCTGGTAAAGTTCCGAAAGCTTGGAAGGTAGCTAACGTACAGCCAGTACCAAAAAAGGGTAGACGTGCAGACCCTGTCAACTACCGCCCAATTGCGATCACCTCCATTCTCTGCAAGGTGATGGAGCGTGTAATAAATAATCGTTTACTGGCATACCTCGAAGACAATGACCTCCTAAGTGATCGGCAATACGGGTTTCGCCAACGCCGTTCTACTGGAGATCTTCTAGTGTATATATAATCACCACCTCTGGGGTGAGGCTCTTGAAAGATATGGTGAGGGACTTGCTGTGTCATTTGACATTTCGAAGGCTTTCGACAGGGTCTGGCACGAAGCCGTTATAGCCAAGCTTCCTGCTTACGGAGTTCCGGCTAGTATATGTGCTTGGATTTCAGATTTCCTAAGGGAACGATCTATTCGAGTGGTTGTTGACGGCTGCTCGTCTGATGTATTAGCAATTAACGCTGGGGTATCACAGGGATCTGTTCTCTCGGCAACGTTATTCCTGCTACATATAAACGACCTGCTCAGACCCGGTATGTTTGGGTATGCGGACGATAGCACGGTTGCAGAGAGATATTTCTCCAGCGCAAAGGCCAAAAAACCGGAAATCGACGATCTTAGAGTGGCAATGGTTGAACGCACCAATTTAACCCTTCAGGCAGTGTCTGACTGGGGCGATGCTAACCTTGTCACATTCAACACCACGAAAACCCAGGCGTGTCTTTTCTCTGCCAAAAAGAGCCCGTCCACCAAGGCTCCCACTTTCCGGGATGTCCCTGCACCTGTGAATCAGCATCTCCAGCTCCTTGGTGTGGACTTATCATCCAACCTGAACTTTGGAAGCTACATTGAATCCAGGGCTAAAACAGCTTCGAAAAAACTAGACATCCTCTCTAAGGTGCGTAAATATTTTACCTCGAACCAACTGCTAACTCTTTACTCAGCACAGGTTCGCTCCTACATGGAGTACTGCTCGCACCTTTGGAATGGATCCGCCCGCTACTAGCTTGAGGCCCTGGAAGCTATTGACAGACGCGCCAGAAAACTTATAAGCGATGAGGCGCTCACAAGTAACCGACTTCAGAGCTTCGACCATCGCCGTCTGGTTGCGAGTCTGTGTGTCTTCTACAGGTTACATTTCGGAGAGTGTGCGCAGGAATTGCATGAATTAATTCCACCAGCACCATTCCATCATCGGACATCAAGGCGTGGTCTGAGATTCCATCCGTATGTGGTCGATATACCACCTCTTCGTACCTCTCGATTCGCTTCTTCTTTCATCATGCGAACCGCAAAGGAATGGAATTCCCTTCCAGCGTCATTGTTCCCCGATACATATAATCTTGGGATTTTCAAGGCAAAAGTAAATAGGCATTATTTGAGTTTGCGTGCTTCATTTTAGACCGCATCGTTACTTAACATCAGGTAAGATTGCGGTCAAACGCACTCAAATTTATTCATAAAAAAAAAAAAAAAGAATGTTTGTTTACAAGAATAGGGGTTTTCAACCAACATAACGAACATTGGTGGTCAATCAGGAATCCCAAGTTGGCGCGACAACATTCATTTCAACATAGATTTAGTGTGAACGTGTGGGCCGGAGTCCTAAATGATAACATCGTCGGTCCATTCTTCATCGAGGGACGTCTAACGGGCGTAACCTATTTGGAGCTGGAGAACGATGGTATCAACCATGTTGGATGATATCCCACTCGCAAACCCCTCTGGTTCCAACAAGATGGTTCTCCACCCCACTACCACATCGCGTTAAGAGACTACCTCAATACGCAATTTGAAGGCAGGTGAATTGGACGAGGTGCTCCGATCTCGTGGCCCGCTCGGTCCCCGGATCTGACGCCAATGGACTTTTTCATGTGGAGTGAAGTGAAACGTAGAGTGTATGTCAGTGAACCCAACACCCGTGAGGACCTCCGACAAAGGATAATTGACGCCTTCGATGAAATCCGGCAACAAAGAGACATTCTCCTCAGTTTGAAATCGAACTTAAAAAGGGCTCGCTTATGCATCCAAAATGACGGAGGACATTTCGAGCAACAACTAAAGTACTTGTAGTGGTGAGTCTTTCACGTATTAAATACATAAATTAATCATTAAGCCAATTTACTATTCCAAGTTCTTTAGTACCTGCCAGTTGATTAGGTACCTATTTAAATTTAAAATTTCTTAATGAAACAGTACCTAAGTGAAACCTACCTATCATGTTTTATCTGCTAGATAGGTAGGTAATTTGACCTCTTACTTAACCATTTAATACCTTAAGTAATTGCGGATATGAGGGGATATGGAATCGTAAAATAAGTTTTAGTAATTAGGTATAGGTTACCTTAACCATACAATAATCGTAGTTGTGTTTGACCTTGAAGACTGTGGCGTCTCGCTCGCATCGCAATAATAAAGTGATCGCAATAATATCGTGCAAAGTCGGCCGTCCCGGCATGTTTCGACATGATAGGTAGGACCTATTTACTATCAAACAATGTGCGTAAAATAAAATGGTGGTGTCCATGCGTGACGCACGTATTTTGAGATTTTAAAAACGTTAATAACTTTGTTTTTTTTGTATGGTTGGGTATTTGTATTATTCCATATATATTGAAATACATACGTTCCAGATGAGCCCCTGAAATTTTTCTGGTAGTCATAAAATATTCGTGTTTAGTATGTACCCCATTTAATAAACCAACTTCCTGTCCCTCAAAGATAGAATCACCAAAAAAAAATTAAAACGAAATCTCAAAAATATTTTTTTGCAAATTAAAATAAATAATTACTAAATGTGACTTTTTAGTGATGGAGCATCCTGTATAGTCACAGCTATGCGCTGTACTATGGTACCTACATCTATGTGTGGCTGTTGCTCGAAGTGGCGGCAGCGGTTGTGTCCAGTGTGGTGTCGACTCACTCGTCACCGATATGGGCCAACTTTATATTTTTCTACCTCCCATGATAATATTCATTAGGTGCTTAACGTAAAAAATTGTGCTTAGAATACCTACATTAGAATTAATAAGATTGACGACCCGAATGCACGGTAAAACTCGAAGGAGTTTTTGTTGCATCTTATTATTGCAATTCATATGTATGTGTTTTTCTTGTAAGATTTATATAATTAAAAAATAAACATAAACACAGACACGTCAAATTTCCGTCGTTTTTGCGTCGGGGTTAAAAGATTGTCATACAAAATGTAAGTTATTAGAAAGTTTTGAACTCGACTGTACTAAATCTAATGTTATGTAAAAGTTTACAATTAAATTTAATGGTGTTCTTGGTCAAAAGTCAAGCGAAAATTGGACTGATATTGGGCACTATTTCAAGCACAATTTTTTAAGCCGTAAATTGTACCTATAGCTCGTTCGGTATTCGGGTAGTACTATAACTCCGGAGTTATTAGAGCACCGTTTTTTCTTTTTGGGCACCATTTGACACTATTTGGGCACAAATTTTGAAGTATGAATTATGGTTGAAGCGTACACAGATTCCACAAACGGAGGTGAGTATGCTGGGCAAAACCTTCGTCCAGCATACTCATCGAACTATGGCTGTAATTTCTTAAGTATAAGAGCACTATTTTTTTCCTTTGGGGACTAATTAGCACTATTTCAGCACAATTTTTTGGCATTCATGAAATATCAGGATTCCATGGTGAGTATGCTGGACGAAGGGCTGGCACGTAAGATTTTGTTGCCTTTCATCAACATTTCATCGCAAGGCAAAGGGTTTCAATTTAATTTTGTAAATTACAATATTGCTGCTACGTTTTTTTTAATTTATTCGGCTTTTTGGACATATTCCATTATATGTGTGCCCGGTGAAACCTTGCCCCCTATTACGTGGGATTAAAAATACTGGCGAACTGTAGGTGTGTAATGCACCTCTGCCTACCCCTTCGGGGATATAGGCGTGATATATGTATTAAATATTTTAGTACATAATTATGTATAAACAAATACCATAGTCAAGATCAAGGATGGTTCTAGCTCTAATCCCGTTTTGATCAGATGATTGAAAACAGTGAAAGTTTAGTTTCTTCTGTAGAGAAAATATGTAGGTAAGTTACAAAAGGAGAAAATGCACTTCAATAAATCCATGTAATATTTTACTTTTGTAATTTTTTTTACAATAAGAATTACATCACACCGTTATCAGGCCTATGTCACTCGCCTAACAATCGCAAAAAATACGTGACGTCAGCTACAACTTGAAGTTGTAAATCAGTAAGGGTTGTCTCTTGTTTGTGACACGGCATTGAGGATAGAGTTGATATTGAGGCATTAACGTCATAATTGTTGGTCAAATTATGCTGGTATATATTTTACTTTACTGGACAATTCTAACGTTCGAATTATGTTCTCTGCAAACAAAAGAATGTGCTTTAATTAACGTCGGAGTGCAAGTTCTGTGTGTAAGTACTATTCCCTATTCTGTGCCGTTATCAAGTAAAACAGTTGAATGTTCTGACAAATAAAACTGTTTTGTTATGATTAGATTACGCTATCAACGATATTTTCTACTCAAAGCCAAGTATTTTTATTTCAAATAGCTGCAGTTAATATACACTTATTAAATGTCAAAAATAATATACACCAGTAACATCGGTCATGTTACACACGTACAATCTTTGCAATCTGGGTCAATTATTAAGACGAATATAAAATCCCTTTAAAATGCTGATCGCTAGTTCTCTTAAATTTTCTAGCTGTAGGCTACCGTACCGCTTAATAGCAGTGAAGGTGCTATAAGTAATAGAGTGAGGTGGCCGTGACGCAGTTGTCGATAATGCCAATCGATTAGCTGTCTGCACCACTGAACAATATGTCGCACCTGAGTTACTTTGGAATCTAAGAATTTAGAAGGATAAACTAAGCTTTGATCACTGTTGCGCATATTTGTTGAGGGAATGGGCCAAAATTGGGAGTCGCCTCTCAGGTATTTGCTACTTCTACCAATTAACTTTTGAAATAATCTGAATAAAATAAAACAATTTAGATTGAAATCATCATCCACCGAGCTTTTTCCCAATCCAGTTGGGGTCGGCTTTCCAGTCTAACTGCGATATTTTCTCTAGAGCTACTACCGTGACCTCCACAAGCTATGGGCGATACTGAAGTACTGTAGTAAGACCATAAACCTAGATTTAAATATCAGATAGCAATTTGGAGTCAGTTGTATGGTCAGTTCTTGCACCATGTCTTTTTCTCTGTGGGATTATTATATGCCTACATTTAGTTATATATTAAATTCGTCTCAGGTCCACGTAATCGAAGGCTTGTCGGAAACTTTTGTATGCCGAACTCTCAGTCGTCCGTTCATAATTAGGGAGACCCCTAGTAAAAGTAAAGACGTGATAAGTAAACTGTAAAATACTAAACTCCTTATGTGATCATGAAACAAATCTTCCATAGCTTAGGTTCAGTATCCTAACCGCCAACTTTGTTTCAGCAACTAGTTCTTCCACCGTTCCCTTTGTGGTTGGCGGCGATCTTCGCAACATGCCTCGTCCTGGTCATTCTACTAACAGTCAGCGGAAATGTTTTGGTACTACTGGCGTTCTTGGTAGACAGGACCATCCGGCAACCGAGTAATTACTTCATTGCTTCCCTTGCTGCTACGGATCTGCTAATCGGTAAATATCCTATTAACACAATTAATCTCAAGTCTAAAATAATAATCCAAAAGTTTGCATGCAAGGATGTTTATTTTAGTATCACATAAAAGTTTCTGATTAGCTTTTAAGGAATTTGAAATTAGATGTCTTATCATAGGGTTGCGTTTATAATAAATGTACTCGTGAAAAATAAGATCGACATTGACTATAATAGTATTATTGTTCAAGTAACACAAACTAAAACTTAAAAGATGACTGTTAATATTATATTATTTATCTTACGCATAAACTTTTAGACACTGTTTGTAATTATTTATCATTAAAGTCTCAAACGAGCGTCCCTTTGAGATTTTAAATTTGATAGTTACGAAGAAAATAAATGCACATTAATATAATACGCTTTCCTTTGTCTACAGGTACTTTATCGCTACCATTTTACACAGACTACGTTTTAAAAGGTTATTGGCATTTAGGACCCTTGCTTTGTGACCTTTGGTTGTCTGTTGATTATACCGTCTGCCTCGTCTCACAATACACTGTTCTCCTTATTACTGTTGACAGATTTTGCAGTGTTAAAATTGCGGCGAGGTACAGAGCATGGCGTACAAAAAATCGAGTCATTTGGATGGTGACTATGACTTGGATTGTACCAGCTTTGCTTTTCTTTACTACAATATTTGGCTGGGAACATTTCGTAGGATTTAGAGATTTACAAGAAGGTGAATGCGCTGTGCAGTTTTTGAAAGATCCAATTTTCAATACAGCTTTAATAATTGGATATTATTGGACCACTCTGTTAGTTCTTATCGTTTTGTATGCAGGCATTTTTAAGACAGCTTATGATATGCAAAAGAAAAGCGAAGCAAAACAACGGAAAATGCAGTCGATGGTTGCTTTAAGCGCTGGTGTAATGCAAGGAATGGCTGGACGAGCAGCTGGTATGGCAAACTTATCCAAAGCAACTATTTCTAATGAGGAACAAATAAAAGTTTCAGAAGCAGTACGGAAAGATTCTACGTCAAAAGGGTCACTTACTGCCCCTTTACTAAATTTAGGTGGATCAACAGATTCCAATTCTAGTCAAAAATCTTCAGCTCAAAAAAGCAGCGCAACGGTAACTGGTACTTCCACCACTAATGAATCTGATGGTGAAAAGAAAGAAGATCAAGTAGAAGCTGAAAGGTCTAGCAGTCCTGCATTTGATTCAGATGAAGAAAGTACTACTCAGACAAATATCAAAAAGCGACCATCGGTTGCGAATTTAGTAATGCAAACTGGTGCCATGCAATTACTTAATAATATGAGGTTTAATGGTGGAATGATAATAAAAACAGATTTGACGAAACAATCGCCAGTAATGAAACATGATAGTGACAAGCCAAAAACATCATTATCTCAAATATCAGAAAAAAGTTTACTTGATACCGATAACCCGGACACACAAAGTAATGAGAACTCTACTGCACCGACAATGCAACACTCAGCAACTTGCTTTATATCTCCCATGTCGTCAGGCATAGCCACACCTTCTGAAATAACGACGACTATTGCTCAAAGAATAATACCACCTCCATCTGAATTTCGTTGCAGTCCTGCAGTGTCGGAAAGTCCTCCTTCACAGTCAGAGTCCTCGAGAACTAGAACCGTGAGACTCGTAAAAGGTGATGGCACTTCTTATGACGTTCTAGTAGGAATGGATGGCGCTGATTTAAGGTACATGGATGAAAGTTCAGTTATTCTAGCCTCACCTACATTTGAAAGCCCTCCATCCTCCGTCACTTTTCAAACTGCAACTGAGCCTTCATCCCCACCAACTTTGAATACAGGCAATGTAACTAATAATTCATTATTACAAGCAGCTTTAATTCGTGCTACTGCTGAAGCTAAAGTAACACAGCCGAAAACACATATTTCTACACCACCAGTGAAAGTAAACACAGAAGTGAGTTTAACGACTGGAGAATCGTCAAAACCCGTAATTACTCTCGTGTCATTGTCTTCCAATAACAATGAGTCGCGAACAGCGCAAACAGAAACAAAAATATCTCCCTTGAAACTTAATCCCGCAATAAGTCCCGCGGTTGAAAACAGCGAAATATCAAGTACCATAGTAACTGGGTCAGGCCGCGGCGATTCTAAGAAAGAGTTTGTGAAAAACATAGGAAAAAAATTAAAAGTTAAACGTTCAAAGCGGGACGGACTTTTCCAGAGTATTGGACGTCAGAAATCTAAATCAGAAAATCGAGCAAGGAAAGCTTTTAGGACCATTTCATTTATTTTAGGGGCGTTTGTTGTATGTTGGACTCCGTACCACATACTGGCATTGGTTGAAGGATTCTGTACGAACCCACCGTGTATTAACAAACACATATACATGTTTTCTTACTTTTTATGTTACGCTAATAGTCCAATAAATCCTTTTTGCTACGCCTTGGCAAACCAACAGTTCAAGAAGACCTTTACGAGACTTCTACGGGGTGATTTTCATATCACCTAGTCCATGTATATTGGTCACAAAAACGCGTAAACAACGTACTCAAACAAGAACACTTATAAGTGATAGATGCGCGCACAATTTTATTAAAAAAATATTTATCAGCTAAAGACAATACATGTTTATAAAAAAAATGTTTAAGGCTTTCAATGTATAGATATGAAATTGTGTATGTAGAGTACTTGTGTTAAATATGATAGCGTTTTTGTGGCTTTATAAAAGCTAATCTCATAGGTAATATAATGTAAAAAAAATATAATTGAAGAGTAATATTTTAGTGTTGTAATTAAATTGAAAGTTCAGAACTGACAATAAACTGTTAGATCATTGTAAATAAATTTAAAATTTAAATCTTCATAATTAATTAAGTCAATACTGTATTGCTTCAATTAAATGTCGAAGACATGGTGGTATTTTAAATGTTTATAGACGTGTATTAATACATTTAGTTCATAATAGATTTAATAACTAAAATATTTAAATAGTTGTGCGTGTGACAATGAGTAGGTAATTTTATAAATAAAATTATAATCGTTGTAGTTTTAGTTGATCAAGTTTTTTTGGGAGATGTATTATTTATATCTACTGTTCTCTCAATTAAACTCTCAAGATAAGACCACACGCTTGAAATATTTCAGCCTTGAGCCCAGCTGAATATTTCTAGCGTTGGGAATTATAGTCAATTAATGTAAAATGTGTAAAATATTACCATTACGGGCCTAAACCATTTTAGGGTTATATTTGTAGTATAAGTATATCTTAGACAGAATTGTGTAAGTTTAATTATAGTTATTGTAATGGAAATTAAATAGAGTATTATAAAGTAGGATAATGTTGTTATTACTTATTTCTGTAGAATATTTATTTAAAAAAGAAAATACTTTATCTATGTACATATCATTAAGGTTATACAAATATTCAGTTCTCAGAAACTTTGCCGAAAGAAGACAAGTAAAAAGTTTTCCTTTATAGGTGTTTTATGAAAGCCTTACTTAAGACAAACTTTGCAATTAATTAACATTAATTAATGCAAAACAAATGAAAGACGAAAGTGAAATAAAATTAAGTAAAATGTATGAACATCTGTAAAATTAAATAACTGTTACAGAACATTTATTTTAGATTCGTAGAAATATAAAGGTTAATGTACTGTTTAAAACAAAAAGAAAATACATACCTTTATAACAGAATAGGGCATAGCCTATAGACCATACCTTCCCAGAATGGATAAGTGGAGATATCTCTACTTAGCCATTCTGGGATGTTTTTTTTTCTGAGAGAATGAAGAGTTATTAGCAAGAAGTGGGCGTCTACTTCTTATCAATAAAAGATCTTTCTACGTTATTGAGGGTAAGTCTATTATGTAGGTACTTATGAGGCACTATTATAATTGCCTGAACTTCGTCCGTTGATCGGCAGGTTCACAACTTGCAGATAAGGTTGGCTTCAGCCACTAAGATCTTGGTGAGAATTTCATGCATTGTTATACCTAAACATTATTTTGTTATGAAAAATTTTAATAGAATATATAACTTATAATGTTTATAATGAAAGGATAGCTATAGTAATTTTGTGTACTTAAGGTATACTTATAATAATTACTTTGGTGACAAATTTATTTTCAAGTTTTTACTGTAAACCGTTTTCTATATATTAGATTATAATTGACAGTCAACCCAATTGGTAAAATCCAACCGAAACGTCGGGTAGTAATAAAGTATCATATCTTTACCATTAAGTAAGGTTTTTGTTTAATAATACTCGCAGATCCGTTCACATTAAATGTTGTACCATTTTCGTGTCCCGTAGCAATGACATTTACATGATTAACGATATTTTTAATAGCGACTACTAATCAGAATTACACAATGCAAGTGATAAAAAAGACATTAACTTTATATCAGATCATTTAGTTTAAACAACTTAAGCTGCGAACACTGCAAGTAAATGTTCAATCGAGACTTAAACAAAAGAACGAAATATTACGGCTTCATAAAATCCACCCGTTCTGTGTTTCTACTTTTATCACTAACAGAACACTATTTTGTAAATAAAATATAAAAAGATGTAATAGATCATAGAAGGCATTTTTTCATTAGTTAGTATTCTCGCCTTAGTACAGTGTCAATAATTACTCAACATACGTAGTGTGAAGAAGCTTTGTATACTGTCTGTTCGTTTATCAGGAAAATAATATTGAGGTGAATTAAAAATAATGTATTTCGTACAATTGTTTTATTTGTTAACAAGCGTCAGCAACTCTGCCCGTGTGGTTCAGCTTCCTAGCTTTTTAGGAACTTTTTTTTAAATTGACTCTATCCATACATCCATACCCATACACATAAATAAAATTAAAGTCTTTGTGTGTAATTTCAAACTACCAGCTTTTTATTCAATGCATATGATAATAAACACGATACTGACACAAACTGATTTGACTGTCTGTCTGTCCGTCCGTCTGTCTGTCCGTCCGTCTGTCTGTCTGTTTGTTCCCGCTAATCTTTGCAACGGCTGGGCTGATTCTATCGAGAATTTCACTGGCAGACAGCTGATATAATGAGGTGTAATATTATGCTACTTTTTATCTCGGAAATGTGTTCCCGCGGGAATTGGGAACCATAAAACGCGGGCGAAGCCACGGGCATCCGCTAGTAATAAAGTAATAAAGCCTCAATCACCACCGGCAGAGGCTCTGTTTAGGCAGATGCATCAAGGGCTTATTGCAGAAGGTGAGTGTTCTGACGAGCTCTTTAACCTGATCCCACCATCTCGCGAACCAGATCCCAGAACCTGATCCCGAACAACGCGTGCCGGGCAGCCGGGCAGAGATGTCACTCTCATGCCGTGAAAACCGTCTTCGCGAGAACCGAGCGTTTTAAACGTTCGTTTCTCTGCTGAACAATGGTGGCTTGGAACGCCCTGCCTGCGCACGTGTTTCCTCCAACATACCCTGGGTTCTTTAAGCGAAGCGTGAAGAGGCATATTACTGGGTCGTCAAGTTGAGGACCACTCTCTATAGTATGCCTGTGTACTATGAGAGTCGCCCGCAATCGCCAGACGTCGCCACAGCTTACCATCAGGCGGGTGGCGTCAATTTGTCGACCTAAATATATATATTAAAAAAGGCGGTCCTGTAGGATACGGCCCGTATTGTGCAGAAGATCTCTTTTATTTTTTTTCTCTGGAGCCACGACAACCGGTAGCTTGGTCCCTGTACTCTCG
This sequence comes from Nudaria mundana, assembly GCA_963556515.1. NCBI lineage: Eukaryota > Metazoa > Arthropoda > Insecta > Lepidoptera > Erebidae > Nudaria > Nudaria mundana. The sequence goes on along the minus strand of OY748295.1, from coordinate 2,916,375 downwards.
ATACCGGTGGGTTCATATTTTATAAATTTTTAAACATATTTGTAATATTTTTTTATATGTTCAAATATTTTTGAAATATGTAGCGATGAAGGCAATAATAGTAACAAAATTTAACACTATCCAGATTTAAAGAGATACCTGTCTAAATGGTCATAAGATTCCCAGAATGTTGGCTGTACTTATTACTAAGTTAAATGGCGATATTACGTAGCTAGAAAATTACCAGCCTGCTCTTCCTTAAGATAACATTTTACTAGACAGTATAACCCACTTTTGTTTACTCGATTGATGGACAAAGTCGATCGAAATCGGCGTGATAATGCTAGGTTATGTGTGCATCCCGCTAAGACTACACTTCTACATAAAAGTGTGATATGCATGGCCCCATTAATCATTTATATATGATTTATTATATAAAATACCCAAAAATATTAAATTGTTAAATAATGATAACTTTAAAATAGTGTTAAAAAAATTGCTGATCAAAAATTCCTACTATAATGTAAAGGATTTTCTTGAGGATAAGATCCTTAAGGAAATTCTGTGATACTGTGAACGCTAAGATGCTAACATTATATTTTTATTTTTCTAATTTGACTGCAATAATACTAATTAATGAATTGTAATCGATTGAATATGTTATTGAATCATTTATAAATTAAATAAATAATTGAGTTATATGTACTAAATTAATAACATTAATAATAATAATTTTTACACCATGATTATGGTACAACATGTTGATAATAACCCTAAGACCTTATAATAAGATTTAATTTGTCGTATAAACACATGTTATGCAAAATAAAGATATTATCTTATCTTATCTTATCAGTTTAAGTATTTACTACAAATCTGTAATAAACATCCAAACAGTAAAATGAGAACACGGCATTATGAAAATACCTCCAACGGATATAAACAGATTAAGATAATTAAACTCGGGAATCCACTTCCATTAAGCCTTCTACTTTATACGTGAGCAGTGTAATTATAGCTTCACACACATACTGAATATGTATATACGTTGCTATTTATGTTACTATCTATGTTCTGTGTAAATCAAAGTCACATATTTATTCTCAAAAGGGTATACAGACGCGTTTACTAAGCCCACATTCTTCCAACACTTCGTTAAATCCGCATATAGATATAGCCATGGCCGCATATAGCCTTTACAAGTGAAAGATAGAAGCCACCCGCTCGTGGCCTGGTGGTCTACAATACAACCAGACCTCAAGGAAGCCCAGTTGCATGAAAGCACTATCCAGAAAGATCATCCTGGATTGCCCTGGGATCATTCAGAAGATTCAGAAAATAATGGGCAGCACAAAGATGAGCCGGGTGCCACTGGAAATAGCTTCTGCGTGAGTACCTACCAGAGTCGTCGGATTTAAAAAACAAAAAAGATAGATGAATATTTTTTTAAATCTTCTTAGTAGGACACAAACTCATTGCCTTTTCTAGACTTTTTTGGTATATCCCCAGAATATCATTAGTCTTTCAGCAGGTGCACCGTGTGCAGGTAAGAATATCTGGAGATAAAAATTGAGCACCCTAAATATATGAAATACGAGATAATAAAATTAATAGAATGTTCGCGTGACTATGTTACCTTGATACACTGATAATTTCAATAAACTTTTTTGGAAGCCTTCCTTCCAACACTCGCACGTTATTAAAATCGATACCTTTATAATCTCGCGTATAACAAGCAATATTTGAAAACGTTGCAACACGTTGATAGCAAAATCTACTCTATTGACTTGTTAATAAGATGTTCCTTTTCTGTTAGGAAATGAGTTCTATTTCCAGCCAGTACACTTTTAAGATGCTTCAATATCAACTTCTTCGAACTTTGCTTACAGATAAGCAAAGTACTCGAGCTAGATCTCTCAACTCAAGCCGTTTCCCACTTTAAGTGGGGTCGGCTCTCCTAATTAGCCGGCGCCAAGTGGCGCGGTCCTGGGTTACAGGATCCTGCAGATCTTCCTTTTTAATCAGCCGGACCATACCGTTCCACCATGTTGAAGGGGGGCGGCCCTTAGTCTTTCTGGGAGGTTGAGGAACATTTTGACTATATGATCTTCGGGTCGTCTCATGACGTGACCATACCATTACAGACGGCTGTCGGTAAGCTTGTTCTGTATGGGTGCAACTCCAAAGCTACCACGGACATATTCGTTCCTGTTTTCTCATGTCTTGTGACTCCACCAGACCATCTATGCATCTTCATTTCGGTCGTGTGTAGCTTCTGCACATGCGTCTCTTTCACCGTACAGCATTCTGCACCGTGCATTAAGGCCGGTCGAACTGCCATTCTGTAAATCCGTCCTTTTTTTGCAAATCGGCATTTTTGGGTCGCAGAGCAGTCCTGTTAACGAGCGCCATTTCTGCCAGGCCACGGATACTCTATGATCGACGTCGCTCTCCACTTCCGCTGTACATGTCAGCATGGCACCGAGGTACTTAAATTGAGTAACCTTTCTCACAGGCGTGCCATCAGGGTAATATATAGTAGGTGGCCCGTTTTCATTATCTGCACTGAAGTTATACTCCATGTGTTCCGTTTTCGACCTGCTGACTCTGAGTCCGGACCTTTCGAAACACGTCACTCAAGAAGACAGTGAAGCCTGCAGTTCGCCAGGTGTTCTGGCAATGAGTACCACATCATCCACGTACAAGATATTCCAAGGTAGCCTTGCCTGGATAGACTTGGTTATGTAGTCCAATATGAGATTAAATAGGAGAGGGCTATGAACAGATCCCTGATGCACACCCATGCGCACCTCAAATTCTGGACTGGTTTTTTTTTTTTTATATTTGGTTCGCCAAATTGACGCCGCCCGCCTGGTGGTAAGTCGTGACGACGTCTAGCGATTGTGGGCCACTCTCACAGCACACATTACTATTGAGAGTGGCCCTCAACTTGACGACCTACTGATGTGCCTCTTCACGCTCCGCTTAAAGAACCCAGGATTATATGTGGGAGGAAACACGTGCACAAGCAAGGCGTTCCAGGCCACTATCGTTCGGCAGAGAAACGAACGTTTAAAACGTTCGGTTCTCGCGAACATGCTATCCACTGTGTGGGGGTGGCATCTCTGCCCGGCACGAGTCGTTCGGGATCGGAAGGAAGAGGGTGGGATCAGATTGAAGAGCTCTTCAGAACACTCGCCGTGGTAGATACGGTAGAATGCGGCCAAGGAAGCTATTGTTCGGCACTGCACTAGCGGCTCAAGGCTTCCCGTTACCTCCGGACAATCTATAATACGGATAGCCCGTCGCTGCATAGCGTCGAGAGCGTCCAGCAGATACTTCGCGGAGCCGTCACAGAGGTGAGAGCAGTATTCGACGCAGGGTCTAATCTGCGTCTTGTACAGCAAACACGTCTGGTCCGGTGTAAAAAATCTCTTTACCTTATTCAGTATTCCTAGTTTTTAGTTTAGCCCTATACATCTTTCGATGTAGTTTTTATTATTGAGCTCTCGACGAACGTCTATGCCAAGGATATCAAGGTTGTCCTTCATCGGTAATAATGCATTCTGAAGAGAGGGTAGGGGATTTCTTCGCAGTAAATGCACACGCCTGTGTTTTGCGGGCATTGAACTCGACCAGGTTATCGGTACCCCATTGAGAGATACTGTCGAGGTTACGGTCGAGATCAGCCACGAGTCGTCGTCTCTCCTCCTCAATCTCAGATCGCCCTGCCGTCGGACGAACCGAGTAACTCCCGTGCAGTGTGCTGTCATCTGCATAGCAATGAATGTTCCCGAGGGATAGCATATCATTGATATGCAGAAGAAAGAGAGTTGGTGATAGTACGGACCGCTGCGGTACCCCGGCATTCACTTGCAAGAAGCGAGAAGCCTGGCCATCGCAGAGGACCCGCACTCGGTGCTCGTTTAAAAAGCTGGCAATCCAGCTGCACAGTTGAGGAGGTAGACCATATGCCGGAAGCTTGGAAAGGAGCGAAGCATGCCAGACCCTATCGAAGGCTTTGGCGATGTCCAGGCTAATAGCCAAGGACTCGCCGTGCCTTTCCATAGCCCCACCCCAGACATGCGTTACGAATGCCAGAAGATCACCCGTTGATCGCTTTGGCCTGAAGCCGTATTGTCGATCATTGATTAGCGAGTGATCCTCTAGGAATTGCATGAGCTGCTTATTTATAAGGAGCTCAAGCACCTTGCAAATGACTGAGGTGACAGCTATGGGTCGATAGTTGCCTGGATCCGACCGATCCCCTTTCTTGGGGATCGGTTGTACGTTCGCCTCCTTCCAGACCTCCGGCACGAGCCCTGAAGAGTATGACAGGCGGTACAGACGCGTTAATACTGGAGACAACTCAACTGCACATTTTCGTAGCACCACCGCCGGAATGCCGTCAGGGCCACTGGCTTTCCGCGTATCAAGTGACCGCAGCACTGCCCGTACATCACATTGCCTGATAACAATATCAGGCTTTGTGTGGCCACAGTTGGCGATGGCGGGGGGCTGCAGGCCACGGTCGTCGACCCGGGAATTAGCCGCAAAGAGATCTGCGAGCATATCCGCTTTCTCTTGGGCTTTGTGAGCCAGTGTTCCATCTGGGTAACGCAGCGGTGGCAGCGAAGGCTGACAAAAGTTAGATTGCACGGCTTTGGCCAGTTGCCAGAATCCACGGCTGCCCGTGGGATGGGAAGTGAGCTCCTGACCAAGCCGCGCGACGCGCTGGGCATCCGCTCTCTTAAAGGCCCTCTTACTCGACTTTGTGGCCCGGTTGTACGCTGCTTTGAGGTGGCCCACGTTTGGGTCGCGCACAGCCCGGGCCCTGATCCAGGCGCGATATGCCGACTGTTTTTGTCGAACAGCTTTGGCACAATCTCGCCCGAACCAGGGACGGGCTCTGTGGATACTGGCGACATCAGTGAAAGGGATGTAATAATCCATCCCTAAACTGATCTCGCCAGCAATAGCAGAAGCACTATCCGAAGGAGCCTTTCCTACCAGCTGGGCTCCTAACCTTGGTGCGGACGTTATTATACATGTCCTGTATCAAAGGAATCATAACATTCAGGTATCAGTTGCGCCCTTAGAACCTCCCATACCAACCCTCTGGGAATCCGGTCGCTTTTTCAGATCTATAAAGATGAGGTGTAAGTATTCTCTGTTCAAGCTATGTTTCTCTGCGAGCACCCGACAGTCTGTATCGCGTTTGTTGTGGATTTTGATGGTGTGAATCCGAATTGGTTTTCCGTAATTGTACGTACTGTATTTCATGAAAATAAAGATAAATTTAAACGTGAATATTTTTGTTACGAATAGAAAGACTTACTCGTAACTAACAAGGTTATCTCGGAGGACTTAAGGTCGCGTCACCTCAGGAACACAGCAAAATAGAATTATAGGTTTTGCTTCCTCTCTTAAACTGCTTACTGTTATCAGGAAATCCTTATACACAGGGACTCGGTTAAATTATTACCTACTACAAACGCTCTTTGGAACATGATGTGTATTTGCAGTTACACATCCACGCTAATATTGTAAAGAGATTCCTACTTTTTGTTTCTCAGTTTGTTCTTTTCAGTTATTCATAAGAGCTAGCTAGCTACTATATTTTATCTTGGCAATGTGTTCCCGTGGGTATGTATATATATACACACACACGCATTATCACGCCTATATCCCCGAAGGTGTAGGCAGAGGTGCATTACACACCCGCAATTTGCCAGTATTTGGATTTTCTCTATGAGTGGTGGTGGAGGGGTGCATCAAATATTATGTCATACAAAATGTCCTTGGTTTTGATCTCTTCAAAATATACACAATATTACGTATTTGTCCCAAAAGGAGGTAGAGACAGACGCACAAATTACGCACACCTATGGCCTCACGTAGTTCTTTCTTTCTTTCTTTCTAAGAAAGTCGTCTGTCTGTCAGCAGGTGAGGATAAAAGCAAGTTAAAAGCGACATAACACGTACTTGGGGAATGGGAGGGGAATATGTAATATTCATGTATAGATCTTTTGTGTGGCAAATCATACGTAATACAATAGTTTTTAGTCTTAGATTAAACATACTATAGATATTGGATGACTACCTCGGTGGCACAATGGTACTATGTACGGACTGCCACGCTCGAGGTCTCGGGTTCGATTCCCGGGTCTGGTGGATAATGTATAATTCTCTTTAGAATTTTACCCAGATAATTATCCCAGAGTCTGGAACTTGTGCCCGGTAAATGGCAATAGGCTTGCCCCCTATTACATGGGACCTAACATAGCTGGCGAGATGTGGGTGTGTTTGCACACCTCTACCTACCCCTTCGGGGAAAAAGGCGTGATGCTATGTTTATGTTTGTTATGTAAATATTGGATTCAGTACAAATACAACGCGGAATCTTGGCACTCGAATACTATATAGGTAATTATTACAAATACCATCTATAAAATAAACAAGATTGTACATTGATGGTTGATGATTAGCAAGCAGAATAGGAACTTAGTACGGAAGCGGCTGAAGCCCCCATCAGGTGTGCAATTTTCGATAGTGGACCGAGGTGAAGTGGTGCCGTTTTTAAAGCACTGATCGGTAATCTAGGTATTATTGATCTAAGTTTTTAGTTAGAAGAAGTTTTTAGTTTTTAGTTTTTCTAAGTAATTCATTGAGTCTTGCATCATGCGCGTTACAGTGCGGACGTGTTAAGGCTACGGCACAAGTTATTGTTTACGTATTGTGTGGTGCTCGCTACACCGCCCGTCGACGTCACCAGACTCCTAAAAGACATAGTGTCTCTTAAGGCAAGTCTGGCCGATATGATGCTCAAGTTTGAAGCCTCACAATCCACCATCACCTACGTAACGAGGTAAGAGAGTTACGGGATGCCACGTCGGTATCGAGGTCAATCGAGGCTTCAAACAATATCAACAAACATGAAGCATTAGTACGTTCACCGGCGACGACTGATTCAGAGAAATCTGAAACTTCGTCGCTGGCAGTTGCATCGTCGCGCAGTGACCCCATTGTCACCGCGCGCCCCGCCACGATCCCCGCTGCGCAGGCACGTGTCACGTTGACGTCACCTCCACGAGTTAGCTATGCGGCTGCCGTGAGTTTGCCCGCCGCTAAACAGCTGGATCCGGATGCTGATGGATTTCTTAGAGTCCAGAAGAAACGCAGGACTCAACCCTGCCGAAACAAGTGTGGTACTGCACCCACAGGGCCCAACTTCCTGTTGAGACCTGCTGTACCCACCATGCTGCTGTATGTCTCGCGCCTGCATCACTCCACAAAGACCAAGGACATCGTGGAGTACATCACAGCCAAGACTAAGTACGTCGAGAGGGTGGAGCCTTTGGAGTCGCGTCACAACGTCAACTTCAAGTCGTTCGTGGTGCGTGTGCCGTCGACGGCTCTGGAAACTTTCACCAAAGAAGACTTGTGGCCGAGGGGTGTGGTGTTCCGGCGGTTCCGGGGCAGGCCGAGAGACAACGCCGAACAAAAGGCACAAAGGAACGTGTCGACATAGATTTAAGTTTTATGTATAGATATGTATTTTAGGTTTAGGTATTTATTATTATGGGCCTTGATGCCTAATCAATATTTATATTATTATGTATTCTTAGTTTTAAGGTATATATCTATGGGCCGTAGATTAGTTTATAATATCTGTAACTAGTCTAAGTTGCCTGAAATAAAAGTTTAAATATGAAAATAAAAAAAAATTACAAGAATATACCATTTTTTTTAAACTAATCCACCCGTGACCACACGGCTCTTATAACAGGGTCGAAACGTCGGGTAATAAAGAGGTATGTGAATGTCTCATATAATCGCGTAAAAGACCCGTTTGTTTTTAAGTTTATAATGTGTACAAAATATTGACTTAAATTAGTCAAATGATATGGTCGTGGACTTAATCTATTCTTAAAAAGTCGATAACAGTCAACGCTGTACATAAAAGTCCCACACCAATATCTTGAAAACCCAAGAGCATTGACGTAACTTCCAATCAACGGTGAACGCGCTGGTGAATAAAAAAGTTCCCAATTAGAGGCAATATTTAAGGTTCCTATTAAATGAAACTAAAAAAGGTACTCTTGAAAATGGACGAAGGGAAATTCGGAGAAAAAGTATTTTCATGTGTGTTATTAAAAATAAGTAACATTCAAATAATATTTATATTAACATGAAGCTCGAAACTACAATACAAAGTTAGCCTGACTTCCAACAAAATTATGAAAATTTCTCATGTTTAAAAGAGATAATTAAACTTAACTTTTTGAATAAAATTGAAAGATTATTATACAAAATTTACACATTTTTAGTTGAAAGTAAAAATAATAATATGATGTGATTTGTTGATGAATATAATAATAATATGTTAAGTTTAAGTTTAAAACTTATGTCTGTCTGTATGTTGCATGAATGCTTTAAGCTCGCTTGCACACTTTATATACTTAAAGAGAAATGTATAGGTATATCTCAGTAACCGCGTAAAAGACCCGTTTAAAAGTTTACACAGAGTCACGTCTCAATACGTGTCTTATTTAATTAATCAAAACAAAATGAAATACCCACCCTAACATCCGTTGCTTCGGTTACCTCCTCGGAAGGATAACTGTCTAACTAAATGGGAGCATGTCCCCAGACACTTGGGATATATTTGTTAGCAACTTGTTGGTCAGTTAGCAGGTCCCACGTCTGCAACTGTGAATAGCTTGGGATCCGTATCACCGTCTTGATTCCCTAGCCCACTCTAACTACTAAAGGTATTTGATTGAGTTTTGTGTGGACTAGTGGAAATAAAAGGTACACAGTGTCAGTGGAACTTTAAAGATTTGGAAAATCTCCAGCTTCCCAAAGTTCACAACAAAATTAAGAGCCGTGACAAGTGTAACTGCATGAACATCCAATCCAGAATGTTGACCACATATTATACACTTTCCCCATCCCGACAGTGGGGGATAGCAACGGATAGCACGTCTTCATGAGAGACGCTGGCCTCACCAGGCGAGGCAGGAGCTGGAATCTGCCGCTCCCGCAGTGCCTCTCCTGGCTGCCATCATTGCTATTGCCACTTATACACGGAGCGACGGCGGTCACATATTCCTCGCCACTGGCCATGGCTTGAACCACTACTGCAGTAAACTGTACCTTAAGTTTTTTACTGATTCCTTACGTATACGGGGAAAAACATTCCTTCTTGCGACCGTCATCACTCCGTTAGTCCAAGCGAAGTGATAGCGGCCCAACAGTTAGAAATCGCCTTTACCACGACTCACATAGTGTTATTACAAAAAAGTTAAACAGACGTTTAAGACGTGTTTAAAAAAAGTTCAATTACAAAACATATTTTAGACAATGTTTAGAGCTAAACACTTCTTAGACATTGTTTGAAATTAAACACGTGCAAATGCTTGTCTAAGGCGCGTTTAACCTAAAAAAAGATCTCTTTGTGACAGTTTTGTGTTGAATAAGTTGAATTTCCGTTGAGAGTGTTGTAAAATTAATAGATCCGAAGAATGGATTTCAGCTTTGTTGATTCATTTGATTATATTGATATGGAAGATTTGGATTACATGGAAGCTTTTCAAGATACTCAGATAAACCGCACGCGAATCAACCCGTTTGAAAATTACAACGACCTTTTGGTCAAGAGGAAGTAGGTATCGGTTTAGTTTAGTAGTAATATTTTGCGGGAAAAATATTTGATTTAATAACGAGTGACAACTGACTACTGACAGTGACGAACAGCCAGATTAACTTGACAGAAGACACGTTACATTCAGTTTCTCAATTCCAATCACTTCACTGGTTAAAGGTTTTTTTTTGTCTGTAGGATATTATTGGTAACAAAAAATGTTGGGAAAATGCGTCATGGTTTTCTTGTGAAAATCACATTGCGCATGCTATTTTTAAAGTTTTTTTTTAATCACAAAATTTAATTCATTAGTGTTAACCATTTGCATAAAACTGGATGGATAGGAATGAATGATGCCATCTGAATGAATGTTGATTTGCTCGTTGCGTTCAGCGCGGCTTTAGATAAACACGAGTTAAACAATGTTTTGTAATAGGCAAAGATAAACACTGTTTTAAACAGCGTCTAATCGTAAAACACTGTTTAGCTAAACAGATGTTCACGCAGCGTTTAAATACTTTTTGTAATAACACTGACAGACTTTAGTCTAGGCATCGCTAAGGCCATAAATAGCCAAGGTAGTACCTTCGGCTTCCAATTCCCGCGGCATAGACCCATAAAGGACAACAAACAAAGGAGCCAATAAGGATGTTGCCGGCTCGCACCAAATCACGGTAATTTACCCTTGGTTGTGCGTCTGTTTAGATTCTAAACTTCTTCCATACCTAAATAAGGAGTCTGGAATGCACAATTACTCATGATACAAATTCATGGTGTGTCAGTTGATATAAACCAAAATACTACATAGATTCTATATCTAGAATCTATGTAGTATTTTGGTACTATCGTAAGAGCTAAACAACTGCAAATATTGTTTTATAACTTTGCCCGATATACAAAAATGAGGCTACATGTTTTGTTCAAGGATTCTCAACCTTAATAAGTTGGGATAGAGCTTTTAAACATTTGTATTTATGAGTGTGGTATCATGTGCCGCCATTGCGATTAGCGAATAGTCGCAACCATCTGCTGTTGCTATTGAAGTACAGAATACCGAAGCAACTCGTTTATACACTATCTTTGCTAACGTATCAGTGGTACATTAAATATAAATACAACAAGTAACTAACTATCTATTAATTTATATTCTTGTTCAGAACACCTTCTTATGACCTAGTACCTTCTTAACTGTCCAGGGTATGCAGAAACTGATTATCTGTTTGAGTTCGTAGGGGCTCCGAAATAATAGTAGACGCCCAAGCCAAGTAATTGGTGCGCTATTGCCAAAGATACATATTATATATCACAGTATATTATTATTATATTATTTACTAGTGGTCGCCCGCGACTTCGTCCGCGTGGTAATTTGGATTTTTTCCCGTTCCCGTCGCGCCGCGTCATATTTTGAACAATTCACACAATATCTTTATAAATTGTAGCCTATGTGTTATTCTGATGTATAAGCTATATTATTGTAAAGTTTCATTAAAATCCATTCAGTAGTTTTTACGTGAAAGAGTAACAAACATCCATCCACCCATACATACATACTTATAATATACTCACAAACTTTAGCGTTTATAATATTAGTAGGATTTTGATTGCGTGGGAGGATAGTGGCGCCATCTCGACAAATGGGCCCTCTCTGAAAACCAGCTCTGTTTCACAACAGCATTAAGCTGAGAGAGGGCCTAGTTTGTGCACTGAACGTCTGCTCAGGCGCTGGCATCGGGTGGCCGTCCCGACTTCAGATTTATTTATTTTGTTTTCTTTTTATTGATTTTTATTTTCTATTTTTACTTATTGTTTTAATACGAGTATATGTGCCTCACCTCAGTTTTTGTAAAGTTAATTTTCCTGTTTTTTTTTTAAGTAGGTACCTACATATTTTGTTAGGTTTTGTTTTGTGCGGGATTGTGTACCCTGTGCCGTTTTTCTATTTATTTTAGTTATGTACCTCTCTGTGTGCAAATAAATATTTTTTCTTTCTTTCAAAGAGTTTTTGTTAAATGAAAATTTTCGATAGTTAGTTTTGACAAAATATTTTTTTCCAAATGCCAAAGTAAAAATAATTTACCTACCATTCATAGACATTCATCACCCAGTTTTATAATATCACCCACACTATTTTAATAATATATTAAGTGTACGGACACATTATATTATAGTATAACAAGACTACCTCGGTGGCACAATGGTACTATGAACGGACTGCCACGCTCGAGGTCTCGGGTTCGATTCCCGGGTCTGGTGGATAATGTATAATTCTCTTTAGAATTTTACCCAGATAATTATCCCAGAGTCTGGAACTTGTGCCCGGTAAATGACTTGTGCCCGGTAAATGACAATGTAGGCTCGCCCCCTATTACATGGGACCAAACATAACTGGCGAGATGTGGTGGGTGTGTTTGCACACCTCTGCCTACCCCTTCGAGGAAAAAGGCGTGATGCTATGTTTTATAACAATATTAATTATATTAAAACTTACCTTAACTTACTTTAGATCTACATAACTTTTTTATTTATGAAGCGTTTGAAAACCAAGCCGGAAATTCAAATCAAAAATTCAAATCGGTTTAGCCATTTCTGAGATTAGCGTGTTCAAACATTCAGACAAACAGACAAAAGTTCAAAAACCATTGTTTTGGGTTTTATTGCGTTTGTCATATTCATATAGTTACGTAAAAATATGTAGATGATGCTTCGTCATAATTCTTTGAAATATTATCATACTTGTGGGTAAAAGTGGTTATGTACCTATACGTAAATATTTGTAGGGTAGTTAAATATTAAAACGCACTGTCAATGTCTGCCGACTCCCACCATTGAGACTTTTATAAAAGGCGGTGTTGTAGTACGATCCTGTTTAGTTTTAGTCTACGAATTTACAAGTATTGCTTTATGTTATTCACAATCACAAGTTATTACAGAAGTATGTACCTATGTAGGACATAGGTACTAAAGCCTAGTTCAGCAGACAATGTGTATATAAGACAGTTTGGCTACTAGATATTACGTGTTGACTGTTGTCAATCCTTGAGGAGCTTCTATACTAAGATAAGTGTATTGTTATTATATTTAAATACTTGTAAGATATTATAATATGACCCTACCGAGTTTCTTGCCCTTCTTCTCGGGATCCTGTGGTAACTGGTAATCGAATGGGCGGAATACGAATAAATACAATCATGTATTGACTTTAGTGTTTCATTGTTTATGGGTATAGGTACCTAATAGTATTCTTCTGCCAGTTTATATCTGATCAATACACATCATGATTAGACATACGATTATACGATCACAAAGCTATCTTTAGAGAATAGCTTTCAGTATAGTCTTCCTATTGATGTAGGTACCTGGACTATTAGGGATTTATGTAACGTAGTTACATAATGTAAGTAAGTATATTAATTACTATGTTGGTGGTAGTTCACCATCAACAAGATTAGGTACTAAGCCAAATGTTGGTGTGAGGTACACCTCTGCCTACCCCTTGTGGGATATAGACGTGATGTATGTCTGGCTTTCTGACTAGTATAAAGCTTTGTATGTTATGTGAGACATATAATACTATGAATAGTAGGTAGGATTCAGATTATTCACCTACAAGACATCTATTTACGAATAGGCTAAAGCTTCTCTTATTCTTTATACCACACGTTCATAACACAACAGTTTCTCTATTATATCTTCTATTATATTCTCTATTATATCATTAAAATTCATCTTAAGATACGAAAATATGAAATAATATTTATTATCTTCGTCGTGTGTGATAGTCCATTGAATTGTATGGCGAGCGATATTGTACCTTAAGTTAAAATATTATATTATCTATTAGTGAACTCCACTGCGGGTGACGTAACCTGTTCTGAAGAGCTCTTCAATCTGATCCCACCCGCTTCCTTCCGATCCCGAACAGCGCGTGCCGGGCAGAGATGCCACTCCCACACAGTGTTTTCCCAATCATGTTCACGAGAACCGAGCGTTTTAAACGTTCGTTTCTCTGCCGAACGCCCTGCCTGTGCACGTGTTTCCTCCCACATATAACCCTGGGTTCTTTAAGCGGAGCGTGAAGAGGCACATTAGTAGGTCGTCAAGTTGAGGGCCACTCTTTATAGTATTGTGTGCTGTGAGAGTGACCCGCTAGATCGCTGGATCGTGGATCGCTAGACGTCGTCACGACTTACCACCAGGCGGGCGGTGCAGCGTCAATTTGGCGAACCCAATATAAAAAAAACCTAAGACAAACTTATTATTTGCGGTTGGTATTACAGTAATCGGGTGTAGGGATCGAACCGCAAAATTAAGTTTGTATTCTATTGTATATACTTTTCCGGGATAAAAAGTACCCAGTGTGGTGCCCAGGATATTAAAGAATAATTACACCAAGTTTCATCGTAATCGAACAGGTAGTTTTTGCTGATGCCTGAACAAACAAACAGACAGACAGATAGACAACAATTTTTTAATCACATTTTTGGGTTCGGTGTCGGTCTAGTAACACCCCCTGCCATTTATTTTTTTGATATTTTCAATATTCAGAATTTTCACTTCTACAGATTTATTATAAGTATAGATGAGGAAGCTTTCTTGCCCGCTGCAGCCGGGCATCGATTATGATAATTCAGCTCTTAAATTGCAAATGCCCTACGTGGCCGATTTATAACTTTGCCTTGAACAGTGCTGAGGGGAACCTATTCATAGGACGAGATGATAGCTTTCGAGACATCCATTATAATAAGGGGGCGACTGCAAATATTGTAAGTACTTACATCGGCAATGGATTCATCTACATCTAAGTGGAAGCATCTACATTTCGAGATTGGACAATTCTGCTTACGTCTGTCTGTCTATCTGTCTGTCTGTATGTGTTTTCAGGGTTAGCTGCTTAACTGATCCACGAAACTTGGCACACGATTTACTCCGATTTATTTTATTATGAGTTTTTTTGGGGGGGATAAGAAATGTGGGGAAAAACCGAAGTAATGTGAATGTTCACAAGGTCTACTGTTTGACCTTATGGTAATATTGTACCACTGGTAATATTTATGTTCAAATTACTGAATGGTTATTGATGTTATACGGTGCCATGTGATGGCAATATACTTCGTATTATTTACGATCAACAAACCTATTGATAAAACGTGACTGTGTAGTGTCTGCTTACCCCTCAGTACTCCAATAACAAATTACACACATAATTACAACCAGCTGTTAGATACATAAAACCATCCAGTATGTAGTTGTTTCATAGTACCGTTGTGTATTTAATGCGTTTCTCATTGTTCTCCAACAATTCATTCTCTGTTGCTTTCATAGTCTGCCTCAATATCGTAGTCATAGTCGTTGAAGTTGCTAGCTGGCATTTTAATTTAATGGCAACAGCATTTAAGTAATTCCTGTATAAGATTTATTCCACTGTTGCTTTATTAAATCCAAATTCCAGTTCTTTTGTAGCGTAAGCGCGATAAGTTCATAGTACAAGTATTAACCGAAAAAATTATTAAGACACTTTTTTTCTGATAATTTTTTTAAAGTTCGGAACTGTAAAAATCCGTGCCTAAATATATATAAGTACTTATATATATTTAGGCATTTATTTATATATGTCTATATTTATATAGGCTTATATATATTTATATATATTTAGGCATTTATTTATAAATATATATAATATATAAGTACTTACTCTTTTTTTTTAATTCCTCGGCCCAAGGCCGCGGCCGCTCTAACGTCCGTTGCCGGGCTCACACACAGAAGGTATTTCCAGTGGCGCCCGGCGGACTTTGACCACCTGTGTGGTCTCTGCGGGGGTTTGGTCCCGCGGTTTGGTTGTTGTTACGGTTGGTGGAGGATCCCGCGTCGTTGGGGTAGGGTTTTATCCCGCATCAGTGAGTGAATCTGGTTGCGTGCAATGGGGCAAAGGCCCCGCCGCACGCAACCCTTCTAGCCTGCTTCTGTAAGGACGGCGGGTGACGATCCCGTTGTCCTCAGGCCCCGATCATGGAGGTCGATGGTCTTGGGCGTAGATGAGTCTACGGCACCCTCGCCACTGACTACGGAACTCGGCGGGGAGGGTACGCTCCCTCTCCCTCTTGGCCGCCTCCTTCGCGAGCATGACTTGCTCGCAGAAGGAAACGGCCGCGTTCCACCTATATTATAGGTACTGTACTAGAATATTTTGTTCCTAGATTTTTCAACATTTTCAGGGTTCCGTACTTCAAAGGAAAAAAAAACGGAAGCCTTATAGGATAACTTGGTTGTCCGTCAATACCCTTTTTCACAGGAACGCGTGGAGGTATTTAAATGAAATTCATATCAAATACTCACATCTACTGTCCCTTAGAGCTGTGAAAAACTACGGAGCCAACGCAATCAAGAGATACAGCTATTTATGCTGCCACATTATAATGACGTTATGTATTTAATTTAGCAATAAAAATACAATAACTTTTACTTATATACTAAAGGTTTGTACGGAACCTCCAGCGCGTGACTCCGACTCGCACATGGCCGGTTTTTTTATTGCTCCTCCGCATCTATTGATCCTTGCGGGATGGTATATAGCTATAGTATTCTTCAATAACAGGACTACATAACAGTAAAAGATTTTTTCAACTCGATAAACAAACTTGTACGTCATCTCTTTGTCTCGAAGGATGCGTTCATGGGAACGGATTTCATTTCCGTACCTTTGTTCCAAGCGCGGCTATTGTTCTGTATCCGTCACTGGAATAAATGTAGCCCCTTATAATAACTGAAAGGGTTCAAATTATTGTCACTATACACGATGGGTACGCCCACATTTTGACATTATTTACAACTTAAATATCGCAAAAGAGCTATGGGGGTTAGGTGGCAGTCGCTTTACGGAAAATATCGAAGTTCAGACGCTTTGCAGTTAGACTGAAAAGCCGGTTGGAAAAAACACAATAGATGACGTTGATGAACGTATTTTCGTGCAGGTTTAGCTCAACTCGAGGTAACATAATTATAAGCTTCAGTTGAGTTTCATCAAAATCGCTTGATTGGAACAATATTTATCGTATTACGAGCTGTTTAACGAGGATCAAACTTCGGGCATCGTCTAATAATACAATAATAATATGATACTTCATTTCTTCTCCTCTGATGACCTTTGCACATTAGACGTAAATTGCTTATTTTTCTCCGCATTGTATATCAGTTTAAGAGGTGGTGTCTCTCTCTCTATGTTTTTCTTCTATTCCTATTAACTCGTCCACAGATAGAAACTCTCTCTGGGGTCCAACGACCCAGATGACAATCTAATAGATGAACAAACTAGAACACACTCCAGGGGTTGTGTAGTCAGTATTTCGTGGCCGAGTTTGCCGAGGTTTTTTTATTTCTATAGTATTAATTTCGTCTCTTCCCCTTTGCTGCAGGTAGGTATACGTCATTCAAACAACAGTGGTGGGTAGACATAAAATAATTTGGTATTATGGTTGTGGGTAGAAATAAAAAACCTAGGATATAAATAGGTGCGGTTTACGAGTTGTGGCTCATTTGGTCGCCGTGCGCCGAGCCATCGACATCTCCTGATGATGCCCCTGGTTGGGGGCGAAACACGTGTCGAGGTTTTTTATTATTTTTTGCACAATAACACAACTCTCATATTTATTCTATTTTCAAAATTATTTCTCTATTCTTTCGGCCTAAGTGGGTTTGGAGGGCGGACTTGTGCATGAATAAATACGAGAGTTGGGTAATTTGCATGTGGCGGAATATTGCAAAGTAGTTAGATTTATTTAATAGTATTGCGTAACGACCCAAAAAGGAGAACCCCTCTAAAGGTAATAACAAGTGAGTGCTACAATTTTTTTTAGGTCATAGTAACTAAGTTATGATCATGTTTGTTTAATAAACGTGACCGTCCGACAAGTATGTAAATTTTTAACAAATATTTATGTCAAATTTAGATATTACAATAAAGCTCAATTTACTGTATAAGGAACATGAACATCCAATTACGAAAAACTTAAAACAAGCTACAGGCTATACTATATATAAAGCTTATACTCGTACTTACTTACAAAAAATGTCAACTAAAAACCCATTTAATAAAGGTGACGATTTTCAGATTTTACCTGTTAAGGTATCACAATAGTAAATTGAGGCATGCATATTTAATAGTAGATTGATTTAGGGACTGGGGAGTCAATGTGAAAAATTGTTCAGCAGCTAGAATGTGCAGGGGTCAAAATGTCTTTACGGGCCGGCAGCCTATTTGACAAAATGTAGGAACGTCAAAATGTACATAGTTAAAAAGGACAGGAGTTAAAATGTGTTAGTGTATAACCGAACACGTGTCATATAGTACAGTTGCCAACGTGAACACGCGTCTAAATGTATCAACGTAAAAACGTCGGTGTCTTGGTGTCGTGGTGGCTTATCACCACGTGTAAGACACCACGTTCATGTGTCATATCCCTTTTAACATTTTTATGTAAAGAAGACTATCATGGCATGTGAATAATTTATAATTAGGTACTCTTTTGAAGTGCATTCTACCTCTGTCAATTGATATTGGCCACTTGAGATTAAAAAGTAATTTCCGTTATGATTGATGTAAAACAATATTTACTGTCACTTCCTAGTCTGTTACGCGGTTAGAGCTGCGGGTGAAAGCTAGTATAAATACTCATTTAAAGTACACAAGATCATTTAACTTTTTGACGCTTATTCTTTTACACACTGGGGATTTTGACGTTCATACTTTTTGTCAAATAGGCTGCCAGCCCGTAAAGACATTTTGGCCCCTGCACATTCTTGCTGCTGAACATTTTTTCAATTTGACTCCACAGTTCCTAAATCGTAAATTTGAAGGTTAATATAAAAAAAAATTACGTTAAGTTTTTACGTGAATTGGGTTTGTATTCGCAATATAAAATTGATGCCAATTTATCTATGTAGATATGTATAGAACATTGTATTCGACAAACATATAATTGTTTTTTTAGAAATTCCCAAAGAATTCCATTACCACTTAAAGAAATAATTGTTTCGCTAGCTACTGAAATTCTTTACTTTAATATCTACATCGGTGGAAAGTATAAGAAAATAAATTAGGTACTTACTGTCTTATAGTTAACTAGTCTAAACATTTAATAACACTCTTACGTAAAACTCAACGACGAAGCTACTTGCTCGCGTGCTATCGCAGTCTAATCGCTTTTCATGCTTCTGCCTCAACGTGCATGCTTAGAAGCATTCACGTTTAGGAAACTGAAGTTTTAGAAGCAGCAACTCAGATGAGTAAGTGTCACCCTTACATATCGTCTATCTCGAATTAAAAAATAAATAAAAGGAGAATAACCGATCCGCGGCCAGGATTATGTTAAACTTTATATTATAAATTGCACAATAGCATCATTAAATATTTCAAACACATATTAATTTTTGTATTTCAAAGCAATGAGTTTGCTGCTATTCTTAAAATATTAAGAAAGAAATTATAAATAGATCACAAAAACTGATGTCATCGGCGGGACTCGAACCCACGGCCTTTCCCTAACAGGGGGAGTGCTCTGACCAGCTGAGCTGCGATGACCACTACCGACAACATCGAAATTTCGCTTCATATCATATTCATAATTTCTACATCGCGCTATTACGTTATACATATTGATTGATAACTTCTTTGCTTATAATTAATATAAACTAATATTATATAAACTAAAATGAAAAAAATATAAACTACCTAAATTTATTTATTACCCGAGCGAGCGAAGCGTCTACATTTCAAGATTGAACAGCCAGCTACGATATTAAATGGTTTTCCACATCTTAGCTTAAAGGATGAGTCACGCTAGACCGTGTCGGGTCCGAGCCGCCTGTCGGCCGTAGCACGGTCAACTAATATTACATATATTTTGTATGAACACACTCACTCTATACCGGCGGCAACCGAGTGACGGCCGAACAACGGACAACGCTCGGAAACAACTCGGTCCTGCCACGGCTCAGCCACGGCCCGTTGCATGAATACAGTGCCGACGAGCTGCGCCCGAGCAGTCGTAGTGATGCTATACAAACAAGTGCGTTGAAGTTTTGTTCGTCGTTGGAAAATGAACAACGAAGGTTTGATTGAGGCTGTGAGGAAGTATCCAGCATTATTATTATTACCTGAGAGTAAGAGCTAATCTATGTTTGGATGAAATAGGAATCTGAAACTTTGTATTGCATTTTCGAAGAACTTTGTATGACTGCCTTGGTGGCGCAGTGGTATGAGTATGCGACTGCCGGCACTGAGGTCCCAGGTTCGATTCCGGGTCGAATCAAATTGTTTGTGTGATCCCCAAATGTTTGTTTCGGAGTTTGGGTGTCTATGTTAGTATGTTTATCAGTCGTCTAGATCCCATAGCACAAGCTTATATTAGCTTAATTTGGGCTAGATGATGTTGTGTGAGAATGTTTTTGGACATATATATATTTATTATTTATTTGTCCAAATCATCTTTAATTTTCATGTGTAAGATGTCAAAAGATTCTTTAGTCATTTTAAAGTAGTCCCAATGTTTGTCTTCATAACTACGTAGACCTTTACAAAGATTCACATATTCTCCTTTCTATTGTCGCTTTTTCCAAAGTGGACGCACACTCCATTTCCTTGTAGTTGAAGATTCTTCGTCGTCTAGAGCGATCGCAATAGCCGCTAATTCGAGATCGTCAAAATTCAACATGATTGTAGTCTAGTTACAACACTGATTTTACTCGGACGAGTATACTGCACCACGGCACAACGGTAAATGCCCGGTCGAGCCCCGTCTTTGTAATTTCAGACACGGAACCGGCTCGGTGACCGTGCTACAGCCGACACTCGGCTCGGACCCGACACGGTCTAGCGTGAGTCATCCTTTATGCGTGCATCCCAGTTTTAAGTTCTCTACAACACCTACAACTTAGTCAACTTACTCAAATGCCTATTGTAACACAAAATTAACGCTTAGTGAACTACTTTCTGTTCGTAACCACCTACTTACTTAGCGATAATGACCACGTCGTCGTGTCGTCTATCGCTACGAATTGGCTATGCCATTGTTTTCGTACTATCTCGGGTCACAATGTATGTAGTTCCGTCCCTCGGCACTGGCTGAACCGGCTTTTAAACGCACTTCTTTATTTATCATTAATTATAAGGCAGTACAACGTTTGCCAGATAATGCCTATTACACTTTTTGTACCTACAGTGATTTCATTACACAAAAACATAATTTCAACATCAATATTTCAAAATATCCGGTGCAATAAAGAGGCCACGCCAACCTGAATGCCTGTTAACTCAATACAGTGCCTATCACGGAGCGACAGCGTCTTAAAATTGATTTTGCCACCGTAACACGAATTGAATAACTCGACACAAGCGTACGGCAAAATGAGATTCATCCGCGAGCGTTTTAACAAGATAAAGTAAATATTTTCTAATATTTTCCATAGTAAGGACAATGTGATGAGTGTATTCTATGTATTCAAAGGTGAATTGAATTTCTTACAGACCATTTGTTTCATTTGCATTTTGTGTTTGTACTTCGCAGGGTAAATTACACAAAGAGTAGCCTTGAGGTTTCTTTCCAGATTATTACTAAACTAACAGGCTCTACCTGTTGCTTTGCGAATCTGACAGTAAATGTATCACCCTTATTGACGCAAACAGGCATATGTCACTCGCCTAACAATCGCAAAAAATACGTGACGTCAGCTACAACTTGAAGTTGTAAGTCAGTAAGGGTTGTTGATATTGAGACATTAACGTCATAGTTATTGGTCAAATTATGCTGATAACCCTAATGTTCGAATTATGTTCTCTGTAAACAAAAGAATGTGCTTTAATTAACGTCGGAGTGCAAGTTCTGTATGTAAGTACTATTCCCTATTCTGTGACGCAAGTGTCTTTGTCACATTGAATAAACATTTTGAATTTGGATGTGAGACAGGATTGAAGACCACAACAATTCAATAGCGTCCTATATGTGACTAACGACCGAATACTGAAACATCACAATTGCTGTTTAAATGCTTGAGCAGCACCTAAACTTAATTGTATCATACAAAAATGTCACTTTGAGTATCTGCTTATTTGAGTGACGTTTCAGTATTCGACCATAATATTGCGAACAATGGTGTAATTTTATGTGATAAGGTGTAACAGTAACACTATACGACTATTAACTTCACCAGAAATCCAACTAACAAATAACTTACTTTGACTTTACCCTCAGTTGCCAACCGCAAGCTGCTCCCGTCTGCCGTGCAGTCACAGTTATATGTGGCTGTACATATTGTACGTAGGTAGGTTACTACCTACGTACAATATGTACAGATACAAAATTACGTCTATATCCCAGTAGAGGCGTTTGACCTCATTTGACACACACCCACATTTCACCGCAGCTTATTGCCGATTCTGGGCGATTTGGATAATTTGCTAAATAACATCGTGCAGGTGAGAAAGACTTGAGACACGAAGATAAGAATAGATAGAGCCCTTTAGCACCCTTTAGTCTGGGTAGGATGTATTACGCGATAAACTTATGAACATGATATCAATTTTCCATCAAAATAATGTCCTAAATCCATCTATGCACCCACCATTATATATCTGGTACTCAAAGAGTCTTTGGCCTTAAAAGTATTAAAATACGAATGCATAAAAGTTTGAAATACAATAAATAATAATTCATGTAACTGGGAACTACGATGACAAGAAATAATACGAAGTAGGTTCATATTTATACGATTTTAAATTCCTTATTTCGACAGTGAAGAATATTACAACATCCAAATAATGTTGCCCTAAATCCAAATATAAACAGTAAAATGTGAAAGATAAAGAAAATTATCGTACCTAAATATTGGCAGTGTACGATAAATATTGCTTTACAATACTCCCTGTAATATAAAAATCGAAGATTACGTGTTAGGTGCGCCAGTCAACTAAGCCTTATCATCAAACCGTTATTACCTCATGTTTGATGTCGTTTCAAGCTCGGAGGCCAAATGTGGCTTTTATAAGGACGATATTGAGTGATTTTTGATGTCATTTTTTCATTTAACAATCTTGGTAGCAACAAGATTGTGTAGACATCGAGATATAATATAACAAGATACACATAGTATGGTTACGATCCGTTTGTAGCATGTTTTTAAAATTAAATTAAAACTGTTCAGTTCCGGTCATCCTGCCACCAAACTACTGGCGTGAAACACTTTTTTTTTTAAATTCCGTAGTCCATTGCAGAGCTCCTCTGGTTAGCACTAGGAAGAATTTCCAGTGGCGCCCGGTGGACTTTGGCCTCCTGTGTAGCCTCTGTCTGGGTTGGGTTTTATCCCGCATCACCGACGCGGGATAAAATCCTACCTTAGTCTGCTTCTATAAGGAAGGCGGGTGGCTAGCCCGCCTTCCTCAGGCCCCGGTCATAGAGGTCGATGGTCTTGAACGTAGATGAATATAACATTAATGGAGGGCTGCGTTCTATCATTCCCCACCTCACGGACTTGCCTCGTGTCACCGCCTAGTTGAATCACTATGCTTATTAGTATATAAATTACCATCTTAAAATACCAGTACAAAAAGAAACAAAAAGCTTGAATTCGTCCAAAAAAATTCAACAGTTAACCAGAAAAATGGGGTATTAGAGAACAAATTTTCTGTGTCATTGGGCAAGGCGATGCTTACAGATCGGTTCCATGATACCCTGAAAGACGATACAGTAATTTCACAGTCAATTGAATATTGTAAGATTAATATATATCAAGACGTATGTAAATTGACTGCTTCGATGGCGTAATCGTTCTAGGGTTCGTTTCCCGATTCGGAATTTATATGTTAAGTAAAACACTGTAGGTACTTATTTTAAAGAAATTTACGCAAATGAATGAACGTGAAATGACACAGTAAGTTTATAATGGAGAAGATGTGTATACCGTAACAATTCATCATCATTGTCAGCCCATTGACGCTCACTGCTGGGCATCGCCTAGTGTTGATTTAATTAATCAGCCTTCGATACGCGCGTCGCGCTTTCCCGTGTAACGTAAGGTGTCACGAGTGTAGCATTTTGCCGCCTTTACAAACAAGCCAATGTTTTACCTGAAATACTTATTTTAACTAAAACTTTGCACGTTGTTTTCTTTAATGCTACATTAGCCATAAGAATAGTCAAACATTTTAATTGAATCTCCTAATCAGTGTAAGAAACAAACAAATACTAATAACTCGACAAAAGCCCGCAAAGCAAGGGCACATGTAAATACACAGCTCGTTGCACAGTAACTTGCCACAAATATTACACCCTTATTTTTCCATTCTTCCATATACATATTGAACTAATTTCTTCTTATTTTAATAAGAAGAAATATATAAGATAAGAAATATTGCTTCATAATGGTTCCTGCTGTCTTAGTACTAGATGTCTTATAATGTTGTATGGTCATACCTAAAGCCATCTCCTTAAGTACATTGTTCGCAATAGTAGTAAACTTGGTAAATGATCTGACTGTTTATATCGGCTAGTTGAAAAGCACTCAATGAAGTCTAAATGACTTTCACGACAGTAAAGAAAACCAGATGTTCTCTGGAATGTGATAGGCGAACGACTGCGACAGCATCACTCTGCAGTGGATAATAATGTGCTCGATGCCTGCCTCCACAAATCATTTTCTTATTATTCTGCATCAGTTCTATGGTTCACATTCACTTTACCGTTCGCTATCAGTCATACTTTCATCTAGCAAAGCAGTCCGTACTAAGTATGACTCCAGCGACCACTACAAATTTTGATATATTAGAACTCAAAATATCCAAAATAATGTCTAGAAACACAAAACAGTTGTAAATAAAAATATAGTAATATACTAGGAATTACAGATAACATTGTAATAATTACCAAATTATAATACGAAATTTAACTGAAAACAAAAAAATAAACACATTAATTTGACCAACGCGAGTGGTCACGCAGTTAACTTTTTGCCGCCGCGGCACGGAAACCTCTTCTTCCTGTAGCCACTTGCTGTTTCATACGCTTGTACTTACTACTAAGCGCGCAGGAGGAGTTTTCGCTAATCTACTGAGACGCATAACCTTATAAAGCGGCCTAGTAAAATGTTATGAACGATTTTTCAGCAAGGGCGGCAAAATGCTCATAGCGCGACTACTCTAGGGTTAATTCAATATCACTTATGTGAAATATGTTCAGGTAAGTAGCAGAGCTCGTCCTTTGTGCCCAGGATCAAAGGATCGCATTCGGGTCGTTGCGGATTAATATAACCTAACTGAATAGTACGAGTATATTATGATCCATATCCTACTAGAAGTGACAGTTTAAAAAAAAAATATAAATTTTGAACAAATAAATTTTATCTTTTCAGGGTTATAAAGAAGAATACCTGGATCCACAATTATTGCACACATTCGTAAGGATTTTAATGCGGTTTGACCTACTTACTTAAAATATTTACAGTGATTCATTTACAAATCCTCCCCGTTGCTTTTTAAAGAAGGAAAAAATCCAGAATGCCGCTTTAAATGGCATTAGGTACTAACTCTCTGAGGCAAAAAGCAACCAGTTTTTTAATTAATTGCTTCGGTGGCGTGTTCGGTAGTGCATCGGCTTTTGACTCCGGAGTCTCGGGTTCGATTCCTGGGTCGATTCAAATATTTGTGTTATCCACAAATATTTGTTTCAGATTTGGGTGTTTTCTATGTATATAATGCACTAGCGGTCTCCCGCGAATTCGTCCGCGTGGTAATTTGGGACATACAGTATACGGACTTGGACCTCAGCTTAGCTGTGATGACCCGCATATCCCGTTTATTTGTCTCGTTACCATCGCTCGTAATTATTTTTCCTGTTCCCGTTTCCGTCACGTCACCCCGTTCGCCAGTAATAACATCAAGCTTCGCAAATAATTATTTTAAAACGAATGTGATTTCCATAAAATATGTTATAGTGAGTTAACTTTAAGAGATACATACATGTTACATGTTCTCGCGAACTTCTTTAGAACTTTTAACGAGGAACAATTCTTTAGTTCATTATTTTAACATAACATTAACCGTTTGACCAGCGCACGCAACAGAATACGCATAAGAAATAAATTTTCCATGTTTTTAAAACATATACGTAGCGTGATGTTTTATAGTCTATAACCTTCCTTGATAAATGCACTACTCAATACAAAAAGAATTTTCCAAATTGAACCAGTCTGAGATTAGCGCGTTCAAACAAACTCTTAAGCATTATAATATTACTAGTGGTCGCCAGCGACTTCGTCCGCGTGCTAATTTGGTTTTTGTCCCGTTCCCGTCACGTCGCGTCATTTTTTGAACAATTCACACAATATCTTTATAAATTGTAGCCTATGTGTAATTCTGATGTATAAGCTATATTATTGTAAAGTTTCATTAAAATCCATTCTGTAGTTTTTACGTCAAAGAGTAACAAACATCCATCCATCCATACATACATACTTACATACTCACAAACTTTCGCGTTTATAATATTAGTAGGATAGTATAGATCTAGTAAAGATCTGACAATACCTGTACATATATAAAATATTTAAATATGTTTCTCAGTCCTCTAGATCCCTTAGCACTAGCTTATTAGCTTAGTTTGGGCTAGATTACGTTGTGTGAGAATGTCCAAAATATTTATTAAAAATAAATACCTGTAATACAAATTGCCATATCTATTGAATAAATATCAGTGGTATATTAAATGCGACGTCTAATTCTACGAAGATCGTATTATGACACGTGAATGGAGGTCTTTTTGAAAACCATTTAGGAGACGAAGTACTCGTATGATGTTTTCTTTTTTTAAATGTTTGTGATGATGTTTGATTACTTTCAATCTGTTCACATAGACCATTTGATATTTATTTATACTTCTCGGGTAGTTAACAAACAGGACAGACAGCTAAATGACTCCTATGACCTTATACATGGGGCACACGTTTTGCACTTCTAGCTAATCGGAACCATTTGAATTTCGAATGTTATATTTTTTTAAACGTTGCAACCTTCTTAGTAATAAAAAAAAAACAATTGGCGAGAAATTATTTGTCAATTGTTTTTTATCACACATCAAAGTTCTACGTATGCAACGAAAATAGAATTAAGTCGAAAAGATTTTAGAGCGATGATTTTTTTATGATTTTAAAAGTTCTCTCTCTCCGCAAGACTGTGCCGCTCGTCTTCAAAATGCTTTTGGGAGAGAAGCACCTTGTTTGAGCACCGTGAGGCGATGGTTTGCTGAATTTGAGAGAGGTCGAGTTTCTTTACATGACGAATTTCGTGAAGGGCGGCCTTCAACTGCCGTCAACGAAAATAATGTGGCTACTGTTAAGCGGTTAATTGAAGAAAACCCGCTGATTACCTATGAGACAATTGGAGGACTATTGGGGATTGGTATGAGTCAAATCCAGAAAATTTTACACGAAGAATCGAAAGTTCGGAAACTTTGTTGTCGTTGGATCCCTCATGAACTGACAGCGGAGCAGAAGCGGGCTCGCGTGGAATGGTGCTCACAGATGCTACTGAAGTACGACCACGGACATTCTAATGCTGTTTATGACATTGTCACAGGAGACGAAACGTGGATTTATTGTTTTGAACCCGAAAAAAAACAGCAATCTTGTGAATGGGTGTTTGAAAATGAGAACAAGCCAACAAAAGTGAGGCAGGCGAGAAACGTTGGTAAAAAAATGATCGCGTTTTTTTTCTCAGCTACGGGTCACATCTGTACAATTCCACTTCAAGATCAAAAGAGTGTTAATGCCGAGTGGTATTCTACCATTTGTCTACCCAGGGTGTTAGAAAAAGTTCGCTAAAGACGACCCAAAAGCCGTGTTCTCCTACATCATGACAACGCTTCTTCACACACGGCCAACAAAAGAAAGTTATTTTTAGCTTCCGAAAAAGTACAACTCGTCACTTATCCTGCGCATAGCCCCGACCTAGCACCCTGTGATTTCTGTATTTTCCCCAAAATCAAAGATTTGATGAGAGGTTTCACTTTTACCAACTCCGAAGAGGCAGTGATAGCGTTCAATCAGCACGTAGAAAACATGCCTTCAGATCTATGGTCCTCCTGTTTTAAAAAATGTTTCGATCGCATGAAAAAATGTTTAAAATGTTAAGGAGAGTATTTTGAAAAGCAATAAACATAATATTTTGGTTTTAACATGTTGTTTTTTTAAGTTACGCAAAACTTATAGTGTGACCTACGTACGTATAGGAAATCAGTTAGAAAAAGCGCCACAATAAACGAATTCCACTAGAATACTTAAAAATAAAAAATATTTTTATTTCATCGGATTCTTGACTATTCTTGAATTCTAGTGATGTTCTACGGATTGGCATCTGATTAAGTATAATATGTTCAGCAATTTAAGGTAAGTACCTACCTACTTAACTTACGTAAAGAAATTAATATTAAAAAAAAAATATCGGTAGATACTTAGCTAAAATTATAAGTAGTAAGTAAGGCTACTTTTAACCTGGGAATTCGTTCCCTAGCGAATAATTGGGAGCTAGAAAATTGTTCCACGTGGACAAAGGCCATTCAACTTGTGTAGTCATTAACAGTCTTAAGTCATTCCTAGTCATAAGTCTTTGCCAAAACTTTCATCGAAACACATTCGTATTCCGAACAGCTACAGAATGTAAATTTCATACACAAACTATAAATTGTACCCAGTTTTGGACAGAGCATTAATTAATAATACAAGCTAAGATGTTGAGAGTAACCATTCTAGAAATTTTGGTCATTAATCTGGAGAACGGCCGCCGCACCGGTTGCTCAAGATGAAACTTAATATAACCTCTGTTATTGGGCCAGATTTTCATATTATACCGAAGTTATGAGAAAGTTGTTTACGTCCCACTTCTACCAACGTTCCTTTATGGTTTGCGGTTCCCGTATCTCCGATATTGCTCATCAAAAATAGTTTGACACTTCCTCTTTCCATTGGTATAAAAATCATTCATTTTGGATTTGTACTTACTTAAATACATTTATTGAAGTTTTTGGTTAGTAGAAATAAAATATTGATCTGTCAAGAAAATATACCTTAATAGGTAGAGTTTGGAAAAAAATTTAAATACCAGTGCATTTGTTTTGTATTAAGCCCAACTCAGCATTGAAGTTGCCCTCGCAGTTCAGACTAAAAAAAACAGTAATTTTTACTTTTTACAAATTGTTTTAACCCAAATTTTATCACCAAGTAAAACTTTTATTTGTTTTACTAACCCAACTGTATGTGTTCAGTTGAGTCTCTCTGTAAATAGTGTTAGCAAAATGGTGGACTCACTAAAACTCAAATGTGTTCTACATAATTCAATTTTATCACTACTGTCGGAGCTTATGCTGAACACACAAAACGGAGGAGTTCTTTTTTATGACTGAATAAAGTTTTAGCACCTTGTCTTGCATTTGAATGAAGACTCTTTTATTATGTTTTATTTTTATATTTGGAGAGAAATACGTGAGCATGTTTATTTTCATTAATGACTAGTGTAGCTTGTGCTAATGCAGCTTCACCCACTAGGTATGGTTACCTCGCTTCCAATTTCAATGGGAACACCTTACCAACATATACTAGCTACTTTTAGCCAAAGTACTCAAGAATAAAATTGCTACAGTGCCTCCTCCTCCTCCTTTTTTTAAAAACGTGGCTCCATCGTTATTCGTCGATGATTTCGCCAATGTCAAGGTAATGCTTGATTAGTTGATAGTCCCGCACAGAAGAACTAGTTATTCCTAACAAGATCTAGGTGCTGGACAAGACACGTTCCATATCCTACTAGAAGTGACAGTTAAAAAAAATATATAAATTTTGATCAAATAAATTTTATCTTTTCAGGGTTATAAGGAAGAATACCTGGATCCACAATTATTGCACACATTCGTAAGGATTTTAATGCGGTTTGACCTACTTAATATATTTACAGCGATTCATTTACAAATACTCCCCGTCGTCGTTGCTTTTTAAAGAAGGAAAAAATCCAGAATGCCGCTTTAAATGGCATTAGGTACTAACTCTCTGAGGCAAAAAGCAACCAGTTTTTTAATTAATTGCTTCGGTGGCGTGGTCGGTAGTGCATCGGCTTTTGACTCCGGAGTCTCGGGTTCGATTCCCGGGTCGAATCAAATATTTGTGTTATCCACAAATGTTTGTTTCAGAGTTTGGGTGTTTTTATGTATATAATGCACTAGCGGTCTCCCGCGAATTCGTCCGCGTAGTAATTTGGAACATACAGTATACGGACTTGGACCTCAGCTTAGCTGTGATGACCCGCAATATCCCGTTTATTTGTCTCGTTACCATCGCTCGTAATTATTTTTCCCGTTCCCGTTTCCGTCACGTTCACCCGTAATAACATCAAGCTTCGCAAATAATTATTTTAAAACGAATTTTATTTCCATAAAATATATTATAGTGAGTTAACTTTAAAAGATATATACATGTTACATGTTCTCGCGAACTTCTTTAGAACTTTTAACGAGGAACAATTCTTTAGTTCATTATTTTAACATAACATTCACCGCGAAACTGAAATGGGAGTGGGCGGCCCACGTAAGCCGGATGAATCCTGACCGTTGGGCGAGGGTCACTAGTACATGGATACCGGAAGATGGAAGACGCCGCCCGGGTCGGCCCAGACAGAGATGGCGCAACGAATTGGATGCCTACCACGAAGACTGGTTTGAGGTGGCGCAAGATAGAGCACGTTGGAAGGAGTTGGGGGAGGCCTTTGCCCAGCAGTGGGACAGTACAGGCTGAAAAAAAAAAAAAAAAAATTAACTGTTTGACCAGCGCACGCAACAGAATTTCTCATAAGAAAGAAATTTTCCTTGTTTTTAAAACATATACGTAGCGTGATGTTATATAGCCTATAGCTTTCCTTGATAAATGCACTACTCAATACAAAAAGAATTTTCCAAATTGAACCAGTCTGAGATTAGCGTGTTCAAACAAACTCTTAAGCTTCATAATACTATAGTATAGATCTAGTATAGATAAATATTTAAATATGTTTCTCAGTCCTCTAGATCCCATAGCACAAACTTATAGCTTAGTTTCGGCTAGATTACGTTGTGTGAGAATGACCAAAATATTTATTAAAAAATAAATACCTGTAATACGAAGTGCCATCATCATGCCGCACAGAAGAACTAGTTATTCCTAACTGATCTAGGTGCTGGACAAGACACGTTGTTCGGTATGAGAGTGTCTGGAAACCCGATTTTCTCGGAGCACCAGAGGTAACCTAAAAAGCCACCTGCCACGCGCTCAGGAAATATCGAACTCCCGTTACAGTGCTTACACCGTACTTTTGTAAAAATTTTAAGTACCCACTTAGTTCATTAGCTTTTTTGTTTGACTATGTAATTAAAATAAGAAAACTCTGAACCATGACCGTAATGCTCCTGGACTACTTTCTACATGTCGGATTCTATACAAACTCAATTCAAAGTGAGTCAGAACCTCACTAAAAGCTCTCGTAACTGCAAACACTGTTGAGTATAAAGGTTGAACCGCTTCCGCAGATCCATTACGCCTGTTGGTCGTCCGCTAATATGATAATGCATCAACTGACCACGCAATATGAAACAAACAATGTTTTGTTTGCAATGCATCACTAACTCACTTATTGTGTTTAGCCCTGGCTTCATCGTCTTTTTTTAGTCAACTTTATCACTGTCACTGTGGGGGTTCAACTGATACATCAGACTCCCAGGTTCGATCTCCAGGTCGGGTAAAATATTTGTAGACACAGACAGACAGGCACATATAATGTCTTGATCCCCAAACTGGTACACAGAGGTGTTTATTTTACTAACATTGCGTCAATTTGTTAATCCCACGATATAGATGGCGGGCTAATTGCAGTTTTTGGAGTCGGTATATTGTATTGTACACATAGCACAAACTTTGTTAGTTTGAGCCCAGATGGCGTTATATTCAATTATTCTAACATTATTACTTCTATTTTTAAAGTAAACCAGCGAGAATAGCCCGAAGCAACCATCACAATAGGCTAGTAAGTCATGATAAATAAAAATATTTACAATAGTTACAAATGACTTTTTAAAAAATAATCTCCGCAATGCCTTCTACTTTGCCTTTTACATTGGATGGCGATACAGTCACTAAATAAAAAAATAACGATTTATAAGTCGTAAAACGGGTTTATTAGGACAAATATGACGTATGAACTTCGCTGATATATATTTTATCTGTATGCTTCGTGCGAGACGTTAATGAATAATCGATAATGTAGGTAAGCTCGCATACAGCCTTCTGCAAACGTTTGGCCTATATCCATCGACACTTTTATTTACGACTAATCTTCGCCGATGGCTCCACCTGTGTTCTATCACAATATTATACATCCATTATATACAATACCCACATACTCTTCAATTATATTGTCGGTTCCACGTAAAGGATGATGAAATTGTTTTATGTTTGTCAGAACCCCATCTGTTGATCGACAGGTGCACCATTTGCAGGTGAAATTTGTTTGGGGCTCTATTATATTATCTTACTTTATAATCAAGCCTATTTCCACAGGAAGTAAGGCAGAGGTACATATCAGACCCACATTCTCCATTGGTCTCGCGCTAAGACATTCAATAGAATATCTTAATAAAATCAAACCAACTTTAGATGTATTTAATACCAGCTGTTGCCTGCAGCTCCGCCTGCGTGTTATAGTTTTCTTGATCACCAGTTACTGATTTATTATGTATAGCTTTTGCCCGCAGCCCGCCTGCGTGTTACTCGAGATCGACATAACTTTTTTATTTATGAACCGATGGATATAAAACAAAATGTTAAATTGAGTAAACCACAACGAATTACTGAAAACCGCATTCAAATCGGTTAAGCCGTTTTTGAGATTAAGATTAGCGTGTTCAAACATTCAGACAAACAGACAAACAGATAAACATACAAACAGACAAAAATTCTAAAAACCATTGTTTTGGGTTCTATTGCGTTTATAAAGCCAAAAAGCCCTACAACAGTTTCTCTATTAAATCTTCGATGTACAGACATCGACCACTTACAATTTTATTATATTATTCTAGCTGTTGCCTGCAGCTCCACCTGCGCGTTATAGTTTTCTTGATCACCAGTTACTGATTTATTATGTACAGCTGTTGCCCACAGCTCCGCCTGCGTGGTACTTTAGATCGACATAACTTTTTATTTATGAACCGATTGAAATAAAACAAACCTTAAATGTTAAGTTGAATAAACCACAACGCATTACTAAAAACCGCATTCAAATCGGTTAAGCAGTTTCTGAGATTAGCGTGTTCAAACATTCAGACAAACAGACAAACAGACACACAGACAAAAATTCTAAAAACCATTGTTTTGGGTACTATTGCGTTCATAAAGCCCCTCTAAACTGTTTCTCTATTATATATTCGATGTACAGACATCGACCACTTACAATTTTATTATTTGTATTGATTATTATTATGTATTGGTCGGTGTTTGGACACAGCCAGCGTCTGTATCAGTACATACATTGGGGTACCTAATAGTGTGTACTAATAGTAATTATATTTAACAATCACTGTAATTTGCTGTCCCTTTTAAAATTTTTCCAATGGATTTTTATTTTGTCTGAATGTTTGAACTCGCTAATCTCAGAAACGGCTTAACTGATTTGAATGCGTTGTTCACTGGTTTCTTGACACCGAGTTATTGCGGACAGTACTCTTTTTGAACTCAAGTGAGACTCCCTGTCGGCGAAAGTCTCAGATTCAAGCGAAATAGCATGCGCCTCGCGATCAGCAGTCAAACGCGCTTCGCGTTGTTCATTGGTTTCCTGAGACCGACTCGTGCCGACAGCACTCTTTGAGAACTCAAGCGAGATTCCCTGTCGGTGAAGGTCTCAGATTCACGTGATAGGGTGTGAGCCTCACGGTCGGCGGATAAACGTACCTCACGCTGTTCACTGCTCTCTCGATTTCGATAGGCCATCAATTGAGAACGCTGTGAACTCAGTCGTGATTCTCGCTGAAGTGACGTTTCTGAAGCACGTAACCTAAACCTGTTGTTCCTGAGATGCAGTAAGTCTTGCTTCATGATCCTCTTCAGATCCCTGAGATCGAAATAATCTTAACCTTTTATCATTTCTGCTGCATTGGCTGAAGTTCAATTTTCTTCGAGGCATTCTCACTTACTATAATACGACTTAGAGATGAGTCGTAAACAATAATACTTATACAGTTAGAGGCAGCAACCTTACATACCACTATTATTTCAACTCTCTCTTTATTTAATTTAGTATAGTAAATAATATTACGGAGACTGACAATACTAAAAAACAGATTATTTTGCCGTTTTGGCCCGGAACCTTTTGTGCTTTCTGACACGCATTTCCCCTTTTTTTATTTATTTTTATAAGTATGTAAATGTATTATGTAAACACACGTGTTATAAAACAGCAAATAGTGGAAATCAAATCTGCAAACAGAGTTATTTATTACTGAGCTACTCAGACTGCAGATATATTAGTGGTATGTAACACCTGTCCTGGCTGCGGTAATTTTGATTTAAATGGATCTACTAAAGTGCCCTATCAGTAATATCCTTGCCCTCTATTACGTAGGACCAACAACAGTACTGGCACAGTGTTGATGTGTAACGCACCTCTGCCTACCCCTTCGGGAATATAGGCGTAATGTATCCTGCCTGTCATGCACCCATCCTAGTTAGAACCGCGACTGGGGTTGCTTAACTTGGGTTTATGCGTGATTCTTTAGATCGACATAACTTTTTTATTTATCAACCTTTTGAAATGAAACAAACACTAAATGTTAAGTTGAATGTACCGCAACACATTAGTGAAAACTGCATTCAAATCAGTTAAGCCGTTTCTGAGATTAGCGTGTTCAGACATTCAGACAAACAGACACACAGACAAACAGACAAAAATTCTAAAAACCTTATTTTGGGGTTCTATTGCGTTCTTAACACAGTACAGTTGTACAGACAACGAACAGTTACAATTTTATATGTATTGATTGATGATGATGTAACATGTTCAGCAATAAAATATTAAATTGATTGAAATCAATAACTATTCTATAGTCCTCTATTTCTAACGTATGGAATTCGTTGTGGTATAGCCATGCATTTTCTAAGAGGTACGTTCTACCAACTGACCTTGACTCCACTCCACTCCAATAGCCAGGCTGCGGTCTACCACAACTATTAGCACGATTGCAGTAAAATAATACCCTGAAATTGTTAATACCGCTCGGACAATGTCAAAACGCTCTAACGCACTCTAACATCAGAGAATTCAGAGAGGAACATGATCACAGCGACCCGTAACTGGATTAGTATAAACGGACTTTGCAGGTACAGATCCTGCTACAGGCTAATACTATTGTATGTTTTCTGAAACTGATTAGTTGGGATACCTAACATTTGAGTGGTACAGTCAGTTGAACGTACAACCAATGAGAAACTGCTATGCTATGTAATTTATGCTTTCGTTTGGGGGCACTTGGTGGAACATGTAGGTCTTAAGTATGCAGGTCTATGTTAGCCTCACAATGAAATTAATGGATAAATATTATATTATAAATGTGAAGTGAATGAATCCCCGGTCAGGTCAATACAAATAAAGAATTTGTGGAATATCTGCTATACAAGTGAGTTATTTCATAATGTATTGTTATGCTATGCTTGGGTTCCTGAAGATTTAGATCTTACATAAATCTCTGCTTAGTTTGAGATATAATTATGTTATTTTACAAAATAGACACTTACAGATCACGTATTTATCCACAAAATGGTTTACAGTCTGTAAACCATTTTGTGGAGATTACAGAAGCGTTTATCACGCTTACATTTGGCCAGATTGTGCATGTCCCATGTATTGCCGTTTCTATGCAATTAGGTACACTGCACCGCGTACATGTGAGAATGACTTTGGTCGTGAGATATGTTGACGTACTTACCAGTAAAATGTGCCAGTATATTCATTAACTGTTGTTTTTTAATCCATTCCATCGCCCATCCCCCTAGAATGGCACTGTCAGTGAGCTCTAGTCTATCCGAAGGTTTTTCGTCTTCGTTGTTTTACATTGTAATAATAAACGTGAGTGCATAGTACTCTTGTTTTGATAACATTGTCGAAACTAGATTTGGTTACAATGTTATTGAACTATAGATAATTTCAATTTAAAAGCCTAATAAGTTAAAAATTAAACCTTGTTTTTAGTTCAGTGATTGTTCACCGATGATAACTTTGTTTGTTCGACCATAAACTTTATAGTTGGAAGCAGATATTATAAAACTAGCAGAAGTCCACAACTTCTTTCGCGGTCCAGTTTTTGTGATGTTTATCATCGGTGCTCCACTCTTAGCATAGTCAATGGTTTCCTTGATAAATCGACTATTTGACACACGCTTTTCGGGACCAGAAGGCTGGCTATTTTCTGGCCCAAAGAATAAGTATCGCCATCCAACGTGGCAACACAGCCAACATTCTGGGAACCTTCCCTGTCAGCAATGACGCGGAGGATTTTTTCAACTATATTTTATAGTGTAAATACTTTTAGTACATTATTAAGTATATTGGAATTCTTATTGTGAATAAATATATTATACTAAGACACAAACATACGTATACACTAAATCACGCCTCTTTCCTATTGATTGGGGTAGGCAGAGACCACAGCTTTCCACCTGCTACGATCCTGACATATTCCTTTCGCTTCCTCAGCTTTCATTAATGTCTTCATACATGCTCGCCGGTTATAGGTACCTACTTTTAACCTGACCTTTATTTAAGACATCTGCGGTTTGGTCGCAGTACACTCGCCTTGGTTGACCCTTACTAGCTTGTCTATTCACACTCGCTTCATAATAATATATTTGTTTTGTCAGTCTCCCTGTCATCCATCCTCTCTACACAAACATATTTTTCTATTCTAATCAGAACTTTCTGAGATTAGTGCGTTCGACCAAGCAAACTCTTTAAATTTATAATATTAATACCAGTTCGATCCTAGATCCCAATAAATAATTTGAGTGATCCTTTTTTGAGTCTTGCTTAACACCAAAGTGGTGGACAGACTTTGCCAGAGCCTAATCCATCTGTCAGCAGGAGCCCCACGTGTAGTTAAGAATGAGGAGATGTTGATAGACTAGATTCAAATTTAATAATTTAATATAATGATAATGGCACGACAATAATGGTAGTTTTGTTACCATGTGCTTGAAACAGCGAAAATGTTTTACGCAAACACTCCGTGACTTTGCATTCTTTGATGTAAACTAAGCCCAAGATCATTATAATCCTACATTCGCTGTCAAAGCGGGTTAATAGGGTGAAAATAGCAAACTCAGTTATTTTAGTAACGTGATAAATTAATTTTAACGGCATTTTCTTGAACTATACTTGTTAAATCGACTAAAATGCTTGTCTTTCTAATTTAATGACATGGTCTGATACAATACCAAAAGTTCTTTGGTGTTTGGGTCGATCGAATCGATTGTTATATGTAATTATTTTTCTAGTAGTTCTAGTAAAATGAATAAGTTTTTATACATATTGCAGTTCGTGTATGTCATTGTATTTATTGCGAATTAGAAATAATGTCCGTGAGTTTTATTATATGGGTATTTTATCACTAGTTTTACCTTATTGCCTTGCAATACTGGCAGATAAAATAAAAGTTCAGTAATAAATAAGCGATTTTCTATTTACTATTATATTATATATTTTTAATCTTAAAAATAAACAAATGACCTATATATTTTAAGCGAGCAACTCACCTTTCCACCCACCACCAGTCTACTTCTTCAGTTGGTCCAAGTAACGTCCTTCCCAATCTTCCTTTACTATCGGGAAAATAATTCTAAGGATGTCCGACCTACTGAACTTACAGATTTATTGCGGACCTAAATAAATAAATCTTATTGGCACCCCATATTGACGCACTCGTAAACTGGGGACTTTTATAGGTACAGGAGTCTATAGACGTTGATTATATACGATATAGAATGATACTTGGAGCATTGTATAATTCTATACTCGTAGTATACATTATACATAGGTACCTATACAATACAGTATGCCCGGACTTTAGAAATTTTATAAATGGTTATTGATTTTTCCGACAACCTGTTTGGTTCTTACACCCGTGTTCACAAACGTGTCTCACTGAGGTGTCGTGTGTGAATACGGGTTAAGTGACTCTGCCTAAGGCTAGCTACTGGTCCCGGTCGTAGGATCCCGTAGAACATTGTTTTGAACTCGAATAAAAAACAGCAATCTTGTGAATGGGTGTTTGAAAATGAGGACAAGCCAACAGAAGTGAGGCAGGCGAGAAACGTTGGTAAAAAAATCATCGCGTTTTTTTCTCAGCTACGGGTCCCATCTGTTCAATTCCACTTGAAGATCATAAGAGTGTTAATGCCGAGTGGTATTCTACCATTTGTTTACCCTGGGTGTTAGAAAAAGTTCGCGTTCTCCTACATCATGACAACGCTTCTTCACACACGGCCAACAAAACAAAGTCATTTTTAGCTTCCGAAAAAGTACAACTCGTCACCCATCCTGCGCATAGCCCTGACCTAGCACCCAGTGATTTCTGTATTTCCCCAAAATCAAAGACTTGATGAGAGGTTTCACTTTTCACAGATCTGTGGTCCTCCTGTGTTAAAAAATGGTTCGATCGCATGAAAAAATGTTTAAAATGTAAAGGAGAGTATTTTGAAAAGCAATAAACATAATATTTAACATATAACATATTTAATAATAGGTTTTAACATGTTGTTTTTTTAAGTTACGCAAAACTTATAGTGTGACCTACGTATTCATAATTATATACTAAAAATATTTACAATATATATCGTTTAAGAAATCCTCCGCGTCATTGCCAACTGGGAAGGTTCCCAGAATGCTGGCTGTGTTGCCACGTTGGATAGCGATACTTATTCTTTGGGCCAGAAAATAGCCAGCCTTCTGGTCCTGAGAAGCATCGATTAAGCGTTTAGCAATGTCTCTATGTTATATTTATTCCAACCATCTTACATTAGGGTACTTTCACATTTTCATTTATTAGTAAGATTTATTTTGATAGTTTTCTTGTTCCCAATTTTGATGGGAACATTATAACTGGGTTAAAAAGCATCTTATGTGTCAATTTATGGGATAATTGATAGTAGATTTTATGACAAGGGAGCAAAACGATAATTATATTGTTGCCGAAGACCCTATTTTGAATCCAAAGCGAAGCGGAGAATTTAGAGTATAGTCATGAGCGTAGCGAGGTTTTCTAAAGTAGATTCCATAGCAGAAATAAAACTTCCGCGTCGTTGCCAACTTAAAAGGTTCCCAGAAAGCTGTACCAATAATAACGTTGTTAACTGCTTCGGCGGCGTGGTCGGTAGTGCATCGGCTTTCGACTCCGGAGTATCGGGTTCAATTCCCGGATCGAATCAAATATTTGTGTGATCCACAAATTTAATGTTTGTTTCGGAGTTCGGGTGTTTTCTATGTATAATATGTATGTATTTAGAAATATATAAGTATAAAGCAATGGTAAGTAAAATATTAAAAAAAAAAAACACTTTAAACTTATTTTAAATTTCTTAATTATTTATTATTTCTTATTTTTCGCAGGATTAAAAAGACAACAAAACGTCGACAATTGTTTCGCCTCTAAACGAAGCATTATCAAGACTGTCTCAGAGAGAACAGCAAAATTTGTGGTTAGAACATATTTGCTTAAAAGTAAACGTGTGCAAATTTCATTATCGCGATGTAGGATTTTTTTTTCACTATAACTAACGTGGGTAGAAACCTCAGATCTTGCTAACTAAGTACCCAAAAATAGGTATTCACCAATACAAGACTTCATCTTATTAATTTTTAACAAATTATGTAGAAATGCCAAATGACACATACAAACCAACAACCAACTAATGTGTCTGTCTGTTTACAACCAGATTAAGTAAGGGAGACGTGTGAAAATCTATTTGTTCATTGAGTAAGGTGTCCGCATCTCTTCTCACTATTTCTAGCCTTTCCCAAACACTCAGCTTGAACCCTTTCTCACATAAACGTAAAACTTTAAAGGTGTTACTATTGTTCAATATTTATTAAGAAATTTAAAATAAGTTTAAAGTGTTTTTTTTTTTTATATTTTACTTACCATTGCTTTGTCATGGATTTTCGCCGAGTAACGCCTGGTTCCATCCAATATATAAGTATGTTTATCAGTTGTCTAGATCCCATAGCACAAGCTTAAAGCTTAGTTTGGGCTAGATGACGTTGTGTGAGAAAGTCCAAAAAAATATATTTAATATTAAAAAAAAACTATTTAATATTTAACTTTGAGATTTATTTCAGAATATTTACAAGAACCAGGAAAAAACAATTACAAGATTCTTAAACATAAACTATATACTGTCTAAAACTAAAAACTTAAAATAAATATGTAAAACAGGGAGTTCTAGGCAGTGTGCCCATAATACAGGCAGCAGTCCCGTGCTGGCTTGCCAAGAATACTGGCATAGATTTTATTATGATAGATGAAAATGCAGATGAAAAGACAAATATATATCACTAAAGTTTAGTGGACTAACGAGGTTTACACCAATGGCAATGGAATAAGAGTGTAGTCGTTAAAATAACCGACTCGGAATTCTGTGGTAGATATCTCTAATATTTGAGGTGGGAGGTAGCAATGTGAAAGAATCTTAAATAAATAAAACATAAAATATTTGTACAGGTAGCGAGGATCTCTACATTATGTTTCACCCGCGACTAACCAAACAATGTATTTTACTATGTAAATGTTTTTCTTTTAGAAAACAAATCAACAGTTAAAAAGATGTAAGTGATTTTCCACCCTTTGAAAGAATTAAGTTACAAGTGGTGTTGGAATACATTCACTGTGTGCTATCAACATCTCCACGATCTAACACCAGACTAAAGTATTTGATCTAAGGGTTTTGGCAAACATATTTATCTAAAGCCCAAAAAACCGGCTGAAA
Source organism: Nudaria mundana (assembly GCA_963556515.1). NCBI lineage: Eukaryota > Metazoa > Arthropoda > Insecta > Lepidoptera > Erebidae > Nudaria > Nudaria mundana. The sequence goes on along the minus strand of OY748295.1, from coordinate 2,875,676 downwards.
CAAGGTGAAAGCCGGGTGTCAACAAAAAGAACACAGAATTTGATAGAATTTACATCCTAATTCAGAACAATAGCTCTACGATGGATTCCTCAATTCCGGGATGGTTAAAAAAGTGAACGCAAAGCCTTGTAACCTTACCTATCCAAATTGAATTGTAGTAGTGTGACTGAACCTAGTTGAAACTAGATGTATCTTCACCTCATATTTTAGCCGTAACACAGTAACACTAACAAACTAGAACACATCAAAACAGCTATTAATTAAACAAGTATGTGAAATTAAATGGCATAATCAACTCCAAACCGTCGTAAAGTCATCCAATCGTAAAGACTCCCAAATTAAGGCATCATCTTATAATTTGAGAGGAGCAAACTTTGATCGAGTGTAATAGGTAGGTATCACCAAACAGTTCGTTGTACTTGAGTTCTGTTCGACAAAGTTACTGCGTGGTTTAAATCAAGCGATCGATGGCTAGATTAAAATCTGAAATTCCTCGATAGACGGCGTCTGAGCAATACTTGAATCGCGATAGCAGTATTCTCCGATGTTACCATTTGTGTTCTTTTCGATGTTATATAACACTCGCTTGACAAATTATATACTAAAACCTTCTACTTTATCCATTGGTGAAGGTAGTTTTAAAGAATTAAGCATGCATAGGGACGTCCAAATTCAATTTAATTTAAAGTCATATTGTAAGGCTATATAAAACAAAACAATTTTACACTATT